>VXBL01002193.1:796287-852726 GCA_013400195.1 Aramus guarauna
ACCCAAACCCTCCTTTTAAATAAAAAAAAAAAAAAAAAAAAAAAAAGGTGGAAAAACAATATATTTAAATATTAATGAGTGTAAGTGATTAATGAGAACTGAGCAATAACCCATGATTTTTTCTCTCTCTCCCCCCACATAAGACAAACAAACTCAAGGAACATTTGAATATAATTTCTAGAGGTGCTACATTTAGCACAGGGTTTAGTTCCAAGGCTTTTATAGACTTCAGTGATAGATCTGTTCTGAAAGAAGAAAACAAAGGATAAAATTAGACTGTCTTACTGAGGTCTCAGAGAGATATCCATAATGAGGTACAATAAGATATTAACTTTTCTCTAGACACTGGTGACAGTACTTATGGTATGGGAGTACCAGTCCAGCCCACGTGGGCCAGGCTTGCAGTCTCTTACTACTTGTTTAGCATGTGATTTTGAAAAATTCTTTGACTGGGAGTCACATCACCAAATTTAAACATCTACACTGAATCTTTTCACCCTTGACTCCCTTTATAGCCAGCAGAAGTTTTGCCCATGCTGCTAAAAATAAGAAGTCTGGAGCTCTGGACTGCTGACCATTTCATATCTCTTAAATTCAGATACATTTCTTAAGTTTCTTAAAGCTTACTTCCTTGTCCCATTTTGGATAACTCCAACTAGCTATCTCAAACACAAATTCATTACTGAGGGAGCTGGCCTTAAGCAGTGTGGACAGCAAGCATCTTGATCCACCTGGCTGCGGGGCAAGGATTGGTCCCTAACTCTTTTATTTGGGAGCACAGGCAGAGCCAGAAAGAACTAGAAAAAGATGCACGTCTGGAGTGTGTTTCCATTCACCCTGAAGTAGCTGTTTGCACAAGTTGGATGAATCACACTCCCTGCATCTTGGTTTCTGCAAAATGGAGAATGATATAAAATAGTATGTAACCATGCTGGTGAAGAAATGTGAGTGCTCTGAATGAGATATGCACCACCTGAGGAGAAGGAAACCAGCAAAACCCAGAAGATGAAGGCACAGAAAAAGAAATTAAAGTCAACCCATGGAGCGACTACAAGGCAGTAATTTTATGGCCAATATTTGAGAGGTAAATCTGCATAAGCCTGTTCCGTGGACCACCAGAGTTCAGGAGCAGGTTTGGAGCAGGCAGCCTGGAGGGGTCGTGTCCTGGGGCCGGGCTGGGAAGAGCAGGTTAAGGTTAGGATGAGCAAGCAGTGGGACCTTGCAGTGTCCAAACAGGGTCCCAGGAGCTAAAATAGCATTTCCTATGCAAAGGTACTAAACCATCTCCCTCTGTACTAGGCATTTATGTGTGGTGCTGTGGGAAGTATTTCACAGTATATCACAAACTGGTTCAGTAAAGAAAATAATGTCCACAGCCTTTCATGTCACATGAATCTTAAGATCACAAATCCTGACTTTGAGAACACATGTTTGGCTTACCATGAAAGTGGACTGTAGAAAAGCAAAACAACCATTCCATGACACACAGTCACTGACTTTTTTTTCCTCAAGAATCAGGGAACAGCCAGGCGTGGTTACAGAAGGCATTTCTTATTGAATCTGGCCAAAAGATGTTGTAATATTTACACTGGTACATGGTTGTTGGCCTAAAAACTATTGTGTAAGGAGTCAGAATGGGAATACAGATTCAAATGTAACACCAAATAAATAAAGTTTCATTAATGCATGGCTTCGCGAGAAGAACATTGGCTGGGGGCTCAAAAGGCCCGATGTCTCCGCAAGTCCTTTCAGTGCACATCAAAGCATACCCATGGGTCCCAACCCACCCGCCGCCGGCCATGCTCTCACCGCAGCGCACTGGTGCTGGGGTCAGCACCCCCCCGGGAGGGCCCAGCACCCATCCGGTCAGGCGCAGACAGCCCCGGGCGCACCGCAGCACGTCCCCCTGCCCTTCGAGCCTGTGTGACAAGGGACGTGCAAGCGGGCACACGGGTGGGATGCCGGCGTGGTGGTCCCCGCTCGCCGCGGGGCTGCACCGCCCGCTGCCGATGCCGCCCGCCCCGAGTCCCGGGAGAAGGGTCAAGGTGTCCCGGGCAGCGCTGGCCCCGGCGGTGCGGCGGTCGGCAGGCGCTTTTCGGGGCCGGTGCCGATAGATGGCAGGCAAATCTCAGCCCTGCCATGAGCGGCAGCCGGGCGGCAGAGCCTGGGTACCGCGGGAGCCGGGCAAACCCCCGGTGATGGCTGGGTAATCGCAGCATCCCCCAAAATGCTGGGTTTCCTGAGGGGCGCCGGGGGCTCCTGCGTGTTTTCAGTGGCCCAGACTGGAAGTATGCGCAGGCTTAAAGCTTTTGAACAGTGGGGTTAGCTGGCCCGACAGATGGGGATAGTCTTTTTGTTTGTTTGTTTGAAGGGTTAGGCCTGAACTGTTTTAAAAATCAAAGTTAAAGTGGGAAAACATCTCCTGCTCACCACGTTATTTCAGTCAGACTTCAGCAGCCACTGAGCACCTCTCTCAGGCTTCCGATTTCACTGTCTGTGGTGCCAGCTATAACACAATTTTGTCTGAGTCAACACCTGCACTGGACTTTGCATTTCATTCTCCTCACACTTTTTCACCTTACCCCTGTGCCCAAATAGCCTGGATATAAATGCGGCAATGCAGAAAGAGGGGATTGTTATGATTCCCACCCTATATTTCATCCTGACTCTCTTGATATGGCATTTTTGTTGCCACTCAACATGATAGTCATGTGGCTTTTTTTCCCCTGACAGCTCTCATGACAGACAATTTTAAGAAGTCGAGAAGCCAAAAGGAATAATAATAATAAAAAAAAAAGCCAAAGTCCTGTAAACTTAATATTTTTATTTTAAATCCTCCCCACTTTTAAACATATTTCACAATTCTTAAGACATACAAAACGCATTGTCTCTTCCCCGGTCCTTGTTTCACAGATCTTGCCTGTGAACAAGATATAAAGACAGGACCAAGCAAGTATCTTGACCACAACATTAGTGCACCTTTAGGCAGAGCAAAACAAAGGTTGAAGTGGAAATCAGGAAAAACCCCACATGGTTTTCAGCCAATTAAAGCACAAGGGAAAGTTTGTTTTCTAAGTAAAGCTTTCCCATACATTAAAAAAAGGGGGAGAATAACAATTTTAGCTTTTTAAAGTGCCTTCTTAAGAATTCTCTGCTGTTGTACTCAATAAGAAACTGAATTAAATGTTTCCCTCACAGAGCACTGTGCATGCCTGCGTGCACTGGGGGAAGATATGCATGTGTGTGCATTCAGCACACATGGGGGGGGGTTGTGCATTGACACGTGTGTGTGGGAGGAGCCGGCTGGGACACAGAAAGTTTTATATTATCATTGCCTTGATATGTGGTTCCTGCTAATGGTATCTATACCTGGCTTCACAGAAAAGGTGGGAATTGTTATCATCCCTCTATTGCAGAGAGGGGAGCATGGAAAAGCAAGCTAACAGCTGAAGGTTGCCCAGCGAGCCCACAAATGCAGAGAGGCAGAGAACTCAGGTTCCCTGACTCCCTGAGTCACAGGACAGCGTCCACTTTCTACCAGAGCTTGAAGCCGCTAAGCATCTCCACAAAGCCCAGATACACAGTCTATAGTTTTTACAGCGCATAAAAGCTAGCCTCAAAATAGTTTGAAAAACATATGTTGTGCAATTATTGGCACTTCCCTCTGCAGATGAAAGAGTGCAGAAGCACATGAAAAGACCAGTATGATTGAGAGCCCCTTGGGTGTTTAGCATGAGGACTGGGACTCGTGGGCAGTCAGCAAGAAGTACTTGAGGTCAAAAAGAGGAACTCATGAGTGGTTTGAGCTGGGGATTTGGATGACTTCACCGCTCATTTATTGTTTGCATCGAAAGCATATGCAACCTAGCAACTATCACTCAATGTGAAAAAAAAATATTGTTTGGGTTTATGTGGATGTATGTGAATTCAAAATATAAGTGGCTGTGTCTGCATTCAAAGTACGTGTAATTCACATGCAAAACTCAGTCTCATCTGTTCCCAACATTACAAAAGTCCAACTTCAAAGAATGTGTTATCAAGAAGTCTTTTTTTACATTTCCAAAAAACAGGGACTACCTTGAATTGGAAAAGAAATTAATTTTTGTCCCAAGTTGGGGCAAATTCTGGACCCAGGTTTTACAAATAACTACAGCTTTTATAAAAAGTGAGTGGAAATGCTAGTCCCCACCTTTGAGCCATTCAAAATGTTATGCAAATGTTTGCATTTTAGGCTTTCTTCAACTACAAATGTGTCTCAGGGGTAATCTCCTGTTAGGTGCAAACCTCTCACCACCGCTGCTTGGGAAACTAGATATCACTTAGTCTTATGTAATTCAAAACATGTTTCATCAAGCAGGTGAACACAGTGCTGAGAGTTCAGCAGCAGTTTACCTTTTGAGGGGGAGGAACGATTCATTATGTCTCACGGTCCCGGAGATGGGCCCTGCTGAAAGATGTCTCCAATTATGCCTAAGCCTTACTCCGAGACAAGCCAAAAGGTTTGAAGGTATAGCTAAGGCTATGACAAGCCAAACATTTGTCTTAGCCCTGTGAGGCAAAAACATCATCAGATCGTCAGATCTGAGTGTGCAGCATGAAAACACAAGCGGTACATAATGTGGCACACGCGCGTGCGTGCACACGCACACATACGTGCGTGCACCTCGGGTCGCCGTGACCGCCAGGAAGCGATGCCAGACAGTTTTCAGCGCTTTGGCTCTGTCCCGACTCTCACTCATTCACGGGCATGCAGCCGAGACAGAGCCAGGTTTTCAGCTGCAGCCAGACTTAATGCTTCATTACTTTGCCCACCTCTACACAGGATATAGCATTTTTAATATTAGTAGTTAGCATTATAAGCTCTCATAAATTATTCCAGGCCTGTACTACTGAAAATGTGTTCCAGTGCGTGGCCCGTCCATCCCCTGCCCCGTGAGGTGGGTGGGAGACCAGCTTTGTGAACCGTGGCTGTTTTCCTTCTGCAGCCTCCGCTCGGTCACCATTCAGAGCCTTTGAACTGGGTCCAGCAAATGTTTACCTGCTGCTAATGTAGATTTCCCATGCGATGTACTAGGATAGTGTGAAACCTGCTAGACGTGAGTGGCTCGTGTTGGGCTCCAAATGAAAATCTTGAGGATAGGAGCAAGCGGTTCTCTATCCAAAGAAGGCGCAAACTCATTTGAAGCAAAGCCATCGCTGGGCATGCCAAGGGGTAATAAGCACGTTCTTTTTTAGAAAGAGAAAGGGAAGGGCAAGGAGTAGGTCTAGGGTATGCAAGTAGTTTAAAGTTACTGCCAAGCTAACACCCACGCAGACAAGGGAGAGCTGCAGCATGCCAAGGCCACCCTTCGTTTCAAAGCCAATTAGTGAGTTGCAGGTTGCTGTGCATCCCTGCAGGACCAGATTCCCTGCTTCAGCCGCAGCCACCAGTGAAGGATGACACATGAGGTGCTCTACCTGAGAAGCATCCCCAAGAGGTTTTATGACTCACCACACACATCTTTGAGATACAGCTCCTTTCTTCCTCTCATCTTTTCTCTTCAGGGGGAGAAGGTTGCCAGGAGCACCTTACATCCGCATTCCCTTACAGGACAAGAAGAGGGAGGCATCACCATTTTTTCCTTCAGTTACCACGCTGATGCTCCAATCTCACACAGTTTCTCCACTGCCCCAAAGTTTTATTAAGCATAGGGAGGCCAATGGAGTCAAACACCAACTCAGCAAGCTCAGGCAAAAGTGTCATCTACCTCAGCTGTGGTGGAGCCAGAGGGCTTTTGGCTAGTTCTGAGCTTTTAACTAGGTCTAGGGAAGTTCACAGTGGTGAGAGGAAACTAAGGGAAAAATAATTTCCCCCCAGAAGCCTACAAAAGAAATAACAAGAGTGTGCTAGGCAATATTGTCTCGGGCTTCAAGGTGAAGAGCTGATCCTAAGTCTGCTGAAGAAATTCCCGGCTTAATAACATGGAAGGACACTCATAGGCTGCAGAGATGGTGTGAAGACAAGTGATTGCTTTTGAGTTAGCTGTGGGACAGGTCAAATACAGTCTCCTATTTGGAGGAACAGGCAAAAGCATGAGCAGACAGTGAAGATAAGGAAAACCCATAGATGAAGCTATCCTACAGCAGGATGCACAGGGCATACCTGAATGCTCAGGGGGCTGTAAGGAAAGGTGCAGTGGATAACCAGCCTATAAAGGTGTGTGGGATGATCAGAAGCCACTCACATGTAGGCCCTGCCTGCTGTTTGAGAGAAATAAAAATGGTCAAGGAGCTGATGGACTCTTTCTTACCCAAGATCCAGTGAGAAAGGCTTGGTGGTTCACTGAAAGAAAAAAGAATGGCACCCTGAATTTCTACCTTTCAAATTACTGCTTTTACCAGGGTGTTTTTGTTTTTATCCTCTAGACTGGAATGGCCATTTGTGCTCAAAATTTTAATTAAAAACTAGAGACAAACAGCCTCCACATTAGTGAGAGACATTTTGCATTCACAACAGACTATCGTTTTCATCATATGGTCTGCTTTTATAACCGGCTCAGTTAGCATTTTAATTTTAAAAAGTAGTTAACACTTCGAGGAGTACTGCTCATTTTCAAATGCTGGAATGCATACCTAACCTCAGGGGCTTGAGTTTGTATTTATTTTGACCAGCACAGTTTGAAAAAATGTTGGCACACAAATTGTATTTTTTGCCCTGGGGAACAGCACACAGAAAAAAAAAAAAAAAAGCCAGCAAGCCATACACCTGAATGTCAAGGAAATCACTGGGAAGTCAGCAGAAGGAGCAGGGAATGGGGAAGTGACAGTGGTAAAGACTGTCAAGTCAGAAGTGCTGGGACTTCAGGGAGTGAAAAGCAAAGCTCTCGGAAAAGAGAACCAGCCTGCATGCGCTCGCTAGGCACGAATGCAGAGGACAGATCCTGTATTTTTCAATCCTTTGGGGCTGCTAGTTGTATTTTTGGCACTGACCGTTTACTCAGGAGACATCCCAACTTTGCACACTTAACACTTTGTTTGGCAGCGACTGCTTCAAGCACATGCTAAGGGAGCATGTTGAATAGCGGGATTTCTTGTTCCTTTTGAAAAGAACAATATACAGCAGCTATAAGGAGTGCCCCGGCTATCTCTGTGAGAGTTAACTATATCAGAAATAGGGGGGAAATAACCTTCTCCACATGGAATATGCTGCCTTGGAGAGACAAAAGACTTCATTAAAACCAGACTCACCAGAGCTTTCTTTAAAAATTTTATAGCCGTTCAAATGTAAAACATATTTAACAATGGCTCTTTTGCAAAGTTATAAGCTTATTTATTAGTCTATGTGTGTTCATAAATCATCCTTTTATCCTCCTTTTTATTTTTCCAAATTAACACATTTTCGATAAAAGATTACGAGAGAGATGATGAAGTGCTAGATTCTATCTCCCATACCTTTTGTGCTCCTAAAGAAAAATAATATATAAAAAAAAAAGAATGGGGCAAACACCACAAAGCTTTGCTGATGGTAGTGATCAGAAAAGGTAATAAGGCTGTCTCGTCTGTGCTCATACTCTTTTTCTCATCCTTTTTTTTTTTGGCCAATATTCCAGCAAATGAGCTATGGCATTATGAATGCATATAGCGTGCTGCGGATGTGGTTTTCCTTCTCGAGCCTCTCTCTCCGCACAGTTGCTTGTGGAAGTATAGATACTGTAGGCAATGTCAGATAATAGGACTGACAGACATTTTCCATGATAAAACTCAAGATTTCTGTTGCTTATAACTTAGTCACATGCTAGAAACAAGTGCTCAAGACTTCATGGTTTTCCAGTAGCAAACCTAGAGAACAACAGCCTCTTTTAATCTCTCCATCATCTGTGCAGTCTAAATGCCACGCTGCTACCGAGAAAGAAGTCCAGTCCTGAGAGAAAAGTTGTATCTTTTGCACAGCACAGAGATAAGCACAGCCTAATCTATGGAAAGGAACTCGTGACTGACCAAGTCTGACAGCATGTTAAGATTTGGCAGCCTCCATGGGTAAAAATCACCCTTCTAGCTTGAAGCAGCGAATGAAGACATATACGTTGTGAAGTATCTTCATCTGTGCCTAGCCAGGCATGGGATCCCTCTGTGGTCCTCCATGGCATGACTGGGGTCTCCATCCAGGTGATGTACTTTGCTTTTTGGAGACACCTTTCTCTCCACTCAACTCTACAGTGAAGAGTGGCTTCCTAACTTCCCAGCGAAGGGCAGAAGTTAGACAGGATGAATCTGTCCCCCCCAGCACCCTTAATCTAGGGGCAGAGTGGCTTTTCACTCTTCCCACCCCTCCAAGCCCTGCTGGCAGCAAGGAGCAGGGATAACTTCTGGCACGACTGAACACAGCCCCACCTACTGCTGTATCCCCGGGGGAGCTGCCCGAATGTGGATTTGCTGGCTATTTCTGTTCAGCCAGGCAGAAGGAGGGGGGTGGGCTAGACTGGGATGCTGTAGGGCCTGACTTACTGTCTTCTGCACTCAGGGAAGTCCCTGGATGTGAGAAAAGGGCAGCTCCGCATCTCATTGTGCAACTCTGATGGGATGCAAAACCTTGCCAGGGATGGGGAGCCCACCTTGGAAAAGAGGAGAGAAGAAAAAGCAAACGCAGCTTTTACAACACTGGGTTTGCATTAGCCATCCTTGTCCTAGTTGGAAAGATTAAGAGGGAAACAAAGTGAAATCAGGCTGGCTGGCCTTTCCATTAACTTTCTGGCCTCACGTGTCATCCTTTCCAGAGCACTAATGCCCAGGGCTGCCAGTGATGCCGCAGGAGGCCACGACTGCCACAGGCACTGTCTTGGTGCCAAGCCGCAAGCAGCAAGGAGGATGGTGGTTGGACCTGCAGCAGTGCCGGGAGCTGGGAAAGCGGCGGGCACAAGGGCAGACCCTGTGTTCCTTTTCCTCGGCTCAGGTCCAGGGGGCCGGCTGGACCGGCATCAGGGGCTAGGACGACGTTTTGCAAAGTGGGTCTGTCTGCCGGGGATGCAGAGGAGCAAATCCTGCTCCCTCGGGCCCAGAGACCTCACTGGAGATTGCTCCTGCCTGGTGGGAGCCAAATCTACCTCCTCAGCAGCCCAGGTCGACTGACTCACATGTGATTTCATCACAAACTGTTACATTTTTTAAGCTGCCTCTATAGGTGATCTTTCTAGTTATTTTTGTGGTGCCTGGAAGTGAGAATTTTGGAAGGACCTATCGATTTAGCGGAAGCAAGCAAAGTATTCAGAAACATTGGTGGCCCCTTGCTAACAGTGCAAATCCCCTCATGAACCCAAGGGATCAGCACATCAGTGACATCAGTACAGACTAACTTGCCTGTAAAATCCTGACAGCGAACAACCATTTTTAACGCAGTTATACGGGCAATTTTGTTGCTCAGTGGTGCTGTATATTAGCAATTTGATAATCGATATCTCTGGCTTGCTTTTTTCTTTAAATAATCAAGACTGCAAAAAAAACCCAACCCCAAACCAAAAGAAAAAAAAAAACAACACAAAACAACAACCCACCACCTCCCCCAGCCCAATTAGAGCCATATTCATACAATTTACAGATTAGCATTTTTGAAATGCTCATCCTTAGTGCAGAGTGGGGCTGCAGCATCTTCCAATTATACAGAGCAATTAGAGAAGATCATCAAGACATTCTGAGGTCTCATTAGGGAAAGTGTTGGTTGTTACAGACATCTTCACAGATTACAGTAGCATCGAGGGCCTGCATCATACCCGTCCCCCATACACACACACACACACACACACACACACTCTTTTGGAAGAGTTAGACCGTGACTCACTCCTATTGAAACAATGGTCAATGCTCTCACAGAACTGTCTTATATTGGCTTCTTTTTAAAAAAATGATTATTTGTTCACACCATCAAAGACACTTAAAATAGAAGAAACTCTACTAAATTTATCTCTCTTTTCAGCTTGCATAATAGAGCATTCTCTAGTAGACAAATACTATTTCCAAGGCAAAAATATTGGGTATTTCCTCATAGAAAAATGTGAACGGCCTGTGCCTCACTTGTGGTGGGAAATATAAATTTCAGTGATGAAAGAGCGTAAACAAATAAAGATAATATTTTGTTGTAACTTTCATGGTTAATCAGCACAGAGAACACAGCAGCTTTTGAACTCAAGGCAGTGAATCCTGCCACAGGGCTCATGCTTTTGCTTGGGGAACATGGTGCTGGGGATTGGACATGAAATAACAAACACGTAAATAATCAAATTTTCACATTTTTCAGTCTAGAGACTTGAAAAAGACTTAAGTCACACATGAGGCTCATCATACCTTTCTGCGCAAACGTAACTTTCCTCCTAAGAATACTAGGTTTTTGCAGTGCATGGCGTTACAGTGGGAGCCACTCAGGGCTTCGGCATAAACAAATTGAACAGACAGTTGTGCCACCTGCCAGCTGTGCAAAAATCATTTTTTTCCCCACTAATTGGCCGGTTCCATGCTCTGGAGCAGCCGAGGCAGTTTGTGCATGGCAGCTGAAAACAGCTATCGCAGGAAGATCCTGTTGGAAATGGCAACCCACTCCGAGGAGCCAAGTCCTGGGGTCAAAAGCAGCATGTACAGGAATTTGCCATGGCACAGCAGCATCACACGACTTGCCCGTCCGCAGCGATTCCTATCGTGCAGTCATGCAAGAGGCGACAGCCTCTGACTAACGATGCCGTTTCCCTTGGCTGATCCTTAATAAGCTCCTTCTGCTGTCTGTCCTGTGCCTGTGCCGCGTCATCTGCAGAAGGCAGCCTGGCTGCTCAGCCGTATCACCGGGAACGCAGGAAGCAACGCTCTACCAGTAAGGTTACCTAAGCGTTTTAAAAATCATGGGAGGTGCAGAGACAGAAGGCCGAGGTGCGGCTGGGGGGCAGAAGGGGACCACTGCAGGGGAGTCACCAGGAGAGGCTCCTCTCAAGATCCACTGAAGAACTTGCTGCAGGTGACCACTTCCCATTTTTCTGCTCTTAGCATGATAACTGAAACACCCTTTCTTTAGTGATATCACACTGCAGTTTGTGATGTCACTTTCTGTCATCATTGACTGCTGTTGAGATCAGAATTGGTCTCGGGAATGATAAGAGGGGCAAAACAGTCAGTTTGTGATAGAAGAAGCCACTTGCATTTCCAAAGCTGTCTTGAATATTACAGTCTCACAACCCAATCCAAAACCAAAACCTAAACTAAAAACATTACTTTGAGAAAGTATTTTTGAGACTGAATATTTCTGTTATAACACAACACGACAAGAAAGATCACTGCTATGATCCATTTGTAAGAAGCTACACATTGTACACAGCAACTTAATGGAACTTATTATATATGAAGCTGCAGAAAAAGCTAGGTGTTTCCAGTTCTAGTAGAAGGTGATTCTTTATTAGCAGTCTATATCTATAGATAGATAGACAGATGGACGTTGTTTGTGGGACATTTCCAGAATACCTACTCAGTAGGAAGTTAATAAAGTCTGGATTTTTCTCGAATCAGTGGCATTTTTGCTTAGGAAGTTATTTTTCACAGATAAAAATTCCTCGTGTTTCTGCTTATTTATGTTAGTGCTTATATACCCTGCTGTTGTCTTAAGCTTTGGTTGTATTGCTTGCTGCTACTGGTTGTCATGGAGAATATTGCACAAAGCCAGACAGCAAAGAGATAAGAGCAGAGGTTTTCAGCGATATTTTGGTTCATTTTGGAATGCTGTATTTAAGTTTAGGGAGCAAATTTATGGGAAAAGCAAAACAAATTATTACAGGCAGTGCTCTTTTTTAACTTCAGAAGGCAGCAGAATGGGGGAGTGATTCCAGACGGTAAACAAGCCATCCCATCTGCAGCAATGACTGGCATGAGTGGCATTCTTTAGGAGTTCAACCTTGAACGGTCCCCAGGGATCAGGTTTCTGGCATATTGCACTCTTGATGGTACAAGAAAATCAAGTTCAGAAATGTTGCGCTAACAGCATGTCTCAGTGTCGACATCTTCTCTTTAATCCACTCCCTTGGGGGTCACAATGTGCTCTCTAGCTAGTTATTGCCAAACAAGCACTTATAAAATAGCTGTAGCATGAATATATAGATCCTTTTTAAAATCAGAGGGCCAAATTTTGCCTTTACTTCTGACCTGCTCTGTTCCTCCTGAAGGTCCTGGTTTGCCCCGTGGGTGCTGGGGTTGTTTCCACGCATGGTGCTTCCCCGTCACCCGAAGTGGCAGGCACGCCTGGGTCCCAGCCCCTCTGTCCCCTGCGTTAGGTATCTGCATTTCTAACCACGTACGGTGACGTGCCAGGTACCTTTGGATGTCTTGCCAGAGAGTGCTGGATGCATAAATGTGGAGAGAGGGAGAAAAACGAGAGGGAAATCTTATGGGCAGAGGCACAGTGGGATGCTAACATTGGAACTTGCCGCTTTATTTGTCCCCTCATCCTTGTTAGTTTATGTCACAAAAATAGGAGCCTCCTAATGAGGACAGGGGTTGAAAGCTGAAGCATCAGGAGACCAAAGGTCGCTGTAACGATTCACAGCCGTTTAAAGGCATGCTTCACTGCATGTCAGGCTTGGGGAGGAGGGCAGCAAACCTTTTGGAAATTTAGAACAAGATAATTCTTTAATGAAAAGTCCATATATTTCATATGAATCATCTCTTTACTCGGCTGAGACAAAACAGAGGTATTCATTTTCCAGACTGGTATCTTTAAAACTGTCTACAGTTTTGGGTATCGATTCTGGCCTCAGGAAGTGTTTTCTGTTCTTTCTATCATCATGAGACAGGATTAAATTACAATTGATTTTACTATGGATTAAATATGTTTGTACTGGTTTAATTGCTAATGAAAGTACAACTGCTTTGAAAATTTACCCTACCACCAAGCTCAGAGTCCAAATGTTTTCTCGTGTATAATCCACCAGTTTGTTTTGTTGGTTTGTACCATCTGTTCCCACCTCTGCTTTTGCAGTTTTCAAAAATAGCTGTGGATTATTTTTTTTTAAAGTGCTTGAGAGTTTGGGAAACCCATTACCTACTAATTTTAAGGTGAATTGGACAGTTATCTTTCTGAAAACCTCAATTAGGGTGTTTTTGCTCTTCCGTGCTTGCTCTTGCCTCCTCTCCCAGCAGTCCTATTTTTAACGCAAGGAGCTCAGCTATCATCCTGACAGATATTCAAGTGCAACAGACTTCTGGCCTGGCTTGCCTTTCGAGCAAGCATAGCTGCCAATTCACATCCGCTTTTCAGTCAGCAGCCATGAGATCAGCTGTTCCAGGCTCCAGGAAGCTCTGCCCCCGGCCAGCATCCTCCCTCTCCCCGCCGTCCCCTCCGGCCGGCCACGCAGCTGCGGCACCGCAGGCAGAGACTGACCGGCCTCGGGCGCCAAACCTCAAAAGCTAGATGCTGTGTCGGCAGAGCAGATGTCACCTGTAGTATTGGGGCAGGACAGGAGGGATTTCTCAGGCCAGGTGCTTGGACCGAGTCACATGAGTAATGCAAGGGCCGATGGGTGCGTGTCCCCGGAAATGTGCCTTTCTCCCAAAGCCTCTGGTAACCTCCGCTCAGCGGGCTGATGGGAACCTCTGTGTGATCTGTGCACGTGAACAGCCTCTGCTGCTGGCCAGGTTGTCCTCTGGGCTCCAGAAAAAGAGGAATACCTTTTTTAATGTTTCTCCCGATACGGATGGTGCTGAGTAATTTCCTCTATGACTTTGCAGTGGCTGCTTCCTGTGGGGACACACTGAGGTGGGTATTTTGCTTGTCTCCTGCGAGGCGAGGGGCGGCAGCTGTCCCTCAGGAGGCACTGCTGCCCCAGCCCCAGGGAGACGGTGGGAGATGCTCGCTCCTGGCCCCATGTGCCTGCCCCACACCTACGTGTAAAGCCTGAGCAGGGCTGGAGGCTGCCTGGCACCTAACCCAAGCTGGTAGGTCTCCCAGCCACCTCTGGGTCAAAGCCATGCCATTAAAACCCTTTACATTTAACCACCACAGGTATCAAACAAGCATCCTCATGTAAGAAAAGTCTCAGATGCTGCAAACTTTTGTGATCTCTTCCAAAAGTTCTTGACCTATTTATCCTCAAGTAGCTGGTAGGTAGGTTTTATTTTGTGTGATGGATTGCTGATACCTGCTTCTCGTGAAGCATTCAAAGCTGAGTGCAGGAAACAGGGAGGTTCAAATGGTTTTGAAGCAGAGGCACTGAGTCATACTGTCACTCTGTGGCTCCCAGGAGGGAGAATTTTATCATGGCCATGAAAGGCATGCTTGCTCTTCAATTGCAGCTCCATGGCAGGAATAAAAAATGTAAGAAGCACTTTTTTCCAGCCAGCATTGCAAGATTTAATGTGCTCAGCAGGATGGCTGGATCCTCAGTCGGTGTGAGTCGGAGAAGTATGTGAAACAGCAGAGCTATGTCGGTTGGTAGCAGCTGAGAGTCATGTGTCTCTCCCTTGTTTTGACTTTTCAGACCTCCTTCCTTCAGGGTGCCAGGACAGTGTTTTGGTTATGGAAAGCAACAAGAATCAAGCCTGATGTTACCGAACCACCCTGGCCGAGCGAATGCATGGTGACCAGGTTAATCTGTAGGTCCTGTGGCTGGGTTGGGTAATAGGAAACACCGAGTGCTTCAGCATCCTCTATTAGCCTGTCCAGGTGGAGTGATTTCCTCCTCTTGCTTTTATAAACTCTTTCTTTTTAAACTAAAGGAGATTTTAGCAGTTAAAAAGAACTGCTCCACATATGCAGACATAAATCTTTGTGGACTTTTTCAGGCTATGCTCAGCTTTAATGATAGTCTCCCCTCAACTATGTAAAGATCTATTAATCTTGAGTCAAACTATTAGACAGTCACACTAGAGTGGGTTTTGAATTAAACAAAAATGAAATTAGTTCATGCACCATAATTCCAAATGCCTTTGCTGTAATGTCTGTGTATCTAGGACACATGTTTTATCTTAGTTTGAGATTTTAGGTTCATCTCAAGTTGCCCGGCTGGGACTGGAACCAGGTCCATAATAACGCACTAATCCTTCATTGATGAAGCAAAATCACTGCTGAGAGTTACAGAGCAAGCCCCGTGCATGTGGAAGGCACCACACAGCAGTGTTGCTGTGGTGGCTGAGGTCAAGGCTGCTCTGTGCCGGGGCCCTGGGAAGGAGGGAGCGGGGAAGCATCCTGGTCAGCGAGGCACCATGGTTACCAAAACCCGGAGGAGGACATGCCGCACGGCTCTCCTGACCGATGGAGCTGAGGCGGAGCAGCACCGTGGCACTTCATCCGGAGTCGCAGAGCCCTGATTGCCAGAGTCCTGTTACCGTGGTTTAAACCACAAGACCATCCTTCTTCTGCATGCATGAAAGTCATCCTCCTGACATGTGCAAGTAGCGTGTGGTATGCTAGAAATTATAACCTTATCCGGCCAATAACTATTTTCCTGGAGAAGTAGTTTTTCTATTTTGGTGACATAAACACCTTGCTGCGAGAGAGAGAGATGCCGTGCAAACCCCTGGCTGTTGGTTTTGCTGTGAATAGTGTAGTACCTTCAGTCCTGCAGACTTAGGGTGGCACATGGTAACTGTACTTCATCAAAATGTGAAACTTTTAACCAGTAGGTAGCTAAAGTTTCAGTTGGGAAACCACAAACCAACAGAGTATAATAACGCCGGTGATAGGGGGAGAAACACGGCCGTGTACTGTAATTACAGCCCAAGAGGCCATCACTGACAGATAAAATGCCACAATCTGTGGTGGCAACGGGAAGCCACACGCTGGGACGAAAACGTGGTGTTTGCAACATGTACATCTCTGCTCCCGGGGCCGGCTGGATAGTCGCATCTCTCACAAGCTAAACAAAACCAAGCAGCTGACTTCATGCAGGGCAACTCCAGGTTTTACTCACCTAATTTTATTTCCAGCAGGAGGAAAAGGCTCGAGGACTGTACGGTGTTGTAGGCTTATTTGTGTTTTTTCTCCAAATAGCCCTACGTTCTAGGGATAACAGCAAATGCTAGGGTATCTGCAGTGGTGGATTATCACCGGTAGAAAATGCCAAACATTAGGAGTTTGATATATGTTAACACTGAATATTTTGACAAGGACCAGTAGGAAAAAGCAAAGAGAGGTGTGCATTTCACTTTTTCAAGCAGGCCTCTTAGCTTTTGGCAGCAGTGAAAATGTTTAGATTACTCTTGTGTTTCATATGTGATGTATAACTCTTCTTTGAAAAGTTTCTGTGGTGTGAATCAGCCAGACGTACTCCCTGGGATGTAACAGAGAGGCAGCTCTCACTTCTAAGCTGAAAAGAGAGTTAGTCAGTAGTATGAAGTAGTTTAGCCGAAGACATTTACTGATGATCATCATTTCTTCTGAGCAAAACTCCTTGACAATGCCATGTGTATAAATACTACTGAGACTTTCTGTGAAGGTGATTTTGAATTATACTAGCTGGCTGGCTCACCACAATCAGCCATAAAGAGAAACCACTGAATAACAGAATGACTGAAAAATACGACAATGGGGTTGGCAGGAAAAAATCTGTTCATGTGAATATCACAGTTTGCAATAAAGAAATTTTCTTTTTAAATGTAAAATTCTCTATGAATTCTTTAAAATTTGCAAAAAATATTAAAATTCCATTGAAAAGTATTTTTTGTTAAGGAGCTATTTGAATGATTTTTTTTTTTTTCCCAGTGACATTTTTCACCTGGTTCTGTTAAGAACAACAATAAGGGCTGTACACTCAACTGGTGCTAGAACAGCTACTGGTATTGTAGCCACTAGTTTAATTAAGAAGTAAAATAAATTCCATTGTAATTACCTTTCTTTCACACACCAAAAATCTCTGCTCTTTTGACTGAAATTTTATATACTTTTTTTTTTTTTTTTGTCTGAAGATGTGTCATTTTTGAAGACCTTGGAAAACATTCCTTCAATTTCACAGTTAGGGAGCATTAGAACAATCACAGGCTTTCAGTCTCTAAAACTCAAACCATAGATTTTTTTACAGAAGGTGTAAGACATATAAGAAACTGCATACAGAGAAACACCAGTGCCCTCATGATGAATGCAACTTCAGTGGTCTGAAATCAAGCACTGCTAACTCAGGAAATCCTCCCCTCTTCCCCCCCCCAATAAATCTCATCTCTAATGGCAAAATTATTATGGACATGTTTCATTTGCAAAATCCTATTTTTCCTTCCTTGTTAAATGGAAATATATGCATGTTGCTCTCCGGTCCTTTTTAATCAGTATCGTACTGCATCTCATTGCTGATATGTAATGCAGGTTAACTTAATCTTACCAGAGCAACTTCTGGCATTTCCTAATTTTGGAACCCTTATTCTGTGAACTTACCATTGCATTAATTGTAGTATCATTTACATTTACTCTAAACCATCCATATCCATATTTTGCTGATTTTGTTCAATCCTGCATCCTGCTCATTTTTCCCAGTATTTTAATGGAAAAAAAAAAAAAAAGGCCAGAGAGGGGTCAACCTTAGAAAAAGTCTGCTCTGCTCTTTGAAACTGAGTAAGCTCAACCACAAAATAAACCACTGTAAAAAATGAATGATGAGATGAGAATACCTTTGCATACATGACACATGGGAGGAACAAACTAGTCACAAACCATCCAATTGCTTCTAACCACAAGATTTTAACACTAGCAGGCAGTGCTGTTGATACAACTATTCTTAACACATTTGGAAAATATTCTTAATATTAAAACACTCTCTTTCCTAACCTAAAATCCCTAATGCAAAAAACCAGGCACCGGTAAGGGAGTCAGTCGTAGCCTGACTTAATTTAGGAACAAAATTCTCATTGATTTCAAGCTTGTGTGGCTTCCAAACTAACAAAGAATAACAGTAATATGTCCGTAACACAAAATATTCTTAATGTATTAAATTAGTATTACAATAGAAGATTTGATTTTTTTTATGTGCTTCACAGCAAAGAAATGCTTGGGCTTTTTTCCTTGAGGCTACAATGCTGAAATTGAGAAATACACTAACCTTGCATAGGACTAATTCTCCTACTTGTATTTATGCAATTTTACAGCTATGCTTATTTTGAAATTAAAATTAATTCTGACTTTCTTAGGTAGATTCCATATTTTATTAGAAGATGGGATGCTTAAAAATGAATATTCCTACTTTTCTTTCCATAGTATTCTGATATTTTCCTGTTGTTCTGGATCTAACTGCAAGAAATTTAGCATTATAGAACATTAATCTGTATAGCTATAAAAATGAAGGAAAAATGCAAATATGAAATATAAAACAGGACTGTAAGCTTGCAGTTCCCATTCTGTGCTGACTGCCTCCTCTATAATTTGCTGAATTTGACTGCAGAGTCTTGTCGGGATGGGCAGTGACATTTGTCGTGCCTCTGATCCAGGCAGCTGAACAGGGTGATGGTGAAGCCATCTCTGGTGGGGCTGACTCCCCTTCCCGTCACTCCGGTGTCCCTTTTCCAAAGCTCGGGGGTCACTTCTGCTTCAGGCTGCTGCAAATGAGGGGTCCGTCAGTGAGGTAATAGGGTACTGTGACATTTGATGTTTTGATGCCTTAAGTACAAATGGCATTTTTTTTCACTTCTGTTTTTTTTCTGGTTCCTATAAAGAGAGGAAACGCTCCCGTCAGACACTTCCCACAATTAGGAGGCCAGCAGGCAAAGGCACCTCCTTCTTGCTCTGACTCCCTCGCTGGGGTTTACTCACCGGGGAACACGCTACCCCTTTGCTCAGTAATGCATAACAAAGATATCAAATACAAAGACCGGACATGAAGAGAAATATGCTGTGTCTACTTATTTTAGGTAAAAAGAGGGCCATACGTTTGCTAGAGTCGATAGCTGGATCACTCAAAAGGGTATACAGAGATGCAGGTGTAGAGAGATGCAAAGGCTCCTTTTGGGGGCCCAGCACCCTTTTACCCCAGGCAGATGGGGCAACACTCATTATTTCCCTGCCTCGTCAGCGTGGAGAGAAACCTGAGCTCGTTTAGTATTACAGCCCGTTGGCTGAGCCCCTTCCTGTTAGCCTCGTCCCCCCATAAGCCGGCGGGGCGGGGGGTTTGCCAGGTGAGGTCCCAGGCAGGGAAGGGGTGCAAGGGGGAGCCGAGCAGCGAAGCGCCTTCTCCAGCATCAACAGCCCAGCCAGAAACCAGATCCCCGGCCCTGAGCCACCGGGCCACACAAAGACTAGTCTAAATTTCATGCACTTTCCTCAAATGATGATGTAATTTATAACTTGTCCAGAATGGACAAAAGTTAATGACTAAGCAGCTTGTTTGAACTCACGCCAGTCATGCTATCAACTTTGTTCAGCGTCAAACGTGGCTTTCATCAGGGCTGGGGAGGGAGGAATGAGGGCATCACCGTCTCTGTCTCTTGCTCCCATGAAATACGTGTCACATGCTCGCCTGCCGAGCGCAGTTTTTGAAATAGCATGGGCATATGGCTGTGCTTCTCTGGTATTGAGTAACAACCTTTGCATGCTTGGTGTAGGGAAGGAAATAGCAAGGGAAAAGGGGAAATGAAAATAAGTAGAGAAAAAATTCCACATAAAAATAGGGAGAATGTTACTAAAGTGGAGCTTATGATTCAGTTTTCTAACCGCAGCTTCAGGGTCCCAATTTCTGAACAGGATGTGACTTAATGCTCTTGTGGGGACCATCTACCACCCCCCCATGCCACCCCCCGCACCCCCCAAAAAAAACCTCTTTTCCACTCACAGAGAAATGTATCAATTTCTGCTTTTTATGAAAAAGAGGCAGATGGTAATTTTCTGTGTATTAAGATCAGCAAACAAAGCAGTCATGAAAGCCAAACTTCTGTTCTCTCTCCTTGGGTGAGTGCATCCTTCTGAACCCTTCAAGATTAATTCTGTTTTGAAAAGTAAAAAACTCCCATTCATGCTCAGCACATCCTTTCCAATGGTATATTTAGAGTTACAGCTAATTCTTGGGACAAAAATATATATCATGTCCTGTATTTTTATCCCATTTCTGTCAGGTTGCAGACCCCGTAGGGAAGCTGGGCTCCTTTGCTTTACCAATGCAACTGTTAACCATTGCAAACTGGAAAAGATCAAATGATGGCAAGTGAAAGCAAAGAATTGAATCGCTGCACAGCCCCACCTTTGCAGCCCTGATCATGCACTCCGTTATGCAGGTGCTGCTTTGAGCATCAAGTTTGTTGCTACCCACTGCCCTCTCTGCTGCATCCAGCCCTTCTCTTGCATGTGCATAATGAGTGTTCAACGAGCAAAGTGGTGGAGAGCTGCACTGCAAGAGGTCATGAAGCTGCTGACACTGCTGCTGTGTACCTGAGAGTAGACTTTCTCCTGTAAAACCTTCCTCAGGCTGAAGGTGCTCAAGAATGATGATCTGACTAGGCAAGGGCAAGTGCCACAGCTCTTCATCCATGTCCCAGGACTGTCCTTTGCACAACAGCTTAAAAGAGTAGAGTAAGGGTAAGTCGAGAAGTATTTCTGGAAAAGCTGCCTATGTGTCTTTATTTGGCAGGTCATTGGTTCAAAACTTGTGGTGGTTTTTCTGTGCGATTGGCAAATACTAAAGCCTCCCCTGAAAAGGAATCTACAAGCTCATTTTGAGTAAGTTTGTCACTGCCTGCTTGGTACCTCAAAAGCCCAAAGGACCGTGAAGCTCAAGAACTGCACATGAAAATTAACAGGAATGGCACTTAAGAGGGATATTTGCATGGGAAGATTTGCAGAATTATTGTGGGCAGTGACTGGTCGGTGATGGCGTCGGTCAGACTGGATTCTAACCCAGTTACACAGGAGAAAGTAGAGCTGGGATCTCAGGAAGTCTTTGGGATTGAAGAGCTTGGACCTCTTCTGCCTCAACGTTGTGCATAAATGATTCCTGACAGATATTTGACTGAGCTGTACTAAAACCTGCTAAAGCTCAGGCAAAATCTATATATATATGTATATTAAAAAAAAACAACAAAACAAAACATACAGAAGAGCATAAGTACTTCTCTTTCTACCTTTTTCATACTTTTTTCATAGGATTTTTGTCTGTGAGACATTCTCATACCCAAGTCAATAAATGTTTGACAAATTAATCAAAGCAGACAAGCATCCAGTAGTCTTTGAAACACCATCATATACATAGAAGCTGTCTCTTCTGGTTCCTCATGTGATGTATGTGTATGTAATATATCTAAATAAGAAGTCATTCATTATACTATTTTTTAACAATTACTACTGTGTGGACCCTAAGCTTTCTCCAGTCAGTGCCACAAATATAAAGTGCTCTATAGCATATATAAGCTCTTCTTTCCTGGCCAACTTTTACAGTCCAGCAGTGGATGGATCAAATCTGTTGCTTTATAACTAGTTTTCTTTATTCGTTGCTTAGATTTATCTAAAAAGTAAGCCAGGGCATAGGGCACCTTTTGAAATAAGTACAGAAGAAGTCCTGCTACACTTGCAGCATGACTTAAAATAGGAAAGTTCAAGATAAATCTTTACGATCGAAGCTGTTGAACTTGCCACTGTGTTATTAAAGCTGCCTATACTCTTACAGTGCCATTGGAGCACTGTACTCCTCGCATCAACATTCCTCCCAGTCTTCAAAACATGGATCCTCCCATCACTGATGATAAGATGCTCACTCTTCATTTAATAATCACCATAGATTGACAAAGGCAAAATATCCTTGACCAACATGGTATCCTTCTATGATGAAAGGACTAGCATGTTGGATGGGTGGACAGCAGTGGATATAATATAAATTGACTTTAGCAAGACTTTTGGCACTGTGTCAGATAAAATCCTCACAGGTAAACTGGCCAACATGGACTAGGTAATGGATGGTGAGGTGGTTTGAACAACTCACTAACTCAGTGAGATGGCTCGACAACTGGACTTAAGGAATTGTGATCAGTGACATGAAGTCCAACACAAGGCCAGTCACTAGTGGCGTACCCCAGGGGCCCATGCTGGGGCCAATACTATTTAACCTCTCCATTAATTACCTGGATGATGGAGCAGAGTGAACCCTTTGCAAGTCTACAGACAATACGAAACTGGAAGGTGTAGCTGATGCTCCAGATGGTTGTGCTGCCATTCAGAGGGACTGAGACAGGCTGGGCATCAAGAAATGAACCTCGTGAATTTCAACAATGGGAAATACCAATTCCTGCACTTGAAGAGGAGCAACCCCAAGCACCAGTACAAGCTGAAGGCTAGCCAGTTGGAAAGCAGCTTTGTGGAGAAGGACCTGCAGGTTCTGGTGGGCAACAAGTTGAACATGAAAAAATAATTGTGTGCACCCTTATGCCAACAACATCGTGGGCTGCCTCAGGCAGAGCGCTGCCAGCAGGCTGAGGAAAGTGACCTTTCCTCTCATCTCAGCACTGGTGAGGTCACATCTGGAGTGCTGTGTCCAGTCTGGGTTTTCCAGTATATGAGAAACAGAGACTTAGTGGAGCAAGTCCAGCGGAGGCCACGAAGATGATTAAGAGGCTGAAGCATCTGCCATACAAAGGGGAGGCTGAGAGAGCTGGGTTTGTTCAGCCTGGAGAAGAGAAGGATCAGGGGGATCTTATCTATGTGTAAACATACCTGAAGGGAGGGTGTAAAGAAGATGAAGCCAGTCTCTTCCCAGTGGTGCCCAGTGACAGCACAAGAGGCAATGTGTACAAACTGAAACACAGTTTGTTCTGTTTAAGCATAACAGGTTGTTTGGTTTTTTTTCTGTAAAGTTAATCAAACACTGAAACAGGGTACTCAGAGAGGTTTTGGGGTCTCCATCACTGGAGATGTTTAAAACTGAGCTGGACATGGTCCTGAATAACCTGCTTGACCAGAGGGATTGGACTAGACAGTCTCCCATCCAACCTCAGTGATTCTGTGACTCGGTGAAGCCACACCTACTCCATAATGTTGACACAGACACTAAAACAAAGTATAAAAATACTGTGGTGTCCAATGTGCAGGAAGGAACTAAAATTCTAGATCTGACCCCTACAATACCAACATGAGACCTGCGAGAGCAGGGCGGCTCAGGCTGGGATGCACAGCAGTCAACGTATTAACATTCCCACAGTCCCACCTTTTACATGTGTCCTAGGTCTCTGGCTGGAGAGATATCTTCTGCAAACTGATCCACTGCAAAGCAAAAAGAAGTGTTGAGATTCATTGAGTCAGGAAGAGCTAGCAAGAAGTGTCATGGCTCCTGGTGTGTAGGACGCTCCTTTGGCGAGGGAGAGCCCTGAGTTCAGATTCTTGCAGAAGGATGCACAATGCACAAATGGTCTGGGAACATGACTAGAACTGAAGCAACCCTTTCTCAGGTGTCTGTATTGCTGGGTTATTGGCTCTTTTTTGCCCTCCTTCTTTGGCTACAGCTCTGTATGGCCAAGTGGCTCAGCTCCAGTGAGAAGGGAGCAGGCAGATCCTTTTTTCTCAAAAGCCTGTAATTTTGGTTTGGAATCTTTCTGGGAAGAAGGGATGTACATTTTAACCCTCCCAGGTTGAGGTGGGCATTAAGCCCAGATCTGCCCCTCTCTGGGGGAGTGCTTTAGCTGCGGAGAAGCAGGGCAACTTCTGTCTTTTTGAAGGAAAGCTACAGCGTCTGCTGTGTTTTTCGGGGCACTCATTCCTTTTGTTGGGTGTCAGCTATGCTGAGGGTGCCAGAGGATGTCTCAGGAAAGCCAGGTCTGAGATCTGCTTTGAGCTGAGGCATGTGAGGGAGGCAACAAGCCTTGTGGAGACACAGCAGGCTAAGTCATGTGCTTTAAAATGTGATGGACAAGCACAGCATGAGAGGTGGCACTCAGGATCACGGACTTGACACGGGGAGCCTTGACTGTTTCTTCGTCCTGTGTGAGGTGCTCTGGTTCCTTGGTGACTCCACCCTGGTCAGCCTGCCCAGGGTCACATGTCTGCATGACAGTATGATTCCAGCAAGTCATCATTTTTACCTTTGAAAACCACTCTAGATGGCTACCTGAGTACCATATATTCAAAGTCCTTCTTAAGGTCTTGGAAGGTGTTTTGGTTTTGATTTTCTTTCTTCCCCAGATGCGTTATAGGCCCTGGTGAATATAAGCCATGGGGACAAGTAGTGCATCATATTAGATTTGGAGCAGATAGGAGCAGATACCATTGTTCTATGCATCCGGCAGATGTTCAGATCTCTCCATTCTGCTCCCAAGTACTTTGGTCTGTATCAGGAGCAAGCCCATCAAATTCTGCCCGCAGTGTCTTTTATCTCCTTTATTATTCCTCAGTTCTAACCCACAAGACATTTCAAACATTAGAAATGGTTCAGTGCATAATGGTTTTCAAAAACATGCTGTATCTCTGTCTAAATGAGAAAAATAAATATCTAGGGAGCTTTTGCACATGTCAACAGTACTCAGTGAAGCAATATGTGTAGGCAGCACTGGAAACAGTGACAAAGTGAGTATCTGTGCATAACTTGGTAATAATATCATCACCGTCTAGACAACTCAACAATTAGCATCCAGACATACCGAAGCCTTCTTTAAGAAGTCTCCAACAATAAAAAATATGCCTCCATGGGGAAGAAAGCCACAGAGCTCTCTCTGCTACCTTGCACATGCACATTTAAGTTCAATTTCATTTAAAAGGTTGCTTTCTAAGATGAGCTGCTTTTCTCAAGATGAGTGCATGTTTGCAAAAAGTACAATTGATGAAGATCTTCCTGTTAAAACATCTGTTTTAATATTCTCTGTGTATAGCAGTTGCTAAGCAAAACTCTGTTTGATATGGTAATTCCCATGCACTTCCTTGGCTGCTTCTTTTTTATTTACTTTGAAAAACGTTATCTTCAAAACTGTACCAATATCAGGGAAAATTCAGGAAAAATGAAGACTTTCTGCACAAGGCTATGACTTCCAGTGAGATATCTTTATGAGCCCTATCCCAAGACTTGACTCATCTCTAATGCACAGGCCCAAGTCTGGTCTCAGTTCCCGATTTTTGTCAGTCCACTAAAGACAGCCCTATTACGTAGGGATAAGCCCAAGGCAAAGGCAGAATGATGCCCTCAGGTTTTAATTGACACAGGAGTTTTACTGCTTGTGCTGCAGACTTTGTCCCAGAAAGGTGCAGGCAGAAATTACATTAGATCCTTCTTATCCAGAGGATCAACATAAAGAAGGTGGCAGAAAACTGCAAAACCCCCAGTTATTCCAACTGAAGGCAAGGCTTATCTCTTCCTACTTAAGGGCCATGTGGGTTGCAGCCTTCGGGGAGCCTTTGTCAATGGCTGTCAATGTTCTGCCTGGGGACACCATGAGCCCGTCTAGAGGGGTTAGGGATGGGCACCACAGCTGCTGTGTGGAAAAACTCGTGCTGCCTAGGAATGCAGTTTCACATTGAAAGCACTGAATATGTGTGCGTGCGATTGTTCATGACATCAGCAGCACCTTCATTGCAGCAACTGGTAGCGATGATGGCTAAGGTATGTTTTTCTTCAGTGGTCAAACGCCAAGACAAACAGGAATGATTTAAGTCATCACTACCTTTCCATCCCACATAAGCTGAACTATGTTGGGAAACTGAGCCCCGAGATGCTTTTAGCCCCTTGGTGGGTTGAAAGCCAATCATGGAGTTGGCTTTTAATTCTTCCTTGCTTTGAGGACCAGCCCTAAAGCCATGAGTAGTCAAACCATGAATCATACTCTGCTGCTGCTCTGAGTGCATCTGATGGCTTCACAGCTCCTTTTCCCAGTGAGCAATATGAGCAATATGAGCAATAACCCAAAGATGCAGAAAGGTCATCAGAACATGACAGGGTAGTAACAGAAAGACATTTCTGTTCAGCACTTCCCACACTGACATAAAATAGGAGCAGAGTGAAGTGGTTCAGACTAAACGGGTAGTTGGCTCTGCAGTTTTTGGAAGTGGGAGAAACCATGTGCCACATTTTTCAAGTCTGTCAGCATAAGCTCTTTGTTCTTAGCACTGTCAATGTTTCCAAGGTAGACAGGACTGAAAAAATATGTGTCTTTTCCTTGGGCAGTTCAGCCTGACTGCAACATCCATGGAAATGCTATACTCATGAAATCAGGAGGGTCAATAGTTGAGCTAAGTATGTCTAAGGTTTGTTTATGACTAGGAGAAAAAACATGCAAGTGAAACTCCCACCCCGAGTTCTGTAGATGACATGAGCGTTTTGTTGAAATGTCTTTCCACACCCAGTGGTAAGGAAAAAAACCCATGGTCAATATTTTAAAGGTTCAGACTTGGGAGGGGATGGTACTCACCAGCACTTGCTGTGCTCCAGCCTGAAGCCAAGTTTAGATTTGAACAACTGAATATAGTGCAGTAAAAGGCTACTCACTGATACACACACACACACACACACACACACACACACATGTCCCTCCACTCCCTACCCTCCCCCCCAGTATTTCAGCCCTCTTAGGATCAGCTAATCAATGACAGGCTTGGATAGCCAGTGAGGTAAGTGTGCGTGCGTGTGTGCGTGTGTGCGTGTGTGCGTGCGTGTGTGTGCACACACGCGCATGCACACATGTCTATGGGGGAAACGTCCTGACCACCTATGGTCAGCCAACTCCTGATTAATTTCTCTGCAAATGAGAAAACAAACCCCAAAATCTTCAGTTCCCCCAAACAATCAGGATGTTGTCCTCATCCACGCACCGTATATTTCTGCAGGTACCTCACTTACAGTGCAGTTACAGACCATACTAACAAGCATCCATGGTTCCCTGGAGAGTCCCAGCAACTGCAAGATGTCTAGGGAGGCTTGTGGTGCTTGCATTGAGTTACAGCAATGCTTTTCACTCCCCTGGCCTCCTCATCTCCTGGTAGCTCTGACCTGCATTTAGGTGTACTCATGTCCCTTAAGGGAGCAGGTCAGGCCATGGAAGAGGAGTCCAAAACCGTCATGACAATACAAATGTGTGCTTATCTTGGGGAATCCCAGCAGGCGGCTGCTACGAAGAGCAATATTACCCCTGCTGAGAGTCACCCACCCCTTTCTGCTTTCACATTTGGTGAGCGGTTCCGTGGGAGGGGAGGGAGAGGGGATTATCGCTGTCATGACAGGTGGCTGCTCCTCACATGTCTCCACTCTCAGTTGCCTTTTCCAGATCAAGTACCTCGTTGTTTGCTCAGCCACAGTATTTTTTTCAGAGGGTGTCCTCTGGTATACTGTAAGAAATTTCTGTCACAACACTTTTTCATGTCTTAAGAGAGGCAGTTTTCTTTGTGGAAATGCACACAGAACGAGAAACATTTTTTCTGAGTTTCATTTTCATTGTGGTTTTCTTACGCTTTAATATGTACATCAGTTCTGACAATACATTGTTTTCTCTGTTCCTCATTTAAAGTCAGAAACGTCAGCATGCAAAATGTAATGCAGTAATTGTACAGAGAGCAGCTACTGTCTTACAAAAGCTCCTTTTCCCTTTTGATTAAGCTGGTGGTGTCCTGCACTGCATTTTGCTCGCCAGGCTGGTGGGATGGTGAACGTCAGGGACCCAGTGCTGCCTGAGCGTTCCTTCCCTGGATTCCTTCAAAAGCCTCCTTGTGTGGCATGGCTGGGTGCTCCTCAACAAATCAGCTCAGGACTCACTCCTGAAACAAACTCTGTGAGGCACTTGACCATTGCTGCGTTCAGTGTCACTCTGGAAATGAAGGCATTACTGGTCAAGTATTAGGAAGAAGGCAACCTGTGCTCCTGATGAACTTCATGTACCTGAAGCTGAGTTTCTTATGGAGCAAGATAATCCCTCACCTCAAGGAACAGATAGGACTTAGGAGTCCAGTTTCTGTGGTGGCTCTGAGCTGCTTTGTGATATGTGAGGAAAAGAACAGTGAATTCCAAGTGCAGTTGTCCCATTCTAGGTTTTAGAGAGTGTGAAGGTGGAAGCAAAAAGCAGTGAGGCTATCTGTGTGTCTAACTGGGGCAGCAGGTAAGAAAAACCCTCTGTGTTAGTGCTGCCTTTTGGATGTCGGAGCAGCCCCGGAATGCTTTCCCTGATGTCAGGAGAAGCATGTGTCTTGGCCACTGATCTGAAGTCTTTTTAAGGGAAATGCTCTAGTCTGGAAAATTATTATACTGCTTCACAGACATATTTGTGAAATCAGAACATCACCACGTAGGACATTATTTCATCTCTGCATACTTTCAGTCTTTTCCCCTAAACCATTGGGGGAACACTTTGGACAATGCAGAAGCATCTGAGGAGGCCAAAGGAGGGCAGGGAGGCAGAGAGGGACACCACTTCCCAAATCAGACTGAAAACAGTGGCTCTATTCCAGACAGCCTACTGGTCTGAAGAAAAGAAGGAAGGAGACACTTGGTTTTAGCCTTTTTCCCACCCCTGGGTGATGCGCAACCAGCTGTTGCTTTCTCAGTCTTTGGGGAATGCAGTACACGCTTTAATTCATCATCGGCTGCTTCTCTGGAAGATCAGGTCGAGAGAAGGGAGGGGATCAGTGAAGCAATTCCCAGACAAAGTTTTCAAACAATCAAAACACAAAGACATCCTTGAAAAACTCCTCATTAGAGAGCTATTTGAAACTTAGCTTGTCCATGTAAGTAAAGGATGGAAAACTCCTTACCATTTCTTTCAGCTCAGCTTGCAAAAAAAAAAAAAAAAAAGAGCTCATAACTGAGTCATGTTGCTTTAAGAGGGGTTTCCTATCAAATCCCTTGTGAGCTCGATTGCTGAAGGCAGCAGATTCCAGCAAAACTTCTTTCACCAATGGATACAATTCATTCTATTAAAAAAAAAAAAAACAACTCACTGGCTGTCCTGACTGTGTAGGTGGGTGAGAAAATGTTAACAGCTGCGCTCACGAATCTCCACTGGAGGAGCAAGCTGCCAAAAATACTTGTACTGTGAACAATTGTTCTATATTTGGTTACCTGCTTTATATTACTCAGTAGTCAGGCTCTCTTCTTGCTCTTATCCTATTAGATACATAAAGCACAACCCCAAACCCCTTTCTATCAAAGACAGATGATTCCACAAGCTGTCATCAGGAACCCGGGGAATGGCAGCGCTTGCTACGCAATCAAGGGTTTTTTGACAAATGAGGAGGAAGCAACTCATTTGGCGCTGGGGCAGGCTCTGATGACAGCCCTGCCGGAGAGCTGAGCCTGAGAGGGACTGGCCCTGCTACCCAGCACGGAGAGATGCAGGGCTGAGGTGCTCTGTCCCCCCTGAGACTGGAGCCCCAGGAGAGATGGGGGGCTGCCACCTCACCCAGCAGAGCTCCCACTGCCAGGGGAATGCAGAGACCCCCCATCCTGGTACTCGTGTCCTTGTACAATGGATCAAGCACACCCAAAGGCACCCCTTTGGGATGAGCTCAAGGTCTAGTGCCAGCATGAGAATGGAGGAGGACACTTGTCCCTTAACCACACTGGACGGTGGCAAGCATGGCCAGCAGGTCGAGGGAGGTGATTCTGCCCCTCTACTCTGCTCTCGTGAGACCNGAACTAGATGATCTTTGAGGTCCCTTCCAACCCAAACCATTCTGTGATTCTATGATTCTAAGCTACCCTCCCATTCATTACCCAGAGCACTTCCATTTCACTGCTGCCCACTGTCCTCTGGTTTGTAACCAGGATTTCTGCCATAGCGGGCTGCGAGCTCACTACAGCAGAGACAGTCCGGTATGGGGGTACTCGCGCAGTGCCTGGCACACTGCGTCCTTGTATTTCACTGGCAATCACCCTCGTGCCACTGTGCAGCACTACCAGTACTAAGGGATTGCTGAGTTCACAGAGAAACATTACTTTTTCCCTTTTTAAAAAAATCATACTTTGCTACTGAGACACAATAGTTGCTTTTGCTTATGGACTGCATCTTTAGCCTGTTTTTGTTGGTTTGGTTTTTTTGGTTGTTTTTTTTTAATTTAGCCTGCAATTTTCTGGATGAAATGCTTTGCTCTCAATTAACTGTAGATGCAATTTAATGAGTAGGCCAAACAGTGATAGTTAGGTACATAACCAACATCTGGAATGTGCAGGATTAGTGGCTTAGTTAAGACCCCTTAATTAAAATGAGGTCATTCAGTCCTCCCTTCTCTCTTCGTGCAGATGATGTATGTTTAATACTGAGCACTTGCTGATATGTTACTAGGACAACATAAGCTGTCTGTTAAGTACCAGGGAAATTGTGGCTTTAATGTGTCAGGTACCTAATGAAGATGAAATTCAGGCTGGGAGCGCTATCATGTCAGAGGGCAGAAAAGATCTTTCTGCAAGCTTTGATCAGTCTTTTGTATAAAGCTCATGGCGTCAGTACAAAATCCTGTCAGTAAACTGACTTTCTAGGATAGCCACAGAAGGTGCCCATTCAAGGAGCACCAACACATTATTCAGATACTCTGGATCGCAGGACTGTTTGCAGGACCCCTTGAGCATCTCTCACCCCTCCATAATGCTGCTCAGGGAATGCCCTGTCACTGGCACATCTCTCATGAAATCTGGAAAGTCCATAGCACTCTTGGCTAATAACTGGTAGCTAACATCCTGAATAGAGTTTAACACTGTAAAACACTGTTTTTCCCATTTAACTTTATTCTCTCTTTTTGGAGATGCCATTTGTCCTGTCTCTGGAGTAAAGTGGAGTGGGCAGGAATCGACCTCTCCTACCTAGCTATCTGGAAGGGAGATGCCTCCCCCCTGAACTTGTCATCCAGACTCCCTGTTGTCAACAAAGAGGAAGAAGCATGGATGATTCATCTCACCTGTCCAGGACACCTGGCTCAGGTTGGGGTACATTGTTCCCCAGCGGAGCCTTTCTCCCCCGTCACCGGGAGGGGACCTGGACTGTGTGTAGCTTTGAACATTAGGTCGGATGTTGGCTAAAGTGCTGTGTACTGATGCACGCTGCAGATATCTGCAGCTCAGCAGGGCATAGAGACCTTCCTGCTGGGACAGCCTGGCCGCGACCCAGTTACTCCAGCTGGTGAGAGGGGCAGCTGGGGCTGCTGCAGCTCCTGCCTCAGGCTGATAGTCCTGGCCAGGAAGCTGCCTGCACCTCTGGTCCCGGAGCAGGAGGCAATGAATCTTGCAGTATCTCCATGAGAACAGTGACATTTTGGTTAGGGTTTCACGTCTATTAGTCACTCGTGGCAGGGTAGGAAATGTGTGTGTGTGTGTGAAGGAGAGGACAAGAAGAAAATTCAGGCATTGTTCACTGTTATAAAATTACCACATGGTACTTAGAAAATGCTCATACTGCAAAATTCTCAGACTTGTACCGACTTATCGGCCAATGCGGTGACAGTATCAGCCTGATAGCCAACCTGCTTCTGATCTCATCAACACCAATATGCATCAGGAAATAACTCCTCTGACACTGGTAGGTTTGTGCCACGCTGATGCTGGGGTTGATAAAAGCCCTGCAACACACACACACACAAATCCCCAGTGAGATAGGTGCGGGTCATCAGGACCTACAGCAGTGCCAGTTAGACCAGTGGCTACATCTCTGTGGTATATGCCGTGCCTGAGAGCAGCGGTCTGGCTTTGGCTCTGCAGACGCTGGATCCTCAGCGGTGTCTGAGCTGCGTTTAGTTCACCTTGGGGACTGGGGGAATAATGGCCCGTGTGTTACACTCACCCCTCCCTGCCTTCTGAATCGCAGCCCTGGGACTGATCTAGTTTACACTCGTATGCTTCTGACCCTAGAAAAGTATCCCAGCGCCTGGGGATGCCACCCATATTTTCTGACCCCGGGTGTGTCCCAGCAGGCAGAGACCTCTCCGCAAGTACCCGGACTGAGCCTGGGCATGCTTTCATGCAGGACAGCCTCCCACCCGCTCCCGGAGACGTCTTTTGGACCGCTTTTCCCAGCAGTCTTGGTAAAAGTCTGGCCTGCAGGAGCCAAACGCAACCTGCATATTAGACATGTACAGGAAACCTTGCATTATGAGGGTATAAGTAAGGAAGCACACAGGTTGTCTCTCTCCTAATCCAGTACCTGTGAGTTCAGTGTCAAATGAAAATAACTGGTAAGAGGGCAACCTGACATATGTGGACGTATATAATCAAGAATGAGCCTGAAAATTACAGGACAGGGGAAGGTTCACCCTGCTGATACTCTTGAGGGGATACCTGTGCCCTGCACTTGGATTTGGGGACTGCTAGGGAGATACAGGCAGACTGTAGGAAATATTAGTCAATAATCTGAATTTCTTGTATGCTCATACGGGCTCTTGGACATGAAGGTGATTGTCCTAAGATCATATCAGAGGACTGCAGATAATTTTGTGAGTGCAGAAAGCATCCAGTATTCCCACCAGTGGTCATGCTGCCAAAGTTTGTTAATAAAATCCATGGGTGCTGTGACAAGTAGTGAAAAAAATAAGGGGTTTTATTTTCTGTTGCCTGCCCCTCCCTCCTTTTCTCTCCCAGAGGAATGTTAGGAACTGCAGGAGCTGCTAAATCTCCATCCTTAGGTGAATGGCAGACACAGGCCAGAATTGCCTTTGCTAACTTTAGCAGTGCTTTTCCTCCAGCCAAGGGAAAGTACTTTGGTCTACAGACATCTGACATGCAAAGGCTTTGGTTTATTAGCTCATCACTATGTCAAGATCCTACAAGAAAGTCATGTTCCCATTATCTATACAAAACGGATTAGATGGGGGGATAAAAGGGCTTGAAAAGGTAAAGTCAGATATACGTTTAGTTTCCTAAATGTCAGAATCAGGCAGCTTCTGTCTTCTGTCATGATACTGAAGAAAAATGTGTTGTTACTCTAGTGGTTTGTTAAAACTCTTTATGTCCATATGACAGGCATTGTCTTCCCTGGTCTTTAAGTGATCCTTAGCCCCAGAGGAAATAAGAATTAAATGAATGAAGAATAAAAAAAAAATAAAAATCTTTTTTGTAAAAGATTTTGTTGGAGGGAGTGCTTGTCTGGCCAGTTTCATTACTTGTGCAGGATGAGAAACCCTAATGCTCCTTTGGTAATGGAGGGACATGGAGAGAGAAGGGATTAAAAAAGTAAGAATGGAAAAAATTTTTAAAGATTTGATTTTCATTCAAGCACAAAAATCCACAATTGAAAATGTGCTTCCACCTCAGCAACCCTTTTATGGGATCTTGGATGCTTAGGGATGTTTGTGTAATTGCTTCTTGTAAATGATCTTCTACTCTGCAACACTTTACAGTAAACCACTTTCCTTTGCCATCTGTTATCCAGTTGTTTTAACTGGGTTTCCAGTTATTTGTATCAGTCATTTACAAGAACCTTTTTAACCTCCATAAAATGAAATAATTGAAGCCTATCTTCTTGACTCCTTTAGCATAGGGTTGATATGTGCTTTGAAACTGAGGGACTGAGGGTTAAAATTCAGTGAGTGATAAAGAAGCAGTAATTTGTAAATTAGCAGTGAGCAACCCAGCATTGCCAAAATTCCTCTTACTGAAAGCTCTGTGCATACATGTTTAATTGGAGAAAGTAGTTTGGGGGACCTGCAGATGATTTTTCATCTCTAGGTCACTTTTTGAACACGTGCCATTATCAGCCATGGGTTGGTCAGTGTAAATGAATTTAGTGACTAAAAATGTGGTTTGTCAGTCACAGAGATACTTCATGACTTTCCAGAAGGCTGGGTTTAGTGAAAGTGAAGTGTCCAGTTCCAGAAGGCTGGGTTTAGTGAAAGTGAAGTGTCCGAAGACTGGGAGGTGAAGAGTTAAGGTATTTCGCACCCAGTGGGGTTACCTGCAGGCTCCCCCTCGGACGGAGGGTGGCTTTGTGGCCACGCACAGGCATCGGCAGTTCGACTTCACGGCAGATAGAGTCATTTTAAGAGTGGCTGAGAGAAGACAGCCTTTTTCTCCACCTCCCTTTCCTGTTATCTACCACAACATAAAGGCCTCTGCTCCTCCTCCCTTTCCCCTCACGTCGGTAACATTTGTGGTTCGAAAATGACTAGCACATGGAAGTGCTTGCTGTGGCACACACGTATACAGACCAGCTTACTACTCTTGTGGTGCCAGAAATGGGACCCTGGCGATCTGCGATACAAAAGCCACCACGGGAAGACCCAGATTTCAGGGCAAGAGGAGGAACACACAGATGTTATCACTGCTGGAGGAACTGACCCTGCTCTGAAGGACCACAGTGCTGGAGCTGCCGTACCGCAGGTTCCCCGGGGAAGATGTCCTCAGCGCAGACATGCTGCCTGGCGCGGTGTCAGGAGAGGGCTGGGCGGAAAGCCTGCCTTCCCAGTGGGAAATGAGAAACACCAACAAGCCGCAGTCGGGCACGCCGCGGCCGCCGTGGCAGGCTGCAGGCAGGAGGTTTGGCACAGGGCACTCCAGCCCTCCCTGGCTGCGACGTAACCCCTCTCCCAGCCCACCCCTGGCAGCTCGAGGCAGGCATGCAAACAACCTCCTGTGCACCCCATCAGCCGCCCCCCTGCTTTCCCGGTTATCCTGGGGGGTGTCATCCCCCCGGGGCAGGGATGTGGGGGCATACTCTCGCCTGGTGCATCCTGCACGGGGAGCAGCTCCCACAAGGGCTGCGCTTGCCTGTGATTTCAGGGGGAGCAGAGGGAGGCGAGCTCGTCTCGCCTCGCTTGAAGCGTGCTGGCACCGTGCGGGCTTGCTTGTTCGTGGGGAAGCGGGAATGTTAATGGGCTTGCTTTCTGCTCAGGAGAGACAGTGGAAAGGGAAAAAAAAGGCCAGCGGGAGGGAGAGAAAGAAATCCAGTGCAATTACAGAGTGACAAGTAGAGCAGGGGAAAAATCAACACAAAGACAGCTTTAGAAAAGAGGGAGACTAAAGAGGAAAAAAGGATTTAATAAGAAATTAAATATAGTGCCTATACTGTGTCCTGGGTATGGGCTGCACGGAGGGAGCGCTTCGTCCGTAATTCATACAGCAGGCTTCCTTTCAGCTAAGAAAACAGATTCCTTTCTCTTTAAATTGAATAACAGTTTTAAAAACATGGATTGCAATGACAGGCAATAAAAGCGTTCACAAACTCAAGCTTGCCCCGCTGGCTGTGGGGAAGCCAGACCCAGCAGCAGGGACCTCCATGCTCTTGCCGCCGCTGCCGGACCTCTCCAGGGCTGGCAGCCACCACCCCCACCAGGGTTATCGCACGCAATTTCTCTGCAAATAGCCAAACAACCACATAGTCCCCAGGAGGAGGAGACATCTGTCCCCAGTTGAGTTTCATCTCAGCCAGAGAGGGGACGGAGCTGGTATAAAAAAATCCCCATGAATAAAGATGAAAATCAGGTTCCAAATACTCTGAGTTTTCTGAATATTTCTCAAAAAAAAGAGAAATTCTCAGTGTAAAAGCAAAGTAATAATGTTTGGGGTTTTTTTTTTAATTTTAACCAAGCTGACATTTATCAGAATATTTTGAGAGTCTTCGATGGTAATAAAACACATCAAGAAAGTGAGTGTCACAGTGGCAAAATGCAGCATCGTTGCTATGTCTTTAAAAGCATGTCTCGTCCCTGAGGAATGCCCTCGCACTCGTGTACACACTTCAACAGCAAATGTAATATTTGGTAGGTGAACTTCCAGATGCCTGAAGTCAATGGGAGGCTTGCTATTGACGTCAGTGGAGCTAGAGTTTCACTCAGTAACTGGTGGCAGACATTGTGAAATATTTTCTAACTGCATTTTGCTGTTAAACATGACCAACTTCTCCCTGTCCATGCGTGGCTCCGCTTTGCTCTGCCCCAGTCCATCACATCCGAGTTGTGTCCTGCAGCCTTCACTCCAGAGCGGGGTAACCCTCCCCTTCCCCTGGTGCTGAGTCAGCGCTTCACAGGGGCATTATTGTCCTTCTGTATGCATTATGCAGATTATTTTACTATGAAAATTCATAATTTGGGAAGAGCATATGGTTCTGATTCAAATTGAAGTCTGCATTTGATCCTGATGTAAACAGACCAGCTTTGGACTCAGAGACTCTCACCATTTGGCAAAGAGCAAATATTTCGGATCCATTCCAGCTCTCCCGGGAGTGTATGGGAAGCTTGCCGTTGATTTCAATAGTAGCAGGCTCCGGTGAAATAGAATATTATAGAAAACAAGATATCCCTGTAATCCTTCAAATTGAGCTGTTTAATGGGAAAAAATAAGAGAGGCACATGGAAAGAACTGAGCAGAAAAAGCACCAAAAGACCAGAAGAGGAGAGCCAATGGACTATGGCAGAAAAGAAGAAAGTACAGAAAAGTAAGAAAGAAAATCAGCAGGGAGAAATATGAGGGAAGAGAGGAACACAGGCAGATAACATTAGAAAAAAAAAACACAACACAGAGATTAAAAAAAAAAGAAGAAAATACAGGAGAAAAGCAGAACCTAGAGACAGAGTAAAAAACTATATTTTTTTGTGGGGGTGGAAAAGGAAAGAAAGAGGAAGTAAGGCAGAGGGAGTCCCAGGTGTGATGTAGCAAGATAAATGTTATACACATACTTATGCACATGAGTAGCGCACTGACAGGCCTAGAGTTAAGCACGTACTTAAATACCTTGCAGAGCAGTGACAAAATAATGCAGAGGAGGGAGAAGGTCAGAATGGAAGGAACACAATCCAGCACTTTTAAAGAAAAAGTGTCTATAAGAAATAAGGGAATAAAGACATCTCTTCCATCCCTCTGTGGGGGTGGGAGGAACAATGGAAGAGGAAGATTTTAAAATAACTATAATAAGGAAGTTTCTGATTTCTTTATAGATGGCCAGACCCCCAAGCTTTATTTGAACCTATATCCCAACAGCAAATAAGTCTTGGGAAGATGGGTTTTACTGAATTAAGAATTGTTCTTATATCGGTTTTGCCTTGAGACTGATAAAGCAAACAAATATCTTCTGCCTATTTCCTACTTTGTGGTGGTGTGGCGGTGTGTTGTCGGCTCTTCCCAATTGTATCAACCAGAGCTAAGTCCAGCCTCTGGCAAAGTACAGTCCCTGGTGGTTTCTTCCGTGGCCACGAGCAGGCTCTGGTGATGCCTACCCACCAGAGCTGCATATCGCAGATTGGAAGAGACAACGTGGTGGCCAGCTCTGGTTCTTTTTCTCATGTGAGTTAATGGGAAGGGGGTAGCCTACGGCTGAGACCAAGCAGATCTGTAAGCTGCGTGGGATTGTCTGACTACAGATGAGCTCAAGAATTTCACAACCTGTTGGCTCTGTTGAGGACTGCTACAACTGTGCAACCATGCCTTCTCTGCCCTGGCCTCATGAGAACAAAGTAGAAAGCTTAAGTTCCTGCTTTTTTTGTTTTAAAGCAAACTCAGCCACAGTACATGTTGCACACCTGTATCAGCAGCCATGTCGTACTTGGTTCTGTATTCTAGAAAAACCTTGCCAAACTGTACTATACATTGATTAAACAGAAACAAATTGTGAGAATATGGGAACAACCTCCACTGTGCTATTCTACCAAAAAAAATTCCAGCTTCCCACTAGTAACATGAATGTTATTCTTAATAACTGCTTGAAATTTCCACACACTCCTAAAATTCCTTTTAAAAACGATTCATTAGAAACACTGCAGAAATGGATTTAAAACAGAACAATTTTTCTCCACACCTCTGAACTGACATTTCTTGGCAGCTGAAATTTCGAGCACTCTCGGTGGAGTTAACAGGAAAGAAAACTAACTCTTTGTATATTCAAAAAGCAAATCTGTATTTCACTGAGACTGTTGCAGTAAAGACCATCCTCCATTGCCTCAGAGATGAGGGTACAGACACCTCTTCAACTAATCTGCCTGGCAATTATGAGCCAGGACTCATTTTAAGAAAGGCCATCTTTCTCTGAAAAAAACCCAACTTTTCTCCCTAAGCAAAGTCACATCATTCTCTGGGAAGTTGACTTCATATTTTTTCCAGTGCTACCCCTCATGCATAGGAGAAGCTCTTTGTAAACACCCTGAATGTTACCTCTTTTTTTTTGGTAGTATCAAAACTCCCCTTCACTGTGATGCCTACAGAAAATTTGGCACAGATTAGACCAATCCCATGATTTATGATCCTGATCTGCACGCTTTGTTTTTGTTTTCCTCATCTCTCTGTATCCACCTGCTGTGTGCCTCACAGGTAGACTGAACCATCTCAGGTCAGGACCTTTCTTTTTTTTTTTGGCCTGCTTGCCACTTGTGAGTGCTACATCCATGTGGATGTCTAGTCAGAATGACCCCAGCTGGCTGGGCGGAGTTCTCCCATGTGCTGGTTTCGGCTGGGGTAGAGTTAATTTTATTCATAGTAGCTGGCACGGGGCTGTGTTTGGATTTGTGCTGGAAACAGTGCTGATAACACAGGGATGCTTTCGTTACTGCTGAGCAGTGCTTACACAGAGCCAAGGTCTTTTCTGCTCCTCACCCCACCCCACCAGCGAGGAGGCTGGGGGTGCACAAGAAGCTGGGAGGGGACACAGCTGGGACAGCTGACCCCACCTGACCAAAGGGATATTCCATACCATATGACATCATGCTCAGCGTATAAAGCTGAGGGAAGAAGGAGGAAGGTGTGTGTGTGTGTGCGTGTGTGTGTGTTTGGAGTGATGGCATTTGTCCTCCCAAGTACCCATTACCTTGCTTTCCTGGGGATGGCTGAACACCTGCATGCCCATGGGAAGTGGTGAATGAATTCCTTGTTTTGCTTTGCTTGTGTGTGCAGCTTTTGCTTTCCCTATTAAATTGTTTTTGTTTCAACCCACAAGTTTTCTCACTTTTAGTCTCCCTATTCTCTTCCCTAACCTGCCATAAGGGGAGTGAGTGAGCAGCTGTGTGTGGCTTAGTTGACAGCTGGGGTCAAACCAAGATACCCCAAAAGCTAAAGTTCTCACCCCAGCATCCCTCAGACATGAATTGTTAATGTTTAATTGTTAAAAACAGTCAGGTTTTTTACACCCTGTTCTAATAGCTTCATATCAGCAACTACATGCTAAGGGATAAAAATAGCAGTTGCTCAAGCTGTGTAATAGGAGGAAGAAACTCCAACACGAACAAAAAATTGGGCTTTTTGTATCTGTAGTGATGTAATTTCTGTATTACCAACCATTGCGGAGATACTGGAGCGCAAACTACAACGCTGGCATAAAGCGTGACGGTGGCATTGCCTGTTGGTCCCTGCAGGGGGCAAAGAGCTCTTACTCCCACTGTTGGTAAAAAGGGAAAAGTACTGCTCCAGACAGCTTCCTTGGCATATGCCATCGACCCACACATTTTCTGCCATTAGCACTGGTGCATTTAAACTCTGATAGGTGAGGGATCCCAAGGAGGCCCCAAGAAGGACAGGAACTCTTGCTCTGTGCAAGGATCTCATTTTCAGACACCCTGGTTAAGGGTCATGGATGGTCTTTCTCTGCCGTGAAGATTTCAGCAGATGAGGAGATACAGACTCAAAGAAAATGTTGCAAGAGAGTACCCTGCATAGGAGCAAGGCAAAGATGAGATTGTCTTTTAAAGAAAGCTGAAGTGGTGGTGACAGAAGTTGCTGGCAAAACCGAGTGATGAAGGAAGGTGCTGTTTGCTCTGTGGTGGCTGGTAAAGCAGAGGGAGCACAGCCATGCAATGGCTTCTCTACATTTGCATTGGGCTCCTAGGAGAGGGAGCTAGAGGCCATGATCCTGGAAAGAGGTAATGACTTCCCCAGACGTACTGTGCGTATGTACATCGCTGCCAAGGCTGAGACCTGGCCCCCATTCAGGCACCACACAGAGGCACCTGACGTGGAAGTTCCGAGTCCCTCTCTAGATATGCATCCCTCATGCATGTTGGTCCATCAAAGGTATGAATTCTCCTGTGAGGATTTTGCCATCTTTTACAATTTTATTGAAAATCTATCTTAGCTCAGCTCATTTTTTAACTTAGGTACTCCAAGTAAGCACCTAAGCCAGAGGTCCTACAAGTGGAAGTGCTTCAGCTGGGAGTGTATATTTGGGTTTCCAGTCTGCTGGGTAGACAGCCAGACAGGTTATTTATTAGCAAGATACATAGCTATGTGAATCCTCAGAAATTAATTTAACATTGATAGGTCTAAAAAGAGAGGGAGATGGTAATCAAGTTGCTTACGTTGGAACAGATGAGACTTGACCTTGAGAGCTAGGTACAATAAGCATGTAAACATTTCACAGAAGGTAGAAACAACTCCAGCAGCTGACTCTCAAGGAGAAAGCAAGTACAGGGATCTTAAAATGGTAGAGTTAAGGCAATGTGCTAGGAGGTAGGAGATGGAAGGGAGAGTTCATGATCTTCTGGAAGAAAAGTGATTTGAGTCTGCATTTTCCACATTCTTGTATATGCTCTGGGGACTAGACAGTGGGGAAAAGGGCCACATTTCTCCCCCTCTGACCATGTTTTGTGTGAGGCCTGCTCTCACAGATGCACTCGTAAAATACCGGTGGGATAGGGCCAAGACTTTGAGACCAGTTGAGATCACTCCGTTTGCAAATGCCTACAGTGTTTTTTTATTTGTTGGACTGCTCTTTATGGCCAAGACATAAAGAGTAATGTGTGAGTCCGTACCTCTATGGTATATGGCTTAGGTATGTAGAAAATTACTGGATGCAAGTGGGGTAGCTAGTTTAGGCAGTTCTACCTTTAGGGTGGCATCTCAGTGGGAGGTTTAAGGATTTAATTTTTGGCCTTTGGCATATAAATTCTTTTGTGAAGCCTGTGTATCGAATATAAAGGCAGACCCAATGACTTAACAACCTACACGTTACTCTGATTTTCCTGCTCTGAGCCAAGTAGAGTGAAGTTTAAATTTGCTATATGTAATCATCATTACACTAAATTTGAGTCCTTTGTGCACATATTAAAGAAACTAAAAGCAAATATTGATAGCCCCAATGGTAACTAGATGTAAAAGCAAAAACCTTGGGCAACTGATGAAAGACAGGGACGTGGATATAACATGGGAAGAAATACACACCGAACTGTAAGAAGAAAAATCCTAGTTGATTGGTTCCTAATGTAGTAAAACAATTCACCCTGGGACTTGTAAAATAACTGTGAGAGCTTAAAGTGATTCAAATTGGCAGTTCCAGCACAGTCCCAGAGGACACGATGCAATAGCCATGTTTAAAACTTATTGCTGAGGTCCTAGGAAGGCCAAGGAGCCAGTGCAGAGCCACCACAGGGGTTAGGATGTGGGGGCAGGATGTGCATTTGGGCTGGGGAGGGACTACCTCTCCCCTTAACTTCTCTTCTTTGCATCATTTATGTGAAGAGTTGAGAAACTTTGTCTCCAGGATGCCCAGCATTGCTGCTCCCTCTGGACTCCCAGGACCCTTGTACAACACTTGTGCTTTAAAATTTCTTCCATGTGAAGCTGTACTGGAAACCTCTGCACTGTTTTAAGTATGGTTTTAAGTTCTTCAAAAGACCAAAAATATTCAAAATGGAAGGCCCTTTTTATTGTCTGTGCCCAATACAGCTAGACATGAGAAAAGAAAGCAGTCTAGGTCTGTAGGATTACGCCTGAGGTATCCCAGGAATAACTCACCCCAGCTGTCTTTGCAGGTGCTTGAAGGACCATGCACTGGGCCCTCACTGAGGGCTTACTGCAAGTTTTTCAGCATGGTTCCTCTCACCTATGGCAGACAAATGTGGAGCCGAGTCCAAAAGCACACCCCCATGAATCAGAGAGACTCGACGGTCTGCCTGCAGGGTGCTGACGTGCACAGGATGAGTGCACCCACACGACCAGATCTCTGCCTGCTGATTAATTGGTAAGCTGTGAAGTGTCATCTCATCGAACCATGTGGCTTTGTTGAGTTTTCCCCCAACGCTTCTCACAGACCTCACTTTGTTTCTAGATGGTCTCTGGGTTTTGTGAGCCTGAAATGCTCCTCGGGATGCACAGACACAAGGGTGGCTTTGCTCTGGTACGACTGCCTGGCCCGTGGGCCATGAAGACATCATCTGAGTCTGACACCTTGCAGCATGTCACGCGATGGAGCTGCACGGTACGACGCCGAACTTCTGTACAGCCCTTTTCTTTTGCTGAACTGTATTAAGCAAACTACCAGGTGCCATTGGATAACATGTCAGAACTTGACTCTGAAAGCACTCCACAGGTATTCCGGGAATTATAATAGCTTTGTCAGGTCAGGGTCTGAAAGCTGTGAAGTCTGACATCACTTGATCATCCGAACTTATATAATGTTTGTATTGTTTTTTATTGCACAGCTTGTTTTTCTCTGCTCACGTGGAAGCTCTTTGCTCCTAACCTCTGAGAAAGGCTTATTTGTGCCACTGCTAGTCTACATGGGCATAGCTCGTGCCCACCTTCTCATGTTCACGGCCCCTTGCAGTGACAGTCCCAGGGGAGCCATGACCTTCACTGCAGGAGTAGTGATGAGCAGCCACCAGTGGCACCATCTTCACACAGCTGTGCTACTTGCAAATGAACACCCGCCCCTAGACTTGTATAATTAAGCAGAAAACTGAGCTGACCGTGCAGCACAGCTGTTCCTGTCTGTTCCCCAGCTCTTTGGATACTCATGCACCGCATCAATCAGCTGGGAGTGAACAGAGAGAGATTTTTGTCCCTCATCTCCATACTCACTGGCCCGTGCAGTTTGAGAGGTATGGGATGAATAGTGAAACAGTGAATATAGCAGTCAGAGGTATGACTACATTACAACTCTGATTCAGCTAGTGAGGATATTGCAGCATTACACAGCTTTGTAGCAGAGGTTTCAGCATCAGGTGTTCAGTGTTCCTGGAGGCTTTTCCCAGTACATACCATAATGTTATAGCTTCTTTGCTACCGGTGCATGATCTGTTTAGCATCAAGCTTGCTTGGGAGCATCTGCCTGAGCTGCAGTCAGGTTTCCTAACCATATTTCAGATGTAGCCAGAGGACAAAGGCAGCTAAGGAGAACCTACACCTCTAAGGATTATCTCCATGGCATGAGATTTCCCCTGGTTATTCACTGTGTGGTAGTTTCCTCACTGCTCTGCTCAGACCTTCGCCAGGAGGCACACACTAGCCACAGCTTTGAGACAGCATGGAGCAAAGAGGTGTGTCAAAACATGTGGGGCAGTATGTGTGGAGGAGGAGCTGACGATGATGCACCAGTTTCCTGCACATTCATCCTCACCAAGGCAAAAGCTATTTTCCAGCAGTATAAGGGTATCAGTTGCAGAATTATTAAAGAAAGAACAGTTCCTTGTGTCTAGGGTGAACAGTTCGGTGGTGGAGATGCAATGTAATACTGTGTAATTAAAGCTTGCATGCTTCCACTCTTCCCATTAAGTTCTGTGGAACTGGGCTTACAAAAACACAAGCAAGACCCAACCGATTATCAGGAAAGTGATCAAAGTCTTTTTCACGTGGAATGGCAAGCAAGGAAGACATGTTTCATCAAGGCCAGCTCCAGCCTCTTTGTTTTCCTTCCATCATTATAAATGCAATATTAGTGCAGTACTCACTGCATATGAACGGAGGCTGCTACCACCTTGAAGGCACACCATGCACCTCACAAGTGACTGAGGATGGGTGAGACCCCCCAACCCTTCAGTCCCCCAAAAAAGAAAGGGAATTGAACTTGGACGAGGAAGATTAGGGTGCTCTTATTCAATAGAGGTGTGGACAGGCCACTTTTGCTGCCGAGATCTGTGGTGCTTGCCCATGCTGCATTTCTCCTCCATGAAAAAAAGTTTCTCATCTTGAACATAAAAGGCCAGGCCACTGCCTTGCCCTGCCACTAGTGCGATGCCCGGGGCAAAGCTGCGTCAGGTTTAACTGGTAGATTATGGATGACAGTGAGTGTTTCACCAGTTCCACTCTTGAGCACCTTCAGCTCATTCTTACTGACACCTCATTTTGAGAACGTCTCTTGGCCTCATCCACCCACAAAAGAAAGGCTCCAGACTGGAAGCTCCAGTGAGGGGAAGTGGACACAAATCTTTCCAGCTGTTCTCACCTCCTCTGAGCAGCAGTGCACACCGCAGGCATCTATCAACCCCCGTGATGCTCTGGCAGACTCTCTGCTATTGATGGGTTTGAGGAATTTTTCCTTTCAGTTTTTATGTCTTTCAGAAGTTGTTTCTCAGGATCTCTCTTGGCTTGCCTTATTATGGCTTTGCCATTAGCTTGCCAGAGCACACGATCACTTCTTTCCTTCTTTGGACACATTTTTGTGACACTGGGACAAAGAGGCAACTGAGACACATACATTCACCTACCCACCCCTCCTTGCATTCCCTCTCAGGTAAGGTTCACATCAGTGACTACCACTTCTCAAATGCAGACATTTTTCAGAATTGTGCAATAAAGGGCGTAGGGGGTTTGCTGCAGAAGATGAGTGAATGATGTGTTTTTGGAAGCACTGGCTATCCAGTTTCCAGTGCCTGCAGAGACACTTTAGGCTGAAGTCTATACTGTTAGATTAGTTTGCTCCCTCTTTCATGCTCGGCTTCTTGACCCATCAAATCTGGGGTTAAACGTTTTAGTGCCTTTGGCAAGGAAAGCCAGGCATGGCTGAATTTATATTTCACTAATCCCACAGGCAGCAGAGATAGGGTCTGTGCAAGACTGGGCTCCCTTCACCCAGTACTGCCTCTGACATGAAGTGGCCCACAGAGCCACATACATCCTCAAGCCAGGTGCCTGCACACAAATTTTGAGCCCTGCAAAAACATCAGTGTGAGGTGCGAGAAAGGCACCATGAGGTAAGAAGCGGCTTTTGGAGCCATCCCGTCTCACTTGTCTCTGCCATGCACCATTCACACTCATGGGGGTCACAGTGGCTTTTCCGACTAGCAGAGTCCTTTTATGCTTTACCAGTCTGAAAATGTGTGAAGAGCCACATCCCACAGGCAGCCGGCAGCAGAGGCCCTTGACCCCGGGCTCCAGGCTCTGCTGCTCCTGAGGAGCCCTGCCTGGACCTGCCACGCTGGCAATCTGACAGCCAGTGGTTTGGACCTGGCCAGGCCACCTATGCAGTCTTGCCTCCCTCTGTTTTATTTAGCCTACAGAAGCCTACATGTTATCTTAAAGCTGAAGAAACCTTTTTCATACATAGCTTTGTGGGGTTTTATACAACAGAGTGATTTGGTCCACAAAGGTTAGGCACCATCACGTAGAGGAGGAGATGTCTCTAAGACCTCCATGAGGGCACGGATAGTTCAAGTTTTGTCCATGGAGAACCAGGTGCTCTCATCAGGAGGTGCTGTTGTGGTCCTTGTGTTGGCTACCATTGCAGCTGTCACTGTTGGAGTGGGGAGCAGTCTCACACTGGGTGCAGAAGACCTGAAAGAGCAAGTCCTGCGAAGCTCAGCAGGCAATGGCGATCCAGACTCCCTGCAGACACAGTGTGAAGTACAGTGGTCTCCAAGACATGTTTGGCAGTGATGGGCAAAAGCATTCAGTTCATCCTGCAGGATCCTCCCATGCACGGATGTGCTTTGTACCTCAGAAACATTCAAGCCACCATTGAAAAAGTGCAAGTGGCTTAAGGGGCCTGGCTATTATTGTATGACCAGGTGTAGCCTCGTCACATTTTGCTCATGTGGATTTTTTTCTGATTTTTTTTTTCTTTTTTTTTTTTTCCAGAATTTGCTTGTGGATTATGTGGCTGTCATCTGAGGGAAAGCAAATACATCCCGCTGTTATTGGAAAACCCCCAGGCAGGGGCAGACAATGTACATCATAGGTGTTCCTGCAGTGAGATGCTGGAGATATTTCCATTTCCACAAAATGGAAAGATGTCAGCCCTTCCAAATGGAATGGCATGGCATAGCAGGGCAAGTCAGGGAACACAGATGGCACACAGATACAGGAATCCTGTTAGTTGTTTCCTTGACACAAATGAGTCCATGCTGAATGAGCACCCACACTGCCTTGTCTGACGTGCAACACTCAGTGGGACAGGATCTTGCAGAACAGGGCTACAGGTCTTGACCAGCAGCAAGGGCACATCCCACAGTTGCCAAAAGAGCAGTGCAATACCCAATAGATGCATAGAAGCCAAGGGCTGCGTGGCAGAGCCGTGCTAAGGTGCATTCCCCCCAGCACGACGTCTGGCTGCTGCCGAGGGCTGTGGGAAGGCAACCAGCCTGCCCTCCTCATCCCGTGCAAGGAAAGACCACTGGTACGCTACTTCTCCTTCTCGCTGATCCTCCAGATAAGGATCATTAAGTACCATATTCCTCTGAAAGTTTGTCCATCCTCAAGGAGATTCTCCTAAAGAACTGAAAAACCTCCATGGCACAGCCTGGGTAGCTCATTTCCCTGCTGGGGACGCTACCGATGTCTTGGCTTAAAACTGGTTTCCCTTCCCAGCAGTGGACCACAAAGCGTTAATGCTCTGGGACAGTTCTGAGTTTCCTGAAAACAGATATTCACCAACTTTATCTTGAAGAATTATGATAAATAATGTTATACTATTTTAATTTTAATCTGAATTTTTCATCTTTGTCAGAAACTGCGGTCCTGATTCCCTCCCTGGCAAAAGCGAGTACACACAGAGCAATTGTTCTGATTTCAATGGAGTTGCCTTAGCAGTCTGCAACCGAGAGCGGGTTTTGGCTCTTCAAACCCATTCTACAGTTGCTTCATATATCCCCCCCAAAGCTATAAATATTGGTGCTATTTTAGGCGAATGGTGTTTTATAAGCCTAGGCCCATCGGAAGTTTCCTGCCCATATTTGGTAAGTAACAAAGGACAAATATGATCTTTTCTTTTTCCCTTTTAAGTTGTTAAACTCAACAATAATAAAGGTATTATGTGGAGTCATCTCAAAAATATATCCCATATATCATTCTGAGATAAAGATCTTTGTCTGAGACTTTGTCTGAAAAGGATAATGTTTCACTCCTGGCGCCTGTGAGTCTACTCTTTCTAGCATAATACATATTTGTTATACAGTTACTAGACCTGGCTAGGTACAATGCCCAAAAATCAGTTTGCACTTTTTTTTTTTTTTTTTTTTTTTTTTTTTTTTTTTTACCAATTAACAAAGCTCATCAGCCCATTGCTTCTTCTCTACCTGGTGAATGCTAACCAGAACCCTGGGAGCTGGAGGCAGGAGGAAAGCGCTTGTGTCCCTAAGTGTTTTCCATGAGGGTGTAAGTTGCGGTGGAGCACAGAACGGCTTGCAGTCATAGAGCAGTTTCGGTATGCTTTACAATACCTGCACGGTCGTTTTCTGTGGTGGAAATTAGGGGAAGGGGAATTAGGATATACCTGTGTGTTGCAAGAGGAGTGTGTGAGAAATCAATCCCTACAGAAATTACAGCTCTGTTGAAATTCTCCTTAAAATTTTGCTGAGTTCAGGGAATAATTTAACACCCCAAGCTCCAGTGTTCAGACAACACTGAAACATTGCCCAGTGTGTTTTGGATAAAAAAATATTTGGGTGTTTTCATTTTATACTCTCTCATTTCAGTGTTCAAGACGTAAATATATACCTGTGTATATACAAAATACAAAGGATGAAAGTGGAGCAAGAAACCGTGGGACTCTTAAATGCCTTAACGCCAGGCAGGGCGCTCGATGGGGGTCCCCCAGGTTTTGCTGACACGTCCCCAGCAGCCACGATGGGTGCTTTGATGGAGCAGCACGTTCCCGCAGAGGATGTTCCTTTGGGGCGCGGGGGGTCCCGGTGGGCGCTGCTGACAGCCAGCCCCCACGTAGTCACTGGATTAGCCCCATCTCACAAGATCTGAGTCTCGCTAGAGACATTAATTCGCTCCTCCTCCCCGCCCCCCATGCTGTGTCTGTGGTGTGGTTTGCCTCTAATCCTTAGCCAGATTCACGAATCATAAATATCTAAAGTAAAACTATAAAACCCATTAAAGGAGTTAAATGTGATATACCAAAACTACATTAAATATAGTAGCAGATTTCACAAGTTAAAAAAAAAAGTACCAGAGGCTTTTTGTTTATCATTTATAAACATTTTTATTTGGTGAGTAGTTTCCAAAGTTAACGGCTTTAATAAACCCTTTATAAACCAGAGTGTTTATCTCCTGTATGCTGAGGGCCAGATGGTACCATCAGATTTACACCGCACATTTGTGCAATTTGGCTTCATTAATGTGGCAGACAGCAGTTTCCACACCTCACAGAGGTATGTTCTCATCTTCCAGAAATGGTGGAGCTCTGGAGCAGTGTGACTCCCCTGTTTGCATTGGAAGGATCCTCCGCAGGGGTGTGATTTGAGCAGAAGGGGGTGGAACAAGCCAAAAAAATTAAGCTGCATGATAGCACTAGAAAAAGCAGATCTGGAGGAAAAATTGAGCTCAGGTTAGTGCTGACCTTAGCTTGGAAAATCATATGGTCTCCAACATCCACATCTATACAGCCACTAGGGAGCTGCCTGGTTACATGTGATTTTACCCATCTGTTATTTAAATCACAGATCCAAACTGAAACCCTGGCGCTTGCAGAAATGATGTGGATCGGTGTCATCCTGTGGATACTTTTTCTATAAACAACTGAAGGATCTGGATCAGGAAATTTTCCAGGCAGGATGACACTCCTGACTCCCCCAGCCCACTGTCTCTAGCAGAGGGGTGATGAATACCTGTCTGTTCCTCTCTCTGCCCCAAAAAGCAGCTGACTGCTGCTGCAGTGCTGCTTCTTCAAGGGAAATTCACTTTCTTGCTTCACAGTGGTCTCCTGAGGTGTTGATTTGAGGTAGTTGATTTTCTTAGTATCCCATGGTAGGAATTTCTAAAAATGTGGAAATAACATCTGACTTAACTACATAAGAGAATTCCCCATGTTATTTTACTTTTTGTTTTCCTGTCTATCTCTTCCCACCTGTATTGCCTGTGGTTTGAGTAATAGTAAGACAGGGAAAGAAGAGTGCCTTAGTAGGTTTCAATATATTTTCTATTAAAGGTAAATATCTAGCCAAGTGTCTTCTTATCTTTCTCTGGGTTCCTTATTTTCTTCTACTTGACTGTCTTGTCTTTGTTCACTCTCAAAGCTATGAAATGACTGATTTGTGCACTTGCTAGCCAAATGCTGGAAAAAATCATTGTGAAAAAAAAAAAAATTCTCATAGGTTTTTTTTTAGGGTGTTACACATACTAATTTTTATTATATTTACATAAATTGAAAAACAATTGAAGCATTTCTAAACTGTCTGTTCAATTTCAGAAACATGTGAAAAGTATGCTTTTTGTTTTATAGTCATTCATCAAAATGATTTGATTCAGAACAAGTTGACAATTTGGCTAATTGAAATTGCCAATATTCAGTGAATAAAAAAATATTCAGCCCCAAAATGTATCCTAGCCACTGTAACAGAAGAAAGCAGCAGGCTCAGATCAGGTGCTGTGGGTTTGCTTGTGGGAGCCTGGGTGTGGGATCTTGACAAATGTGGTTCCCTGAAGACCAGGGGAAGGAAAGCATCCTGCAGGGCAGGCTGGGAAGGCATGATCTGGATTGTAGAAACATCACCAAGAAGTCAAATTAATTATAAGAGAGGGCGTAGAGAGAAATTCTGAAGAAAAGGGAACTGGGACATGGATGTCAGGATGACTGGAGACCTTTTTGTTTATATTTTTGTCTTTGATATGTGTCACTAGCTGATGTGTCAAGGTTGCAGATGTCTAACCATAGCCACCCGGGAACACCCTTACCACGTGCTGCAGTGGGAGGAATCTGCATTGGACTCGATGAGCCACAATCCTTATGAAATGAAAACTTACCCTGGCTATGCTTAGCCCAGAGGGAAGTTGTGCTGATCCACGATGATCCAGAGCAAGGCATCTCTGGGCTGAGCATCCCCCAAACTTTGCACCCCTATGTCACTTTGCAAGCAAGCAAAGAGCTGTACCTGGCTGCTGCTCCTCCAGATGTAAGAACTGGGGTGTCGCTTGGGCACAGATGCCACAGACTAGGTATGGTTTCCTGGTCCCTGGTCTGGTCCGCCAAGGTTTTAGCTGTCATGGTTAGCAAGAAAACCCTTCAGGTGTTTTAGCAATGGAGAAAACCTCTTGCGTTTCTTTTTTTTCCAGAGAGAATATGACAGTGTATTTTTCCTTCATCACCTAAGTAAACCAAAACCCTCTTTTAAGTCTTTGTTACACATTTCTAGTCATGCATGGTGGCAATGAGGGAAAGTATTTCCCTGTGAAAGGTGGTTTGCAGAGGTGCCATTCCAGACCCCAGCTGGAATGGATACTCCTGGGGGGTATCTCTGCCGCAGACCATGGCGGCATTTCAGCACAGCCAGCCCAGCATGGCCATGTAGGTGGCACTTCTGACATCTTGGACTTCCTGCGCGGGTGGATAACACAGGCAAGAAATGTGCTGTGGGGCCTGCTGCCCACTGATGGTTGGGTTTGCTTGTGAGTTGGAGAACTCAGGCCTGCTTGTGTTATCCTCTGTATTAAAATGGCCANATTGAGCTCAGGTTAGTGCTGACCTTAGCTTGGAAAATCATATGGTCTCCAACATCCACATCTATACAGCCACTAGGGAGCTGCCTGGTTACATGTGATTTTACCCATCTGTTATTTAAATCACAGATCCAAACTGAAACCCTGGCGCTTGCAGAAATGATGTGGATCGGTGTCATCCTGTGGGTACTTTTTCTATAAACAACTGAAGGATCTGGATCAGGAAATTTTCCAGGCAGGATGACACTCCTGACTCCCCCAGCCCACTGTCTCTAGCAGAGGGGTGATGAATACCTGTCTGTTCCTCTCTCTGCCCCAAAAAGCAGCTGACTGCTGCTGCGGTGCTGCTTCTTCAAGGGAAATTCACTTTCTTGCTTCACAGTGATCTCCTGAGGTGTTGATTTGAGATAGTTGATTTTCTTAGTATACCATGGTAAGAATTTCTAAAAATGTGGACATAACATCTGACTTAACTACAGAAGAGAATTCCCCATGTTATTTTACTTTTTGTTTTCCTGTCTATCTCTTCCCACCTGTATTGCCTGTGGTTTGAGTAATAGTAAGACAGGGAAAGAAGAGTGCCTTAGTAGGTTTCAATATATTTTCTATTAAAGGTAAATATCTAGCCAAGTGTCTTCTTATCTTTCTCTGGGTTCCTTATTTTCTTCTACTTGACTGTCTTGTCTTTGTTCACTCTCAAAGCTATGAAATGACTGATTTGTGCACTTGCTAGCCAAATGCTGGAAAAAATCATTGTGAAAAAAAAAAAAATTCTCATAGGTTTTTTTTTAGGGTGTTACACATACTAATTTTTATTATATTTACATAAATTGAAAAACAATTGAAGCATTTCTAAACTGTCTGTTCAATTTCAGAAACATGTGAAAAGTATGCTTTTTGTTTTATAGTCATTCATCAAAGTGATTTGATTCAGAACAAGTTGACAATTTGGCTAATTGAAATTGCCAATATTCAGTGAATAAAAAAATATTCAGCCCCAAAATGTATCCTAGCCACTGTAACAGAAGAAAGCAGCAGGCTCAGATCAGGTGCTGTGGGTTTGCTTGTGGGAGCCTGGGTGTGGGATCTTGACAAATGTGGTTCCCTGAAGACCAGGGGAAGGAAAGCATCCTGCAGGGCAGGCTGGGAAGGCATGATCTGGATTGTAGAAACATCACCAAGAAGTCAAATTAATTATAAGAGAGGGCGTAGAGAGAAATTCTGAAGAAAAGGGAACTGGGACATGGATGTCAGGATGACTGGAGACCTTTTTGTTTATATTTTTGTCTTTGATATGTGTCACTAGCTGATGTGTCAAGGTTGCAGATGTCTAACCATAGCCACCCGGGAACACCCTTACCACGTGCTGCAGTGGGAGGAATCTGCATTGGACTCGATGAGCCACAATCCTTATGAAATGAAAACTTACCCTGGCTATGCTTAGCCCAGAGGGAAGTTGTGCTGATCCACGATGATCCAGAGCAAGGCATCTCTGGGCTGAGCATCCCCCAAACTTTGCACCCCTATGTCACTTTGCAAGCAAGCAAAGAGCTGTACCTGGCTGCTGCTCCTCCAGATGTAAGAACTGGGGTGTCGCTTGGGCACAGATGCCACAGACTAGGTATGGTTTCCTGGTCCCTGGTCTGGTCCACCAAGGTTTTAGCTGTCATGGTTAGCAAGAAAACCCTTCAGGTGTTTTAGCAATGGAGAAAACCTCTTGCGTTTCTTTTTTTTCCAGAGAGAATATGACAGTGTATTTTTCCTTCATCACCTAAGTAAACCAAAACCCTCTTTTAAGTCTTTGTTACACATTTCTAGTCATGCATGGTGGCAATGAGGGAAAGTATTTCCCTGTGAAAGGTGGTTTGCAGAGGTGCCATTCCAGACCCCAGCTGGAATGGATACTCCTGGGGGGTATCTCTGCCGCAGACCATGGCGGCATTTCAGCACAGCCAGCCCAGCATGGCCATGTAGGTGGCACTTCTGACATCTTGGACTTCCTGCGCGGGTGGATAACACAGGCAAGAAATGTGCTGTGGGGCCTGCTGCCCACTGATGGTTGGGTTTGCTTGTGAGTTGGAGAACTCAGGCCTGCTTGTGTTATCCTCTGTATTAAAATGGCCAGGATTGCAATTAGCAATTGAAATTAGCAAACATTGAATCAGATTAATCTTGGGGAAGATCTAATGCATGCTGAAAGTAATATTTCCTAGCCTGTTGAAAAATAAATCCATCCTTCTGCAACTTTTCTTGCCTAATTTCAACAACTGAGGCAATATAAGCTTTGCTACAACTCAGGAGTGTGCAGCTTGTTTTCCAGTAAGTCCAGCTTGCCGCTTATTACAGCAGGTACCAGACGCTGAGACATTATCACCTCAGAGCAGGTAGAAGTCAAGATATCGTATCAAAGCATGTGTTGTGTGAAGATGGTTATGGAGGAGAGATTGTTCCTTGTAACAACTCAAGAAGAAGGGGGATACTCGGTGACTAATGAACGTGGATTAAGAATAAATGTAATGAGGATGCTTCTCTTCTTGAAAAATTAGCTGTGGAAACCATTGCTACCAAATGCTGTGGAGACCAAAGTGGAAATAGTGGATATAGCCTTTTTAAAAAATAAAAATAAATAATTAAACTCTTAAATAAGAGTTTTAAGGTCCTTCAGCTGTTATTGAATGCAGTGAGACAAACATAATCTTTAGGGCAACAAGTCTCTACATGGCAGACACTGAGAAGGTAATAGTTGCTCTAGATCGGTGCTGTTTCTAACATGTGTTCCCAAAGCCTCTGCTGGTAGCACATGCTAGAGATGAGCAGACTGGACCCTGTACTAACCCGGGATGGCTGCTGTGGTCTTACAGACATTGCAGCTGTATTAGTATGCGTGGAAAAAACACTCCACTCACCTTGACTTGTGTGGTTTAGTTGAAGGAAGATTCCAGCTACATGAGAAATGACATCTCTGTGGAGTGTTTGTAGCACCGTAAGAGAGGGCAGGTGGTGCTCAGAGCACACTGAAGAATAGACTTTAGCTCCCTTGGGTGTATAGGTCAGCCCACACTTAGTGATACCTAGGGGCTGGATTAACTCTGGCCGCTAAAATCCTGTGTTTATTCAGGAAGGATAACACTGAGAACACCCACATGAGCTTCTACGTGGCACCCTACCAGCACGCTGCTAGCGCCTCACCCTTCGCCACTGGCTGTTCACCAGGTGCTGCGCAGGCACTTTGGGGGAGCAGACAGGCGGCCAGCTGGGAAGCAAGCCACGCACCGGCCGGTCACATCCTCTGGTGACGCTTGGAGAAATGCCAGCCAATGGATTTTTCTGTAAGAGTTTTGCTTTAAGGCTATTATTCACCATTTCGTCTGCAGCAACAGCACTTCTGTACGTGATGTCCTCCATGTCATTGCCAGTCCTCTGAGTCATCAGCTCATGAAGGAAATAACTTTGTTTTCTTTTGGCTCTCAGCTGAGCACCCAGCATAAGCACTTTCTTTTGGTCCACCTGGCCTCATCTCAGCTTTATTTAAAGATTTCCCAGGAGCTTGTTAAAATAGTGCTTATGTTTTCTTGTTTCATGTTTGTATAGGTGATGAGGAGGAGAAATTTCCTTTTGGAAAAAAACCCAACACTTGGAGAATCGTGGAAATGTTTTCTTACCTTAAATAAATTTCTCAAGCTTTCGTGTAGCCAGAAGAGAACCACAGTGAAAGTGTATTAAAAAAAAATGCTCCCCCTCTCCTCAAAACCCACTTTGACGAGATGGAGAAGACTTGTGCATCTGTTCAAAGACTTATGATTTTGCTAGCACACACCCTGTTGATCCCATAGCCCCATCATATATGACTTGCGCTTTTGATGTTGAATAGGTTGCCAGAGTAATTTTCAATCAGTCCCAGACCAGAGAGGCATTTGTAAGCAGTTGCGTGGCTGTGTAATTATCAGGTGCTTCATGTGTAAATGTTGATCCCAAAGAAAGACAGGGAAAACAAATAAAACAAGGCACGAGTGCATCTTGCTCCAGTGTGAAAAGAGATCATGAATTAAAGGAAGCCCCTTCTTGAATTTTGCTTATGGGGACTTGTCTCAAATATTTGGGCTATTTTGTCAATAGTGAAATTGTTCATGGATCATGCAAAAGCAGAAGGCAAAAATCAATGGAGGTTCAGGAAAGTGTTTAGTGTGTGTTTAAATCTCACTCCTGTCCCGCTAATTGTGAGGTTCAGTGTTGTCCTGAATAGAGGTGATTTTAGGCGTATACTTGAATTCTTTCTAACTTGAAGCCTGAAAAAATGATCCCTTTTCAGCAAAATCAGTAAGGACAAAACTTTTTTCTAGACTATTGTCTGTAACTTTTAACACTATTTTCAATGCTCTAAAATAAATACAGACAATCTGGCCTCAGAGTCCAGTATCATATTTCAAAAATAGTTTGGTGGTAAAACAGCTTTTTCTTTGTGTTTTTCTTTTTGAATGCAATAGTAAATGCTTGAGAACTGGGACAAAAGTTAGTCCTTGCACCATCCTGTCTATCATCACTTCTTCCAGAGTTACAGAGACAGAAGAGATTAGAGTTTAAAAATATTGGTACGCTGTCACTCAACTTGTTTTTGTTGGCCTGACAAGCCACCAGCTGCTGCAGTTTGTTGCTGTTTCACAGGCATCTCCTGAGGTATTTAAACAAGGTTTTCAGTAATTCAGCACCATGACCCTTCTTAAATCATATGGCATCTTTTAGAAGCAACAGCATCCTGAGGATGTGGCAGGCAGCACTGGCAGAAATTGCCACCAGCAAACGTCCCCAGTCTGCTTGTGCTCAGTCACCAAGTGCTGCTTGCTAGGCTTTGTTGATCTTTGTGATAGTTTCATATAGAAGATTTATAGGCAGCAGTGATGGGTCATGTTTGCTTCTGGATTTCCTGGAAGCCTATGAGGTACCAGGGGGGTCTCAATCAGGGCGGAGGAGGCAGCTGAGGACAGAGGGAGGACCGGAGGAGAGGCAGGAATGCGGTTGTGGCTTGAAGTAGATGGGAAAGCAAGAACAGCAATCAAACAGCCAGGGGGTCTACTGTGCAAGGCAGGGGCTGGGAACAGGGCTGCCACCGAGTCAGGGAACTGAGTAGACGTCAGAAACTGCAACAGGCTCAGAAAACATCACTGGGCTCATGAGTCCCACATATGACTGCAGGGAAGGTGCACACTGAATTGTGGCAGCCACTATCAGTGTGTGGTGGACAACATTCAGGGTGGTTCATGGTCTCCTGGAGATCTGCTGTGGTTTGGTGGCCAATGGCAGCTCCCTTGCCTGGCTGCTGCTTAGCAGGGACTGTCAATAGCCTGGCACTGCCCTAGCTTAAGATCCCTGATCTTCATCATACTGTGCAAATATTTCCATGAAACTACATGCAGCGATCTGAATAACAGATAACTTATAACAAGACCCACAATTTCCCCTTTCCTTAGTAATAAATACAATGATTCAGAAGTATAGTCCTTCATTTGGAAAAACATGTCTTCACTTTTCTGGTTAAGATAAGAATAATGCTGATGATAGATAACACTAGAAAATGCTTGGGCCGGGAACAATTGTGTTTTGGAGCTGGTCTTGGGCTGTCTTTGTGGATGCAGACTAATCTCTCAAGCCAGGGACTACATGAAAAATGTTCAGATAGATCCCAAATTTGGAGCCTCAGCCTTCCTCCTTTGCTTTTGAAGGAAGTTTCCTATTCAAAATGAAAGCTGATGTCCTGCTTCCAGGTGCTTCACCAGGCTGGCTCTGGGCAGCTGGCGTGCTGATCGCACTGCAGTTGTAGCAGCATGGAGCCTGCTACAGGCTGCCAAACCAGCCCTAAAAGCAGGCTGGAGTAGCCAGAAACACGCTCCCAGCTGCTGCAGTTGGTCCTACCATCCCATTTACATTTACCTTGGGCGTGCCTGACCCGCACAACTGTGCTTACAGCCAACGCACACTCCTCATCTCCCTTCGTGCTTCCATTCCCTACGCGTAAAAGCAGAGAACAGCAGAAGAACAGTGCTATAGAATCACAGAATCACAGAATGGTTTCAGTTCGAAGGGACCTCAAAGA
>VXBL01002193.1:852793-948703 GCA_013400195.1 Aramus guarauna
CAGAGCAGAGCAGAGGGGCAGAATCACCTCCCTCGACCTGCTGCTCACACTGCTTTTGATGCAGCCCAGGACACAGTTGGCTTTCTGGGCTGCAAGCGCACACTGCCGGCTCAGGTTGAGCTTCTCATCAATCAATACCCCCAAGGCCTTCTCCTCAGGGCTGCTCTCAATCCATTTCTGACCCAGCCTATAGTTGTGCTATGTAGGTGGTCATATTTAGTCCGCTTCGATTCAAGCAAGCCTGTGTGCGGTGGTGCTTAGGACAGTGAGGAAACCTGTCCAAATTGACCATGGTGGTGCATGATTTTAAAGTTAAGCATGCACATAAGCGTTTTGCCAGGCTGGAGGCCCATGCCAAGAGCAGGGAAGCCAACATTTGGCAGTGAGACAGCAAAAGCCTTAAATGACTCTGGCTGTTTTACCGCACTGCAATTGGGCCTATGAAAGTTCACTGTTCGCACCTGGCAGGTGAGATAATTATCCTATCTCTTGCAAAAACATAATAGGTGCATTGTTTAACTTGTGAAGAACAGCAACAAAGTGCATTTGCTGAAGTGAGATGTCAGCATAAGAGAATAAAAGTATTGAGGTGAAGGCTTTGATGTGGCAGAGGACAGTGGCCCAGACAGCAAGCATTACACTCCATCCACTTTCTGCTTCTGAAGATACTCCTTACGTTGCAAATCCCTTTCTTAAATGCAAATCTGCAATTAAATCCACTCTGTTCCATTGTTGCCTGGTGAAGCTGAAAATCAAAACACAAAACCAGGTTGCCCTTCCCAAACACACCTTGTCACCAAATGAAGAGATTCAATAACAGCAACTTCTGAGGTTCCAAAAGATCAAATACTTATCAGGTGTGTTTTATCTAAAATTCACAATTTATTTGCCAGGCACAAACAAAACAATGATGAAAACAAAGCTCTTTCTTCTCATCCTTCCCCTTTCCCAACCCTAGGGTGTCACAAAATAAGAAGAAAGGCACTTTTCCACCCCTTGCTCTGATGATAATGATGTTTGTGTGGCAGAACCTACATCAGAATTGAGGATTTGCTGTGCTGAGCTCTCTGCAGACCTAGTCAAACTGTTCCCCAGAAGATTTATGGTCTCTGGACTATAGTAAGCAAAGCTACACCTCTTAATGAAAACTTTTTTTTTTCTTCTCAAAAACTGGCTGTAGTTCAGTGGGTACAAACCCTGCGTGGGGGTTCTCTTAATTATTTAAATTCAGTGGTAAAATCATGAATACAGTCTTCCTGGCTCTAAGCCAGGCTTGAGCAAAATGAAATCTACTTACATTTTTTCCTCAACATCTTTGAATCACTTTTTAAAGTACCCTTTCAGTTTAGTTAATGTTGCTTTCTCAGTGTATTAAACCTCCAAAATATGAATGAAGTCAAAGGGGTCAAATGAAGTGTACAGTCAAGTGACATGGCAAAGATACGACAGCTTTTCTGTTTGCCAAAGTTCCTCTGACATTTCTGTGAGCATTACAGCCTGGCAACAAAGCAGTAGGGAGTGTTAACATGCGTATCAAGAGTCGTGTATTTTCCGAAGTCCTCCACTTGACCCCTGGCACTCAGTCTCCTGTCTCTTTTGCAATGGAGCCACATGCACCTGAGGTATTACACGAGCACTTGCTAAACCAACATGCATCTGGGTGCTCGCAATGTATCTGATCAAATACTCGGCCCTGCACTGGAATCAAAGTTTTATGTTGGTTATGCAGCACTTACAAATCAACTGGGTTTTCAACACCTTAGCAATTAGTCTGTGCACCAGCAAGTGAGCCTGCACTTTAATAATGGCAAGACAATCACCAGGTTTTGAAATGGGAGAGGATTTAGAAAGACTTAGTTCTGACAAGTATCCTGGTGAGGTAAGGAATTCAAGACAGTTGTGAGCTATAAATATTCATCTCCGACTTGCTCAGGGTAACTGGTTAAACAATGATCTGGGAGTCTCTTCCCTGGGAAAACCCTCGATGGAGGAAAGTTCCTTCAGAAGCCAAGAGCATCACAGGGTGCTTTTAACCAACGTCAGCAGAGTCACACTGTGCACAAACATTAGAGCTTTCAGGATAATGAGACTTAAAATACTGTATATGAGAAGATAACAATTCAGTTCAGAACTGTATTTTTCCCAGCTGGAAAGGGACATAAAATTATTGACTGGTCTGTCAGCAACTATTTTTAAAAAGCATATGAAGATCTGATAGCTCATTCACAAAAGCCCAGGACTATCGCTGTGCCAATTCAGTTTAACCTCTGAACAGCCTGGGTCCAAATTTCACCTGATGATTGCTTCATTTAGTTCACCAGGCATTGCCAAACTCTGTGCATTAGAAATACGTCTGGTGTGGGACAGGCTTTGTGGAGGTACCTCTTCAGCATCTGAGGTGCTCTGGCTCATGAATAGCAGCCGTCTCACAAGGGTGAGCAGAGGTACAGCTCTACCCAGCTGCCCCATGGCACCCAAACCTCCTAAGGGCACCCCAGCCCTGCAAAGGGCACCCCTGCCCTGGCAATGGCTCTCTCACTGCATTAGCAGAGAGGAGAAAGGAAATAAAGCCTGCATCAAATAAATACATCTCCAGAGGCATGTCAGTACCATTTGGGGTGGGTAAAAGACTAGATGGGTGGCAGGAAAGGAGCAAGTGCTAAAGCAAAAATTACTACCAACAAAGATAGCAAGAAAGATAGCGTAGTGTAACCACAGAATCCACAGTACATAGCTACTGAGCCTACCCCAATTATAACCACAAAATACAGAATCTTTAACCACAGTAATCAGATGATATGACCAATATTCAACACAAGGATCTACAGAGAATAGTTCGAACACTGGAAAACAATTTCAGGAACATTCGTTTTCGAGGTTTGAAAACATCCGTTCAGAGCAGTGCCTCATCACCACATGTGCTGTGGAGCTATCTTTTGTTCTCAGCAAAAGCTGTAGCAGATAAATTTCTGCTTCTGTGATGCTGATGGAAGGGAGCAAACCCTGCAGTGTTGGGCTGCACGCTTGCAGCACTGCAGCGCGAGCAACATGTGCCTTGCCTCAGGGTTTCTTCTGAAAGGCCACGCTCAGCCCATTGGGGAATGCATGTGCTCCGGGTAGCCAGCTGGTCAGGAACAAAGCCCCAAATGTGTGAACTTTCCCTCCAGCTTTTTCTAGTCCCTGTTGGAGACTCCAGTGCAAGTGGGCCACGAATGGGTCCTACTCATGCTTCAGGTTTAGGATTGTGAATTCAGCCCACAGGTTCCCCTCGTCCCCCTGTACATACACCTTTGCTCTCGCTGCATCCTTGGTCAGCAGCACGCAGCTCTGCTCCCAGCTTCAGGGCAGATCGCTCCAGCCTCTACCCATGCTGGTTTTGTGTTGCAGTTTCTGGCTACACAGCTCTATGCAAACTTATGTTCCTCGGGAACACAAGGTCTGTTGTGCTCAGTGACAGTCAGTGTAAATATTTTAAAAAGTAATGGGAAGCTTTTCATAGTCTTCAAAGCACTGACCTAAAACTTCCAGCTGCAGATCTCATGTGGTTTATATTAGAACATTATGATATTGCAAGTTGGAATATAAGGCTAGCTCTCACAGTAAAAAGACACAGTTTCCACCTATTTAAACTCACCATATCTTCTTACAGATCATCATTGTTCATAATGGATTTCTGGAACTCTTGTTAAAGAGATTTGGGACTTATAAGCTCGTCTTAACCAAATAAGATCAGTTTCTTAAGTTAAAGGAAAACATTACTTACTCTGTTCCTCTGATACCAAAAATGCCAGCTATAGCTTTGGGGTTTCATTTTTCTTTTCTTTCTTTGCATGTTTTTTTCTCCTCTGTGTCAAAGCAGTAGACAGGATCCCTAAATACCCTGCAGGAAAAAGCTGAGAAATAATTGTTGTCAAATAATCCTATCCACCAGATTTGAAACTTTACATCAAAGTTTGAGCAACTACAACTTCAGAAGAGCCTGAAATGTATTTATACATTTCATGAAGAGTGTACCAAACAATTCAAGCTAACTGTCTTTACCTATTCTAAACCAACCATGTTCCATATAACAAATCAATAATGTATGTTTCCCCTCTCTCAAAGTCCTTCGCCTCAGTTTCTGTGACCTGCTGCCAGAAGTGTTTAAAAAGGATGAAAGATGCTTTGTAAGTTAAGAACTATTAATGAGAACTGGAAATGGGATAGAACAAAAATATGTCTTCAGATGCTTTGAAGAAAAGGTCATCATGGTGGGAGATCCAAATTAAAAACAAACCTTCCTCAGGGGCACATGCAGCACGGATCTGAATGAGGTGGGTGGAGACACTTATATACCTCATATAACGGGAATCTGTGTTGTGCTGGCGAATGCAAATGAGAGGAACGGATGGGGTGCTGCAGCACCTTCCTCCTCCCTTCTCACACATGCACATGGTCCATTCAGTCCCAAATAAATACATGGCTGTTCCTGGGGCTGAACAACAAATTTAAGATCACAGGGATAGACCCTCAGTGGGTTTAGGAGCTTAGGACCCCTTTCACAAGGGTAGTCCTCTTCCAAAGGAGCATTTGCCTCTATTTGCCTACAGGTGAATCCTGAGGACTGTAGCAGAGAAAATGCATTTTATGATTCAATTATATGTTTCTCCTCAGTGACCATAAATTCCAAGTAGCTGGATGTGATTGCTCAAAGTCTTTTGGGCACTTTTACCTACTGAGAAAGTGCCAGAGCAAAGAGTTTGTAAAATATGTACCTCAAGAGGAAGTCCTCTCTGTGTGTTTTAGGGAGTAGTGAGTTTACCACAGAGAGGAGCTGGCACTAGTCATCCGGTAGCCATATGGTGAGCAACCAGCTCTGTGCTCAGGGCTCACTGTAGTCTGCAGCACCTTGAAGCAAAGAGAGAGAAGGTTGCTGTTCTCATCATGAAAGTAAGCCTGGTCTCCATACCGCCTGATATGAAACTCTCATAAACTGATGAGTTCAGAAAAGAACAATACATCATTCCTGTGAAACTAATTTATCTCCTGGAAGAGTCCTTCATTTGGGTGACCTGCTCTAGCTGTCCTGAGTTGAAGAGAGACCCCATTTTAAGCATGAAGACAGTCCAAAGAAATCTTTTAGGAGCAAATATCAGGTCATATGCCCTCAAAGAAAGCTGCCACCTTGCTTCTTCAGGAATGTCCTACACCTGGATCAGTGGGGTCAGCTGGGTCTCCAAGACCCTGTCTCTATATTGTGGGACATGACTCCTTCTCAAGGCCACTGTGATGCTCTCACTTACCAAACCCTCCACAGCCCCAGTGATGACCTCTCCACACAGCTCCTGTGGGCTGTTTCATGGCTGCTGAGATGCTGTCAGGGAAGGACACTCAGAGAAGATGCTCTGGGTGCCTGGCATGGGACTGGAAGGGCTGGCTACAATGACCCACAAATTTCTTTTCATTTCCGTGTCCCCAGAAAGCCTCTGCTCCTAACTTCTCTGTGAGACTTTTCCTAATTTGAAACAGAAAAAATAAGAAAGATTCTTATTCATTTCAACAAGAAAAAAGTCTCCAAATACTCCAAGGCAGTGCTTTATCCAGTACCTGACCCATCTGGGATCATGAATTATTGTAAAAAATAACAAAAATAACAAAAAAAATCCCCAAACCCTCTCAGACCTTGCAGCCTGATTTCTTGGCCAAAGCGCTCAAAATAAGTTTGGAGTCAAATCAATGTAAGCGTAAGCACCCAAACTCACATTTGCTGCTCTTTATTTTCCCAAGGAAAGGGGAGAATTCATCCTTCCAAGTGTGTCCATGGCTTTGCTGAGTCACATACATCTGCGCAAGTGGATGTAAGCTGAGTGTCGGACCCCTCCGCTGAAACTGGACACCCTTTTCACGCAGGTGCAAATGACTGCATGGGGATGCACGCGGCGAAGAGTCGGCCCCAGAGACCCCGCTGCCTCTCCCTGCTGCAGCTGCTGCTCGCTGTTCAAGGCCGGTGCCACTTTCTGGAAGCCAGACGCGAGACTGTGGATGTTTGCGTTAGCAAGTGGGGCTGGGAGGTAATGAAAGCAAGTGCTAATGCAGTCTTTGGCTTCGTCGGAGGTCAGCAAGCATCCAGGATGGGAATCTTTGAAGTAAAACACAGCACAAAAGCTCTTCTTACCCCAGTCCACTGCTGGACTCCGGCTTTAGCTATGACCAGAGTGAATTGCATCTATTTTCACACAGAAGAATTTAACCACGTGTACAAATAGGTGCATATACATAAAGTAAATTTAGTTGATTGCCCTCTTCTTTGTCATAAAGCACTTGCACTCACAGCAATGGGCTTTCAATTTAATATAACAGACATAGCTGCCTGTTGCTACTGTCTGTTTCAGCATTCAAAAGCTGGGACTTGGGGTGAAAAATACAGGACCACTTACTGAGGGACTTAAATCTCACATGCTTCAAAAAATGTCTGGCTCCTTTTAACACTGGATCTGCTTTTGCTGTGTTGGCAAGACACAGTAGTGTCTGGAGACATCTGTTGCTATGTTTATACTAGCAAGTAATTTGGTACAGTAGGAGCGTATCAGTAGATAGAGCATTTGGTGCTGAGTCACATATCCACAACGTGCAGTTTCGGGAGTTTACTTTGAACTAAATTGAGTCTGGTTCTCAGGACCAAGAACCCCCGTTGTGCATGTGGCTCAAAGGTGTCTGCAGGACTCGTCCGGTGTTCAGCCTCTTGTGATCCATCAGGAATTAGGGCACATTTGGTGCACACCTGAGGCACAGCTGCCAGGTTAGTTTCCTCTGAAAGGAGTCCAGTCTGCATTTGTTAAAACAGTCCTGTGAACTGAAACAATGTACAATAAGGGGTGACTGAGAATTTTGCTTAAAAACACACTGCTGCCCTGAACAAAAAAAAAAGTTAATGTGCATGCAGGCAGTGGAGACCAGACCTGGTTATGCTACGTGTGTGTACAGTAGCTGCCCAGCAAGTTCACAGCCTGGATAGGTACGATAAAGAGGAGGAGAACAGTGCGACCACTACAAGACGAGTGTCCTGCCTTAGGTCATGCATACTATCAGTGGTTCTGTCCATGCGAGCTGCTGTGCCTCTGAGTCAGCCCAGTCAGGTCCCAGTTGAACAGCCAGTTACTCATGGTCGGGAAGGAGTGCTGAATAGACCCCTTTTTGCACTAAGGATCCCACACATAGCTTATGCTCTTTTAACTGAACAGAGGGTAGCAAATATTTCTATAGCATGTTTTTTTGCAAATAATGGTGCCCCACTCTGCCAGGTTTTATTCAATTTTGAAGCAGTGTGATACCTTCAGACTGGTTGACACATGCCTGAAGGCATACCTAACTGAACCTCTTAAAAAAAAAAAAAAAAAAAGAAAAAGAGAGATTAGGATCAGCATTGCTCAGCATGAGGCTGGCATACTGCAAATATGACCCTGGGCAAAATTGAGAGCCATATTTCAGCTGTGCTATAGTCCTCATTAAATGTGTGTCTTATCAGTGTCTTAAATTATAGTTTTGTGGACACATGGGTGGCTACAAATGTCACAAAACCTAATTGTGACTATTTTGACAGACAACTCACTCTCCTTTGTCTAATTGAAAGCTCTTTAGACTTATCTATACAATCAAAACTGTTCTTTAACATTATCCCAGCTATTTCAAAGAAATGGATTTCTTTCCATAGAGTTGCTGCTCTCATTGCAGTTCAGTACTTCCCTGCTAAAGCTAGGCAGAGAAGTGACACTCCTTTCCCATGAGTGGACTAAGATAAATAAATGCAAGGCATCTCTGGCTTTGTGGGAAGAGCTGGTGGTAAGAGTTGCAGCAAGAAATGGAGAGCTGAGAAATAGGTTGATGTAGTTGACTGAAACTTTCCCAGGGTTGCTAAGTGACAATTTGGTTGGTATTTCCAGGGGCAAGTACTGGTGCAGCAATGGGGTGCTTCTGTATTTACTTGTATTTACTTCCCCGTTCAAGCACTATCTGCACTCACTACTTTGTTTTACCACCTGGTTCTTCAGCTGGATTCCCCATTGACCTGAAAGGAGAATGTAGTTGAAAAGCCTGACCCAGTATGACTCTGATATGCATTTTATTAGGACAATGAACAGCTCTTTTCTAATGGTCTTTATATTCCTGTTAGGCAACTCTATCACCCAGATTTATTTCAGCGAGGTTATTTAACCTTTACCTCCCTCAACACAGCTCCTTCCTTTGTTCCCCAGGGGTCAGTACTGGGGCCAATTCTGTTCAATACCTTTGTCAATGATCTGGATGAGGGAATCAAGTGCACCCTCAGTAAGTTCACAGATGACACCAAGCTGAGCAGGAGTGTTGATCTACTTGAGGGTAGGAAAGCTCTACAGAGGGATCTGGACAGGCTGGATCGATGGGCTGAGGCCAGCTGTATGAGGTTTAACAAGGCCAAGTGCCGGGTCCTGGACTTGGGTCACAACAACCCCATGCAACGCCACAGGCTTGGGAAGAGTGGCTGGAAAGCCGCCTGGGGGGAAAGGAACTGGGAGGGTTGTTTGACAGCTGGCTGAGCATGAGCCAGTAGTGTGCCCAGCTGGCCAAGAAGGCCAAAAGCATCCTGGCTTGTATCAGGAATAGTGTGGCCAGCAGGAGTAGGGAAGTGATTGTGCCCCTGTACTCAGCACTGGTCAAAGCCATTGCATTGTGCTTGTTATGGGGTGGCAATGGAGTATTCTTGGGTTGATGCAGATGGCGCTTGTGAAGGCAAGGCTTATTTTCCAAATGTCTTATCATTAGTTAGGAAGAAACCATCACCTTACCTATAGCATGAATCTTTCTGTCTTTAGGTTGTGCTTCACTGAGAAGGGTAAAGTTGATTAATTCTGTTGGTGGAATTGTCCATTTGCCTCCAGTAGTACACAGCCACAGACTTGGTGCCAGAGCATAGGAAAAAAATCACCTTCTCCACAGATGGGTGTCCAGCAGGAGAAGTTCTGCCTCCCTTATCCTGTTTGGTCTCTTTCAGAGCCAGGTTGAATGCTCGTCCATGCCCACCTCCCATTTCCCATTTTGGCAGAACTCCTCCAAAGTGCTCCCAGCCAGTGCTCCAGTTTACAATGCACGACCGAGACCTCACTTTCCTGTAGGGCTTGGCTTCATTCCCACATATTAAAAAAGAAAGATTTGCTCTATTTCTGTACATCAGTGTTGAGGTCTGACCATGATAAAACTCTGTACCCTCACTGTTTTTCTTACCGTCTCTATTTTTTTTCTCTTTAGCTCATCATGGATCTGCTTGGATGTTGTGGTCATTGCTAACATAGGCAATCATTGCAAAATAATGAAGAGGCAAGAGTAATGCTGCAATGTTGAGCATTCAATGCTAAATTATAGTATTTTAGTAAAAAGAGGAGAAGGGAAAAACAGACTGAGAGTGACATATTTATCTTCTCCTCCTCCACCTTGCACCTGTTCCCCCTAACCCTCCTTTGTTGGCTGAAAAAAACCCAACGTTTTTCCCATAATGTGTGGGCAACTTCAGTGCATCTGAGTTTCTGAGAGAGAGAGGGAGGAAAAAAGGAGAAAGTGAATGACTAAGAACTGCAGCCAGGGTGGGTTTTCAGTGGGGTGCTCACCACACATTTTATTAAGGCTGTGTAGGGAATCCGGGGCTGGCCCCTGGTGCTTTGCTTTTGCCTCTTCACTCACTGACAGTGGCACCGCAGCAAAGTCCCATCCTTGAAACTGAAACTCAGCCTGCCCTGCAGAGACTCTCAGCTTCGACAGGCTGGGCAGGGTGGGGTGTGTGGGGGTGCCAGCTGGGTTAGTACGTGTCTGCGCTGAAACGTGTGTTGGGTTTGCGTGGCAAGGTTTTGGTAGTGGGGGGGGCTACAGGGATGGCTTCTGTGAGAAGCTGCTAGAAGCTTCCCCTGTGTCTGACAGAGCCAATGCCAGCCGGCTCCAAGACGGACCCGCCGCTGGCCAAGGCCCAGCCCATCAGCGCTGGTGAGAACTTATTTAAGAAGGGCAAAATAAACAGCAGGAGCTATTGTAAGCAGAAAAAGGAGTGAGAAGATATGAGAGGAACAACTCTGCAGACACCCAGGTCAGTGCAGAAGGAGGGGGAGGAGGTGCTCCGGGCACCGGAGCAGAGATCCCCCTGCAAACCCTGGAGAAGACCATGGTGAAGCAGGCTGTCCCCCTGCAGCCCATGGAGGATGATGGTGGAGCAGATATCCACCTTCAGCCCCTGGAGGACTCCACGCCAGAGCAGGTGGAGGCACCTGAAGGAGGCTGTGACCCCATGGGAAGCCTGCGCTGGAGCAGGCTCCTGGCAGGACCTGTGGCCCCGTGGAGAGAGGAGCCCAGGCAGGAGCAGGTTTGCTGGCAGGACTTGTGACCCCGTGGGGGACCCACGCTGGAGCAGTCTGCTCCTGAAGGTCTGCACCCCATGGGAGGCACTCACACTGGAGCAGTTTGTGAAGAACTGTAGCCCGTGGGAAGGATTCACGTTGGAGGAGTTCATGGAGGACTGTCTCCTGTGGGAGGGACCCCAGGCTGGAGAGTGAGGAGTCCTCCCCTTGAGGAGGAAGGAGCGGCAGAAACAACATGTGATGAACAGACCACAACCCCTATTTCCCATCCCCCTGTGCTGCTGGGGGGCACGAGGTAGAGAAATCAGGAGTGAAGTTGAGCCTGGGAAGAAAGGAGTTGTGCGAGAAAGGTGTTTTTACAACTTGGTTTTATTTCTCATTATCCTACTCTGATTTGATTGGTAATAAACTAAATTAACTTTCACAAGTTGAGTCTGTTTTGCCCGTGAGGGTAACTGGTCAGTGATCTCTCCCTGTCCTTATCTTGACCCGCGAGCCTTTGGTTATATTTTCTCTCCCCTGGCCAGCTGAGGAGGGGAGTGACAGAGAGGCTTCGGGGGGCACCTGGCCTCCAGCCAGGGTAAACCCACCACAACAGGCCTGCTCGTGGGCACCCATGGCTGCATAGTCTCAGCTTGCAGTGGGATTTGTAAGAGGAGGGTTTGTTTTTTTTTTTTTTTTTTCCATTGATTAGAAGTGCAAGCAGGAACAGCTGCTGAGTGCTTGAAATAATAGTGGAGGCACTGGGATCTTGAGATGTTCAAGTCAACACAAGTTGGCCTTGAAAGTTTTGAGCTCCAGCTTGAAGTGTAAAATTATCCGTCAGACGCAGGAAGCTGGTCACCTATGCCAGTAAGTGAAGTTCAGTGGAGGTGAGGTGACTCATACGATCACTTCAGAGTCTGCCCGGTTCCTGAAAAGGTGGTTTCTTCTCCTCCTCCCCACTCAGGCTGGCCAGGACGGCCACAGTTGTACAACTGCTGCTCCCTCACAGCTGCTGCTCGGTGCTGCCTGAAGTGACGCTGCAGTCCCGGCCAGAGTGGAAGCAGAAAGTCTCTACCCTCTGGAAGAGAAACACGCAACAGACTAACTGCCCTGCTCCCCATGGCAGATTTTGGGACACCGGCTGCCTTTTCCTGCCACCCAGAAGGTCTACAGAGCCCAAGCATGAGTCTTCCCTGCTGTAACCCCGCACGGCTCCACTGCCACGACACCAGCACCCTGTGAACGCTGGCGGGTGCCGTGCAGATGCTCCCACTGCTTGGGGACATTTGGGCTCCAGCTGGATCAGGCTGGCTTCGCCGATTCATACTGGCTGGGGACCAGGTGCCAAACAAGAAAAATCTCTTATTGAGCCTCCCTCATTATTCAGGATTTTTGAATTGGTTATTAGTGGTGATTCCCATTCATTAAAGAAAGGGCATGACTAATTTTTATACATTGCTGGTTTTGTTAGTAATGACATAAGGTGATTACAAATGAAAGAGATGAGAGGAAAAATGTTATGGTCTCTGTAATCACTTTCACTGTTTCCCAGGAATAATTAGTCAGCTTCCTTTAGTTTTTTTGTGGGAGTTTTTCATATGTCAGAAAAGAAATAGTGAAATAATTCTAAAAATAATGAAATATGATAAAATCCTAGACTGGCAAGAAAAGATTAAGATGTCTTTAACGCCTAATGGAGCACTTGGGTGAAGATGTAAGAGGTGTCTAAAGCACAGACTGTAACTGAGATGAGCCTTTTTCCCTCTCACATACCCATGTCTGATGGAAGAAAAGACATGTGTGGGGATCTTAGGCAGCCTTCTCTAGAACTAATTGGGCTGAGCTGGAGAACACTTTGGATATCACACATCAGCTTACATCTTTGAAGTGACCCATTACTGCTGTAAGTCAAGTTTGACTTTGGCGTAACGTACAAAAGCTTCTGCGCTGGCAGTAAGTAACCAGACATTTGCAGTGTAGCTGTGTAAAAACCTCACAAGCGCCGCGGTGAGGGCAGCATCTGAAACACCTTCCCCAGGTGCTGGAACAGGTCAGCCAGAAGTGAGGTGCTATCCCTGATGTATGAAGGAGTGCCTTGGGCCTAGAGTTTTCTTCCTTATGCTGCCAGCTTTTATCTCCAGTGTAGTCGTATGACCTTTTCACTCCACTGACAGCAATAAACAGGATCCCAGCAAACCACAAGGCACACAAGGATGCCTGCCTGTGCAAGGCAGCTCTCCTTGCTATCAGTGAACGTGCTCCAGCACAGCAGGTTCCTAGCTGGGGAACAAACAGGAATATTCCTGCAGGCTGGAAGCTCTTAGACTTTGAGGGATAGGATGTTTGTAGAAACATCATCCTGTGGGAGGAATGTGCTGGCTTTACCTGGGAGAAGACCTCCCAGAGCCAGAGGAGACACTGAGATGCAAGGCTGTTGCACAGGGCTGACTTCCTGGGAACATGGTGCATCCCCTCCTTTGGGTTGTGGAGTGATAGCTTGATTCATCTCGAGTCAGACCAGGAGCTAGAGCATGGGCTCTCCGTGGCCACGTGGGTACTGTTGGTCCCTGGTTTCTTTTTTATTTTTACTATTTCTCTCCCCTTACTCCCTGCCATCCTCCAACTGCTCTCTCCCTTCTCCTTCCGCTCCCAAAGCACGCAGTGTCTTTCTAATATAGAGGCCTTCCCCGAAAGCCTGGCCGGCAGAAAGGAGATTGCATGGTTAGGCAAGGGGAGCTCTGGATTTGAGTCCTGTCTCCAGACTGCAGGGAAGAAGTCAGGAAGTTATTCAACAAGCCTGTCTTCCCTGTGCTGAGATAATCCATCCCCCGGGCTCAGCTGCCCGGCTCTGGCGACGCTGGCACAGAGTCAGCCCTGGTAGAGAGGAAGAACTTTACTCACCGCAGCCTGAGAAGCAAAAATCCAGCACTGGTTTCCCCCCTGCAAACAAGAAACTTGCAAACAAGGGCAGTGAAATGTCAGTGGTCGTCCTTTTCCCAGGCTCCAGTATTGTGCAAGGAGGCTCTCTGTTGCACAGCGATTGCCTCGATCGGCCCCTCCGCCGCGCGTCCCTGCCCGAAGCAAAGCCCCTTTGAGCCAACGGGAAGTCTTCCTTACGCATTCGGTGCCGGAGCACGCAGGCTCGTTCCCCACAGCTCCTGCATTTATATTAAACTCTTCCTTGGGATTTTAAGATTACCAAACACACTGTTTCAACAGAGCAAGGATTTTCAACAGAACGAGGATTTTCAACATATCCTGCCTGGGGGACTCAAATTTACCTTCCTGTGGGGATTTTTTTTTTTCCTTGTACTGGGAGAAGCAGCAATCCGTTACATTTGAGTTGGGAAACATCGCTTAGCCATTGCTGTAGCCCCTGCAATATTTAATGATGTGCAGTCACTCCAAGAGGCATTCTTACAGGGTTTTTTTTTTACTGATGTTCAAAGACTGAACATCAATTTGTCCCCTGCCTAATTTGTCTGGTTTCAGCATTCTTTCTCTTCTCTTGTTTTCAAGATTTTCAGATCTCTGTTTATATTTGTAGAAAATAGGAAGTTAACATTAAACTAAGAGTAAAAATTAAACCAATCTGTGTTGTGAATATTTTGTGAATTTAATATTTCATATTTAAATTTTTGCAGGGCTTTCCAATTGTTTTCCTATAGACTCCAACATTATAACAGTAAAAGCTGTTTGCTTTCTTAAATCTGTACAATTTCTCATCATTTATATTAAAAAATGCTTTGTTCCTGCTAGTCTGTCTTCCATGGAAACTATGCAGGATTTTCATGAAATGCCTTTAAAACCTGCACTTAACTGAACCTTATGGGTCTTTCCACTCATTTCTCTTTTGTTGTAAATTACTTAATGTTTGAACTGCTCTAAAGGTTTTCCCATCTTTCCAGCCATAGAAATCGTGGTACATCTTCAAATGGGACAGCTTTGCCTGCTTTGTCAAATGTCTGTTTTGCTTAGAACTGCTTTGCACTCGGAAAGCCAACTATTCCACTTGTTTTTACCATTTTGAAGGAAAAGGTTATTAATCCTTATGTTAGTCTGTTTATGTGCAGCCTTGATTTTTGGAAAGTATTTGCTAACTTTTTTCTGACTTCTGGCTTATGTATCAAGAGATGAGAGTAATTTTTATGTTAATATACAGGATATTTGTTACTAGTAAATGAAAAGGTTTGACTTTTTTTTTCAGACTTTAATAGTCATCAAAAATATTATTTTCTATGTAATGCCAGGAAGACATCATGACACCACAATTTGTATGATGGGAGGGATTATCAACCTATTGGTCTATTAGTGATGGTAAATGAACATTCCCTATCAAACATGCATTTATCTTCTAATAGATATATTGATTTTAAAAAGCCAAACCCCTTCCTTCTTCATTTTTCCCTTCCCTCATGTTCCCAAATAATCATTAAAACTCATTGTGGTTTAATATGCCTATAAATCGTGCCACTGTATGCACAGTAACTAACTTTTGTACGACTAGACGTTGCTGGTCTTACTCTTTCAGAAAGGGCTGGTGCTACACTTGCCTGGACCCCAGGCACGACCTCTTCCTCCGCATTGCTCAGCGTGCGCTTCTACCCCGGTGGGGCTTTGAAGACCTTGTATCCGTGCCAGCCCTAATTTGAAAATACTCACATCTGTATCTTCCTTAACTCTTACATGCCTCCCTGAGGTAGGATGTAACGCTCTTATCTTTTCTCTCGTGCCAAATCTCAAACCACAAAAAGTACTGATTCAAGCTTTAGTGGCTCGGAGAGGGAGGCAGAGGGCTGCAGACCAGGGATGGGGCAGCGGTTTAGACCTGCTCTCTAGGGGAAGGGGATGCTGCTCCAGACTGAAACTTTCTGCTGTATTAAATGGGCTAAAATATGCAGGCAGAAGTGGAACATCTCTATTTTGGCAACAGTAATGATCCTGGCAGGGGAAAGAAGGTAGACAAAATAAGAACATTTCGTTCCAAAAATCTACTGTGCTCTCCTTTTTTTTTTTTTTTTTTTTTCTTACTCTATGCATATGATTTTGAAACTTTTTCTTTGTTAATTTTAGGGTGAGGCTGTTCTTGATCTTTGCCCTATGAAGTGTGCTTGCACTGGGTTTTTCCCTTCTTCAGAGCCTCCTAGGCACATTGTGGCTGTAAGCACAGGGTTGTGTGTACGCACGGCAGCGTGAATGAAGTGTGCGTGTGTGTAAGTGGAAAGCGATGGGAGGGTGGGTGGCATTGTGCCTCCGAGAAGAGCATCCTTTGTGCCAGCCAGATCCCCAGGAGAGACAGACTCTGACCGCAGAGGGACCGTCTTCCCCACCGGCTCGGGACACGCAGCAGCAGCAGCAGCATCCCTGCCATCCATGTGGGGATCCCAGACCACTCACGCTCTGGTCCAGCTGAACCACCCCTTGTCCCCTCGCGGCAGGTCAGCCCCCCGCACCTGCGAGTGCCCTGCCATTCTGCAAGGCAGCAGAGCTGCCAGGACACCGGCTCCGCCGCTCCTTCGGTCGGGCCTGGCGATTTCACGCTGCTGCAAGCTGCCGAATGGCAAAGAGGACAGCTGTAGCGCTCAACTTCCCCCCCACCACCTAATCCCTCACACGAGCCACCATGCACAGGAGCCATGACTTAACATGCGGCAGAGGAGCCGTGGCAGCTCGGCTTTTTATTCACGAGGCAAAACAATCCCCACTGGCAGCTGAAGAGGCAGCCCCTCGGGGGACCAATTACTCCGACGTGCGCTGTACAAACTGCGGCAGGCGGCCGCCCGCTCCCTGGGGAGATGCTCTGCCGGGCTTCGCGAGCAGGAGCCAGCCTGATCCTCCAGACAGAAGTTGTTCCTCATGTCAAAACTGCTGCTAATGACACAATTAACTAACCGGGGACTACTGAGGAGCTCTTAATTAGGTAAACACTGCTCGGTGAAAAACGAGTGCCCGGTTCTGAGCGTACTGGTTCGTGTCAGGCTGCTGGGAGGTGAAGCCTCCGCCTGCAGATGAGGAATCTGCTTGAAGGTCTAATTTAGGTGGTAAAACTGTAACTCAGCTGGGAATTCCTTTTCATGCAGAATTAAAAATAAGTGCTAGAAACAGCTCAACGGCTCACAGAGACACCCTAGAAGTATTTAAAATATTTCATTGCATATACAGAAAAATATTACTTCCTTAACCAGAGCAGCGGCACAGAAACTGGTGTCTAATTTAAAGCGGATCAACTGGGAAAATTTCAGAGACAAAACCCAGGGGGAAACTACAACAGCATTTTGAATTCTTCTTATGATAATGGGCCTGATGCAGTGCGAGGCACTCAGAGAAGGAACCGAAGATCCTGCAGCCCAAACAACTGCAAACTTCATGGACTCCTCATCACAGGGTCTGGGAAAATGAAGACCACCGTGGCCACGTATTTCTTTTACCCCTGCAGTCTGTTATTACTTAGTCCTGCCTGTTGAAAGAAACCCCACCGTGTTTAGCTGGTATTGGCTGGCTGAAATTTAGACTGAAATTTTAAAAGGAGCCTCAGGGAGTTGAAGTTCAGGTCAGTGGGATTTGGGCATCCAACTCCCGAAGGCTTCTCTCAGATGAAATTTTGAGTCCTGTCTTTATGTAGGTATTTTCAGGGCCCGGTGCCGCACGAGGACCACTCACTGCGCATTTTCTCGCTGGACGCCTGCCTGCTCAGCGCTGCGAAACAGCGAGCGGGGAGCGAGGCGATGCGGCGTACCCACCACAAAAGGTAAAGTAATGCCCGTGGCAGATAGGAAAGCTTACTGATGTACTGCAAAGAGCTCTGCCACGTAGCGCTAATTAAACGAGAACGTCAGGAGAGCTCTTATCACATGTTAGGGGTCAGCAAACAGTATGTCTGCAATGGGTAAACGTGGGTATGGAGGAATTCAAAATCTCTTCTTTCTTAGCACTTTTTACCAGCAAGTTTTACTATGTCTTGTCTAGTCAAGTTTTATTTTCATTAAGCACATAAAGAGATTACTGGAGAATTCAGCTAATCTATCTGTAGTATACAACAGAGCAATTTGCACCAGGTGGCTCTAAAACCTCATCTGTGACCTCCAGCAGGTACAGATAGAGGGTTTTTTCAGAAAATACTTACATGTGTCTCATTCAGACCCCAGGATACTTTATTTGTTCTGCATACCCACACAAAATTCATGCTTGATGGGGAGAGAGAACCAGAACTATTGCTTAGATACCACCAACCTGGATGCAGATCTCAAGTTTTCACTCAGGAGAGTAGGACAACAGGCATTTTACAAAGCTGCATTAGAGCAGCAGTGTTCCTCTGGTGCTATCCTGTGCCAAACTGCACTAAGTTGTAGGGAGTTCACCAAATCTATGTAGTGATTATTTATAGCATTATCTGCATATACAGGAACTTCCTTTCCACTCATGCCAATTAGTCATCGGTGCATGCTCTGATGGATATGAAGTTAATAAAGTTTCCCTCCCAATATACACATTCTCTTTTAGATTAATTGTCTTTGATTCAGTGTAAGAGCTCAATGCTTTTCAAGATGAGATCTGTTAAGTTTCATGATACCTCATGATCACGATAGCTCCAGTGGTACCTCTGTCTAATGGAGGAATGGAAATGATTTGTTATACTTTGGTTTTGATTTTCAGTGTTTGTTGATTAGCGCTTGGAGATAGATACTAACTTCATAGCAGGAGAACCTCGCCTACTGTGTCACTCATTCCGTAATATATCTGTTCTCTTGATTCCATTATTTCCCTTGTGGACATAATGACAGAGCATCATCTTCAGTACCTGGAAAGAGTAGCCCTAGGGCAGATATCTCACCACTGAATTCACCGGTGAATACAGAGTCAAGAAAATATGGTAGAAAAATCTTCCCTTTAGTGTCTTCATTAACCTGAATTGAGTTGACTTCCCAGGGAACAGTCAGACCCATCATTTTGTTCTTGGGCTTCTGCTTTTTAACACATGGAAAGACATTTTTGTCATACATATTTTTTAAGACTTTGTCTGTTTGCTTGCTCTCTTCACCTCCTCATTTCATTCCTCTCATTTCTATCTTTAGAACTTACCTGTATTTGTTTATGCTGTTTCTTTCAGCTGCACTAGATTCAGATTTCCATTTTCTGGCGCATACCAGCACGGTTTAAATAACCTCCTGAACTCTGCCATTTAATCCCATGTGTGTTGTTTTATTTTTTGTCCATTGCTTCCTTTCCAATTTAGCCACATACCTTCTGTAGCTCTTCTTATGGGTTGTGCAGGGCATGCACTCAGTCCCCCTGCTGAGTCTAAGGATTTTAATTTCCCTGTTTTTGACATTAGGGTCTTTCTCAACCGCTTCCTCCATTTTTAGAATTTCCCCTGTCTGAAGTTCACTGTTACCAATGTAGTTTTGGGGTATGATTCTTCCCTTGCTGAGGTAGAATTGAACTATATTGTGGCTTCTATTGTTTTTGATTTAACTGGAACTGCTTAGGAAGTCAAAGCTAGTTGTGCCATAGAAACAGTTTTTCTATGCAGAAAATTTCCCCTAATATTAGCCCAGTGTGTATGCGGACAGCTAAGGTCATCACATATCATTGTTTTGTTTGAATCAGCTGCCTAGTGTTCCTCAATACTGCAAGTTCCCTACTTCATACCATTACTGGGTTAAAGCAGCACCAATTTTTCAGTGCTGCCTTGCTGTTTATATAACATATTTGATAAAAAAATAGCATTCAAACTTGTTAGTCCACCTAGAGCTGGCCTGGCTGGAAAATTTCCATCTTTTCCACTTTCTTGGCGAAAACTAAAAATGAAATTAATGTAGTGAGCAGATTGAAAGAATGTAATGACATTTCATAATTGAAGACACACGGTTCAGAGGGAACAATAAGTTTATGTTCTTTCTTGCTGTTTTCTCACACTGTCTTGTCTAGATGCAGAAAAGTGAGGAGAGTGGAAGTGTCCCCCTCATTCAAAAACACAGAAATTCTCCATTGAAACAGAATAGCTCAACTTAATTAAGAGTTGGCTGTTGTTAACTAGGCCTGTCTTCCTCCTTCCTCTCCTGTAACAATCAAAGGCTGAGATGCACACAAAAAAAGTGTGCATGGAAAATCCCTGCTGCAGGGTGGGTCTGTAACATAGAATCATAGAATCACAGACTGGTTTGGGCTGGAAGGGACCTCAAAGAGCATCTAGTTCCAACCCCCCTGCCATGGGCAGGGACATCCTCCACTAGACCAGGTTGCCCAAAGCCCCGTCCAGCCTGGCCTTGGACACTTCCAGGCATCCACAACCTCTCTGGGCAACCTGTTCCAGTCCTTCACAGTAAAGAATTTCTTCCTAATATGTAATTTAATCTACTCTCTTTTTGTTTAAACCCATTACGCCTTGTCCTGTCACTCCATGCCCTTGTAACCAGTCCCTCTCCATCTTTCCTGTAGGCCCCTTCAGGTACTGGAAGGCTGCTGTAAGGTCTCCCCAGAGTGTCCTCTTCTCCAGGCTGAACAACCCCAACTCTCTCAGCCTGTCTTCGTACTCCAAACAGCTGTATCTCGTACCCCAAACAGCTTGCAGAGCTGGGGACTCCAGCATCAGTATTGGACTCGGGTATCCACATCACTTCCCAGCATACCTCAGCAGAGAATGATATTAGTTCACTGTGCAGAAAATAATGCAATTTTGAGCCAGTTGTTGACACATGCAGACTAATCAACAGCAATTAGTACAGATACATGTAATTAGAAAGGTGTAGTACACATGTCTGCACACTGCACCAGAGTTTATTTCCGGCGGCTCCTCTGCTCTGGTCTTGTATGGGAGGAACCTCAGAGCCTCGTTAGTGATGGGCTGGCGAGCGCATGTCACACAGAATGAGCGTTGGCAAGCCGGTCACTCAGACCCCGGCTGAACAAAATCCTTCAGAGCATGCCTCGTGGTGGTTCAAATTCAGTGCTCGGCTGAGGATGGACCAGCAAATAAATTTGGTACTCACAGCCCTCCCGGAGCAATTTTTTTCTGGTCTTCAACAAGTGTGTCAACAAGTGTTTCAATGGCAACAGGTAATATTGTGGCTGTATCTGTCTAGTGACAAACTGTGACAGTTTAAAGGGTTTTTCTCATTTTTTTTTTGCAAAAGAGATTTTTTTTCTTTTCTCCTTTCCACGCACCAAAGCTATTGACTGTACTATGGCTCTGAAACCAAAACCGCAATTACAATGTTTATTTTTAGGACCCTGGCTTGTATCACCAATTTAGAGAAGATGTGGTTAAGCTAACCGTCACTCACTTCTACTGCTTGCAATTTTGTCTTTCACATTTGTATAAACCCTATTACGAGAACAACAGAATGTTTCTGTTCCAGGACCATAGATAATTGATAATTTGAGAGGAAGTCAATGCAACTTCAACATATCAATTTGTCAGATCTTTCTCACTCAGTTTATGAACTGAATATAAGAAGACTATTCCTTAAAAAAATCAAAACAAGTAAAGGAGGCTTTTTAAGATATCATCACAAGCACTAGCCTCCTGTCTTGGCAGCCACTAAGAAACAAATGGCTGTAGAAAGGGTGGCCATGGGGAATAAGCAGGATTGTCACTCCTTGGCCTGACAGTTAAGCTTGACTTAGCTGCTGTGCATGTTTGCATGGCTCTGAGCATAGAAGATTTTAACCACAAACCAGAAGTAGTACCAGGTCTTGTGTACGTATTTTTAAATACTGCTGCTGCCTCAGAAGTTGGGCTGTGGACTTTTCCTGCTCTCCATAGCTTGGCCATTTTGAAAATTTTGCCTGTGGTGGCTCTATTAAGTGCTCTGTCATTTACTCTTGTGAACAGTGAAGACAAAACTGAGCCACTCTGATCTGGCAGTGCTCTACACTCATTTTTCTGAGGAGTGAGAGACTAACATGCAAAATCCTGTCTTCTGTGAAAGGACGCAGCTAAAAAAACATTACCACTTATATCTCAAAACATTTCAGATCATGCACAGATTTTAATGTAGTGCTTCTGTATCATTGGAAAAGCCTTTATCACAATAGCTTTGCCAGTAGCTTGACAAGTGAGTGGCACCTGTGATGTCACTTACCAGTGACTGTAATTCATTCAAGATATCTCACTGCCTCAGACTGTACCTTAGTAAAAAGAGCTGGAAAAGGCAAACCTTCCAAGCTGAAGAGGGAAAGGAGGGAATAGTCTCCAAATAGCTCTGGACTTTACCCTGGATCTGGTGCCTACAGAAAGGGGTTCTCGAGAGCCAGCCTTACAGCCACAGGGCAAAGTCCCTGGGAAGCTGAAGATAGTATCAGTCCCTGCAAACAAAAGGTGAGACTAAGCCATCAGCCACCTTGCTGGCTGTGGGAGTGTGCGTGGCTCTCCACTGTGGGAGGAGTGGACAGCAGGATCCGTGGCTGACAGACCCACACCTTCCCTTGCACCCCTGGAGCTCGGGGAGCAGGACAGTTAATGGCATTTCTTCCGGGAGGTGTTCCTCACCTTGCCCTGGCCCACGCCATGCCAGCGCGGGAGGTGCAGACACAACCCACCTCCTGGTCCTGCCGCCTCCGTTCCCCTCCCCACACAGTCCTTTCCCCTCTCCCCTGCACGGCCACATCAGCAAGCCTGGGCATGGCAAAGGCATGTGCCTGGCTCTGTGCTCATCCCTGTGGATGCTGTGAAGCCAGGGATAGCTCACCCGTGGGCACCTCACAGTAATGCTCCGATCCGTCATCCAACACTTCACGCATGGCAGCAGCCATGGACAGCAGTTCAATAACAGTAAATATGTCCCAAAGGACACTTGTTTACTCACTAAATGAATGGGAAATGGTAAAAGAGTGGGTTTGTGGCATTTGAGAAGGAGGGGAAACAAGCTACAACGTATAGATGAGTGTGCGAGTGCGTAGTGACAAGTGGCTGAAAGCGTACTGCTCGGTCACATAGACGGTTTCTCCTGAGACCCTGAGGACTGAGAATGCAAATGAAGAGGGTTGAGGTGAACCAGCAAAGAGTATGTAGTACCCAGCACGCAGAAGGTCACTTTAGCGAACAGAAGACAACAATTAACAAGGACTTTGCTGGAAAGGAATAACTCAGGAAGGAAACAGTTCTCATTAGGATTAGATAACAGGCAAGAAAAATGTAATAGAAACCAAATGAGGGATAAAAAACTGGAAAAGAATTAAGTTTCTGGGACAGGCACTAAAAACAATCCAGAGAAATTCATCCGCTCTGTTTGGAAAAAGAGATCAAGGATTAGGTAATTTATAAGGCTGGTGAATCATTTGCAGTGAATAATTTATTTTGTGAATGCGGCTTCATTTACTGCTCAGAAAAAGTCTGCAAGCAAGTTATGAATTAATTGACATGCATTTGCCAGCTGTTTATGAATAATGTTTAGTGCAGTTTGTTCACATGTATTCTTTGGAAGTAGCAATCTTTAATCTGCTCTGGCTTTGCTTAACAAAGCAGGTAACTTATTTTGGGTTTTCTCCTTTCTTTCCTGATGAGCATCATTCTTAATTCTGTGTAAGCACTTGAGTTAATGGCTGAGCCTGGTCACTAGTACGGTCCCTTTGGGCACTCAGGGTTCTCCATGCTTGAAATATTGTCCAGGCCACCCTTGGGCTTGCTGCTGGCAGGCTTACTCTCTGTACAGATGGTATATCTCACCATCAGAAGGCATTTCATGGCATTGCTCCATCAGAGGTTCGGAAGCGCGCGCTGGTGTTAAATCCATTTCTCAGTGAGATGCTCCGAGACCTGCTCAGGGCTCCCTGTTGGGATGAGCTGGCTTGCACCGGGGCTGCACCCTCGTGTGCCTGAGCAGTGCCTGGCACGTCACAGGGTCTGTGGGGAATTTTAGGTGTCAACACATGCAGCCAAGGGGGAAAAGTAATATAGGCATAGATTTCTGATCACACAGTTGTGTTCTTAAACAGTTTGAGGAGAAAATTAGTGGGACCTACTAAATGCTTTGTGATCCAGGTTCTCACAGGGGCTAGTTTTTTTGATAGGACTGTTTTACGAGAGGGCAGCACTCCCTAAAGAAAGAGCAGGGTGGAAATTCATGAGTTTATCCTGTTTATTACCCATAAAAGTATTTTTCACCTCTGTGTGTCACACAGATCTTTTTGGTGGGAGGCATTTTTATCACGGGGGCTCTCCATGGAAAGAATGGCCTTCTGCAAGTGTCCAGCCTTGTGATGAGGCTCTCTTTGGCTTTATCAGGGAAGCAGTAACAGTGATTAGGTACAACATTAGGGCACATTTTGACTGGAAAAAAAAAAAAATCTGCTCTTCTCTTTTAGTTAGGGCAATTGCAGCGGCTACTGATAACTGAAGGAGGTCCAAAGAGCTAAGCATGCTCATTGTTTTTAAGTTGATTGTGCCTCTTTTAGATGTCTTAGAATTTAAACCTAAAATCTTGCCCTGTATTATTTAATTTTAAATGCATGCCACCATTTCTGCTTCACTGCAGTACCCATCCAATTAAATCTAACTTAAAAAGAAAGAAAGAAAAAAAAAAGCTCCGCATACATTATACTAAATGACTTTCTTGACATATTTGGGAATTAGCAAAAAGCAAGAAGCCTATTTAACAACTTGCAACGTATATGATTTTAACAGCCAAACTTACAATAGCTGTTCTTTCATCTATAAATTAAATGTATAACAAAGCCATAATTAAAGACCTTACTAGCAAAACTTTTCAATGGTGTGTTCTTTGCAATGGACTTTGAAGCACCTTCAATTGGAGCAATGGGAATTCTTCTGGACAATACTACAAGCTGCAGATACAGCTCAGTTAATTACAAGCAGAGATTTCACTATTTATTCCTCCTGCCAAAATTCTTATGCACTGCAACAGAGAACTGTTTTTCCCTTGTGCTTGCTTACTAATGCTGCTAGAATGTGAATATAAAACAATACCTGTCTGTCTCTCTTGATCCTAGACACAATTATTAGGCTTTCATGCTAATTTCCTTGTCTATTGAGTTAAGACTGGATTAAGGAGGCAGAATTTCTATATGCAGTTAGGGTTCTCTAAATATTTCAAGATAATACTCAGTGACTGAAGGTACAAGGCAGCTATTGTTTAAATACCATGGGGTTCTCTGCCACTGCCTCTTCTCACCTCCTCAGAGACAGTGCAGTACTGATGGCAACAGCGATGGAAATTGCTCTCAGTCTACCTGAGTCCAGAATGGAGCCCAGAAATACTATCTACTATATACGACTAGGAAATGTTCCTGGCACATCATAAGCCTGGATCCCTGGTCTAAGGATTCAAACCAGTGTGAAGCCGGTACAGTGCATCAGTATATGGGAATTGCCCAGATTTCCTCCCTGAATATTCGAATAATACTTTGCTCAACTTTGGCCTGTTGTTTGGAAGCCTGCAATTAAATTCAGAGGGTTGTTCAAAGGTCCAGGGGCCACTCTGGAAAATAACAGAGACATGGTGCTGGAGCAGTGCTCCTGAAGCAGAGAGTCCCCTTTCCAGTTCCCTTCACATAAAATCTTTCAACACCTGATCACCCTCCACATGAAGCCCGCTCCTCCTGGAAGGCTGCACCACAACCTCAGGCCTCCGAGGGCTGGAGATCTTCTGTGGCTTCCAAGCTAAATCTACCTGTGGCCAATATATTTCCATTTCTCCTTATATCAATATTATTCTTAGCTAAAATTACGTTCTTTTCTTCTGTGGTGTTTACCTCTCCAGGTATTCTCAGAGAGCATTCACATCCCTTTTCTGTCATTTGTTTTGCTCACTCCTGGCACTTTTCTCCCCGAAGGACTCCACGGCTGTTCCCCTTTCTGTCCTCCCCAGCACGTGCAGATGTGCATCCATGGCCACAGTGGAGCCACAGCTTGCAGACTTTTCTATTTGGAAGAAACCAAACAAGACTCACTCTGAATAACTAGTGGGCAGACAAACTTTTTCAGGGAATGGCTGCACTGCAGGTCGTCATGAGCTTGGGCTCATATTTTTGTCTGTGCTCAGTCCTGGGGTAGGTGCCATACCCTGCGTGATGCTACTCACTGCTCCATCCAGCCGCTCGCAGTAAGGTTGGAGCATAAAGGTAGCACGCAGTGTTCATGCATGAGCTTTCCCTCAGTGGCGTTTCCACAAGTCCTTGCTCCAGCGCCTTTCACCCTACCCTCTTCTCCCCCAAAGCTGGATTATTATTCTCTCCCTATTATTTACTTGTCTGTTTGCTCCCTTTAGTAATTACCAGCTTCAGCCAGCCCCTGCTAACCAAACCCATCCTTCCAGTATGCAGCTATCAGGCTAGGAAATCGCATGAGGTGCCTGGGTGGTGATCGGGGGGGGAATAAACTGAGCATCAGCATTTTTGCTATGGTAACAAATAAATTCAGTATCACAGGTTAGCTTTGAGACTGATCAGCCACACGCTCGCAGGAGGTGCTTGCAGGGCTAACACGCCATACAACACGTTGAACAGCTACACTTAAAAGCGGGGATGCAAGCAGATCCTTTACCAGCATCAAACCAGTTAGTGATGAATGTGTAGAAGTTTGGGTTATTGCATTTCTAGGTATAAAATCCTGTCTGCATTGGTACAGTCTCTCTTGGCTATGTGTGGTATTACCAAAACAGTACTTGCTCAAGCTTCCCCACAAAGGTTTGCTTCCTCTTGCAGAAAGCTGAGCCACCTTTTCCCCTCCACAGGTTCAAGAAATGTGAGATTTCACCAAATTGATCTTGTTCTCCTGCTTCAGGAGAGAGCAGCACCAGCCTCATGTCATTTCTGCTTCCAGCCGTCCCTTGACATCCAGCACTCCTGTCCCCATGGATCCCACTGCGATTCCCTCTCCCTGGGACACCGGAACCTGCCTGACACATGCCCAAGGCAGACCACCATTGCATGCCATGCCAGTGCCAAAGGTGGGCAGGCAGGGCAGGCTGCACCATATTCTAGTTCATGTGGGTGGCAAAAGGCTGCATGGACTGCCTGGGTCCTCAATCAGATCAGGTCCCGCAGGTCATGGAGGAATTCACATTAGTATCCCAACTCTAGCCCTGTGCTTCCCAGTCTGGCTACAGTCTGGCCAATTATGTCTGACCCCTACATGACTTCACAGTTTTACACTGCTCCCTCTTTTACCTATTTTAACTAATTTCACAATAAAACACACTAGCCAGTGCCTTTCTGAAGTCCAGGTACATAAGATCTACTGCTTTTCTTTAGTCTGAAATATCAGTCATTGTCATGGGAGAAAGATATGAGCCTGAAGTGATGTAACTTTGGTAAATTCTTATTGACTTCATCATTTCATTTTCCATTTAATCATATCTTTCACTTGCCAATAACACGTAAAGCTTCAGTTCAGATGCTGAGATCAGATTAACAGACCTGTGGTTACCTGGACTGCTTTTTTGCCTTTCTCAAATACAGGAACTACACTTGCTGTTCCCCAATCACATTGCCCCAGCCAAGCACAAAAAAAGTCATTAAAGGTCTGTGCTGCAGATCTGCGATTTCATATGCAAATCTTTTCAGAGGTGAAGATGAAGAATGTCCGGTTCATCCAGTTTGAAGGCAGTGAGCTTTCTGAGCTGTGCTTCCACCTCAGGTGTGATAATTTCCAATTCACCTTCCTTCCACTCCCATTAGTCATCCTGCTTTTGCCACCGCATTTTGCATCGTCACTGAAATATGAGGGAAAACATGCACTGAGTTTTGAGGCAGACTGCTTACTGTAGTTATGATCTCTAAGCTGCCCTCACCGAAGAGTGCCCCCACTTCTTCTTTCTTTGTTCTCTTTTTATTTATATAACTGAAGAACGTTAAGTTGCTGCTTTTATTTCCTTTGCAAGATCTAAATTAGGTTGATTTTTGGTACTTTTCGTTCTTTGTGTAAACGTCTGAACTCTAAGATGTACCTTTCATTGCTGATGGGGCCCATTTTTTATTCCATGTAGGCTCTTTAATTATTCCTAATTTTCTTTATTTGAGCCATTTATTTGCACTAGAAGGAGTATTGCCCTTTGCTGCACAGTCCCCCCATCCCTTTTGCTTGCATCTATGACTTAAGCAAATTTCAGACTTTGCATGTTGGAGTATGAGCTGCTCAGTCCAGATGGCTTCAATCACCAGTTCCCTAACTTTGTCAAACTTTCCTTTTTGAAATCAAGAACATAATTAAGAGAACTGAATTAATTCCTAATCATTTGACTGAAAGTAATTTTCTACAATCAGATCTTCCAAAATGTCATCAGTATTGACAAAATCAAGTCAACAATCACTTATAAAGAAATCTGTCAACAATCATGCCCAAGAATATATGGATCCTGCTGTGATTAGTCTACCTCTGAGAAGCTGAACTTTCCCGTAAGAACAATTTATGGCATTACATGCTTCTAAGAACTCTGCAGAGATTTCAATCCATATCAAAAGTGGGTTTTACATCCCTCCCTACTTTTTTTTCCCTCAGCAAGTCAATCAGGACTGTACCTCCCTTCCCGCCTAGCCTTCATCCATCTTTTCTGTTTACATTCAAAACTCTCCGGGAGTGACTCTGCTGCCTTGTACAGAGTGCAGTCTTGATTTTGTTTGGTCCCCGGACACCTTCATAGTTATTAGTCATGTTTATATAGTGATCCTGTATCATCAGGTTGTTATGACACATTTTATTAATGTGTTGGAATCTCTTTGATGTTCAGAAGGGCTGTGAAGCAGAATTATACATCCCCAGCAATGTTTGCAGCAGTGGGGTAAGGCATGCGGGGCTTGTATCCCAATGCCGTGTATGCTCTTTGTGGAACATGAGACAGTTGTTATTCTAACCATTGCATACCTCATCCTTTTCATTTAAACCAGTATCAGCACAATGGCTACTGCTAGTCCAAAGTGTTAACAGCTGTGTTAAGTGGCAGCCAACCAATTTCCTGTAACTTGCGGTGAGGTAGCCAGATGGAGAGAATATCTATATAAAGGCATCTTTTTCTTTTTTTTTTTTTTTTTTTTTTTGAGGAAATAAAAAAAAAGCCCCTTTTACATTTGAGTTCAGTTTCCATATCTAGGCCAAGAATAGTGTGAGGGCTAAGAGCAGATACCACCATACTGACATGCCAGAATGGAGTCAAGAGGCACTATGAGTGGGGAAATGGGATAAGGTTTATGTTGTAATTTTGTGTCCCTTTTGGCTGATCACAGAAGATCGACTTCAGCTTCTACTGAGCATAGCAAGACGCTGCTCTTTACTACCATACGAGTGTGCCTCCTGCCTTGAACAACACAGGATCTCTCCGCAGCCTACAGCCGAATCCTTTCCCCCATCCCCGCAGGAAGCCACACCAGGGGAAGGGGAGCTGAAGACACCCTTCAGCAAGCCGTATCTCTATGGCAGGGGAAACTTGCACAGTGTGACAGAGGAAACAAGTCTCGCTGCTGTACAGAGGGCAGGCGGTGTTGCCTCTGCCTCAGTGTTTACCTGCACAGCACAGCAGAGCAGGGCAAGGTGTTTGGTCTGTAGCTGGTGCCACCGCGACCCCACGGGGCCATAACCTGAAGGTCCTGAGCCTACATCTGTGGGTGGCATCTCCTCTGCCTGGACCATGTCATTAAACAGCCTGGGCTGGAGCAGCTGTTTTGGATCTGGCTAGAGGAGGTGGCTGCAGGAAATCCCAGCAGAGAAAGGCCAGAAGTCTCCTCTGCAAGGAAGGAGGTACTTAGCGGTGGCAGACAGACCCTGGCACGTGTCGAGGTGACAGCTGGGTGTGCTCTCTTCTCCTGGCACAGTCCAGCTTCCCCTGGAGACACACGCCCAGGGATGGACCCTGGCACTTTTCAAGGTCAGGCTGTTGGGTGAAAGCTCAGCAAGACATTTGGTGTATGCTTGGCTGAACAGGCAGGGGACTGGCTGGCACACTGGGGCACAGAAAATTAAGAGGCTCTTGTGCCTGGTGCTGGAGAGGTTGCTTAGGGCTGAGACGTCCTGCATTTGACTTCCCTCCCCACTGCCCATGCAATTTAAGAAAGGATGTGCTTTATCTCTGTGCGTGTTGAGTGTGTATACATGCATGTGTGAAGGACTGCCCTGACTTCCTGGAATAGGAAGGCAGGGAATGATGAACAATACCCTTAAAAGGCTTTATCCACTACTAAGCAGATATGTCCCAAATCATTTGAGACATCACACCACTGCATCAATGTTAGGGAGTGAAGGAGGATAGAAATATAGGCAGAAGGCAATGGAAAGTTGCTGTGGACTCACGCTCTTACCTCTGCAAACAACACTACGGGTTCTTTAACGACTAGACGTGGTCAGGACCTCAATTTTATGTCTTGTCTGAGCAATTCGCAACAGAGCCCCTATTAAAACCATTCTGGGGGTATTGGTTTTCTCTTGACTCAGAGAGAAGATTGCTGCTTGAATCACTAACAAGAATTCAGCAGCACCTGGGTTTTCATTGGCAATGAACAACCCGTGTACTGATCAAGTGGGAGGCTGTAAAATAACAATTTCCCACCATCTGGGGGAGGAAAAAAAGCATTCACTGTGCCACACAACTGTCCAAATTCTGTGACATAGGAGTGATTTCTTACAGAAAAATTCCCTTCTTTAGTTCAGGGCGGGGAGAAGGGGGGGAAGCAAGGCAAACTCAGATACCCTTCCCCAAGGGGAAGAGTGCCATTTTACTGAGTGAGCTGCTTGGACATTCTTTGTGTGCGTGCATGTGTGTGTGTCTAAATTCAGTCAGACAACATCCCTGAAAATTTCCCTCAAGCAGCTGAAAGCATGAGGCAGTCAGCACGGTGCTGCAAAGAAATTGTGCAGACATCTGAACTTTGCTGTATTAGGAAACGGCAGCAGATAATAACTGTATGAACAGACTGGTACTGGGACACTGCCTTGGGGCTCTTGTGGTACCACAGTCCCTTCAAGCAGCTCAGAGCCTTGTAATTACATGGCTTTACACACCACCTGTTGCCTCCGTCTTAAGGGCTTGTCACGGTACCTGTAAAACAGTCTTCTTAGAAGTGGAGGGTTGGAAGTGCAGCTAATGGTAGCAAAGTCACCCTCCTCAAACCACAGACAGGGAAATTCCTTATGACTCTGACTGCTCTGTCCTAATTCCTAGTTTATATTTGGTCCCTTTCTGGGCAAGATCCAAAAGCTTGATAGGCCTGGAGTAGCCATAACCAGCTTCTCCCAAAGTTGGACGTGGTTAAGAACAGCCTTATTTATGCAGACCTTAGGATGCATCTATGCATGCATCTTCAATCCTGTTGTGGCACAGTAACAAATACAATGGCAAATTCTCATTCAGCCAGGAAAGAAATACCCAATGATCAGGTCATATCTGTTGCCACAGTGGCTGATTAACAAGATGACAGCTATAATGTCAAATGCAGATCTCTATATCGAAAGGTTTCAGTTCCCACTCGTAAGTCATTATGGAAAAAGGATTCACTTGCCCACTTCCAATAAATGAGAAACATGTTTCTTAGAGGCAGTATGCTTCCTATGCTTGTAGCACAGTGAATCTGTTGGCTAGTCTACTATTTTTGACATGCAGCTGTTACACAGAAACATCTGATAGTTTCTTTTCTTCAGGCTCAGTTGCTGCCGTGTCAGGAAACAGCCTTGGTTTCAGTTCTTATAAGATGTGAGCAGGTACGGGAGGCCAGTGCGATACCTCAGTAACACAAAAAAAACATCCTGTACCCTGCAGAAGAAACTAGAGGTACAGAGAAGGGGAGGCTGATCAGTTCCAAATTCTCATTACAAATATTTGCTTTGATATAAAAAAAAACGTGCTGAATGGCTAGTTAAAACAAAAATCACAAATCAGAGTGACATGTGTGTTTCTTTTCTACTGTGAGACCAGGGAATGAGTTCATTGACTTACAAGGCAACATGCTGATGCCTTGAGTAAGAGCAGCTTCTCACCAAGAAATGGAAAACTAAAAGCTCATCCAATGACTAGTAACACAGAAGACTTAATTGCACATTGGCATAGGATAAAGCTGCTCCAAATCTGCAATGCTATGAAACATAAATGCAGAAGTGGAAAAGTTAAATGAAGGCCTTCAAGTACTTGGGATGGCCAATGACCAAAGCTTGTGTATCAGTTTAATACAAAATACAGGAGAACAATACACAATATTTTGCAGGATCTAATATCACTCTTCCTTGGGACCCCAGAGGAGGATGGTTAGGTCTCTCTCAGACAAGCTCTACCTGGGCAGGTGATGTGCTAAGAAATTCAGGTGCCGGCCATAGAAATCACAAAGCCAGCAACAGGTCTTAGAGCCTGCCCAATATATTTTTCTTCTTTAAATCCTGGCAATAACTGCAAAAACTGCAGTGGTAAAAGAAGTTCCCTCTCCTCCTCGCTGTGAGGACAGTGCAGTTCAACCCTTGCTCTGCAGAGTGTGTATGGGGTTTTTTGGGGGTTTTGGGTTTCGTGCATTTGTTTTTGTTTTTTTTTTCTTTCAAACCTCAGCTGAAAAGAGCTAGAGCAGTCTGGTTCTGTATCAGGTTTGAAGCATTTGGCTTCTACAAGTTGTGGCTTACACTGTGGAGAAAGAAAAGTTGAACATCCTTTCATGGTAAGGCATTTTAATGCTGAAGCTAAGAAAGCGTTAGAGTGAAAAGGTGGCAAAGCTGCTTGCCTCACACAGCGAGGAGCTTAAGTCAGAAAGTCAATGTTCACTTGCAGTACCTGGGCTTGGTAGCACCCCAAGTCTTCCTGGACTGAGCCAATTGAATATGGTAATTACCTATTTCCTATGACAACAAGCCATTACAGGTATCATATCTGCTACAATGCCCTTCCTTTAGGTGAGGAAGTGGGCTGAGAGTTTTGGGCAGGCTAGCATTAACAAAACAGATTTTCACTTTTAGGAGCCGTTTGTCACCTTTGCTCACTGCTGCAACTTGTAACGTAGCTGTGGGGCAGCCACCACAGTGTAGCTGGGGGACTGTGAAACCTGCACAACGACAGCGCGGGGATGAGTCAAGCTGACGTGTCCCCTGGGCTTAGAGGTGGCATACGTGCTGCAGCTCACTGCGAGCGAGATTTGGGTTGAGCCTTGTGTACCTGGATCTGCAGGTCGGCTCCAAACAGCGTCAGTAAGGGGCTCCTGTTCTTGTGCCTGCAGATTCTTCAGACGATGGCTTGTCAGCTCCGGCACAGAACCAGCAATATCAAAGAAGGTTTGTGACCGTTCCCTGTCTAACAGCTTCAAGCCACCAAGCACTGCATTTGGGAAGGTGCTTGGAAAGGCCGTGGTTTGTGTTCTACCACGTTTTCCCAAAGACCATTTGCTGACCATGCTCCGGGATGAAGAACTGACTGTATTCACCCAGTGTCATTTTTTCCATGCTCTCTGACAGCAAAAAGTGCCCATGACACGTTGTTTTATTCCCCAAGAGTGAGGTTGGCCAGGAAAGGTCACTGGTGTATCCTCATGCCTGTGGACTCAGAGATCTAAGGACCTTGCTTCCACTCTTCCCTTCATCAGGGGGCAGCTGCTTGGGGATGTTGTCATTCCTACATAGAGCCTCTAAACGCTCAGATATGACTAATAAGTAGCAAAAGCAGAGCTGTAATTTCTGGCTGCCCATGACAATGCAAAAGGATAGCAGTTCAGTCCCTGGGCAGAGTAGACTTGTGCATGCTGATCCGCTTGTTAAGCTCCTAAAACAACTTTTGTTTTGTCTAGCTCTACATCTCACCATGTCTTTAAGGAAAGGAACTCCAAGCCTGGGATATAAAACAGAAAATTTGTCTGATTTAAAAATGCTTCTGTAATGCACTAACTGAGGTAATGGCTACATCCATTTGAAAGACAGCTGGTTTCTTTTTCTTTCTCTTTTTCTTTTTTTTCTCCTATTTTTTTTTCCAGCATGACAAGAAACTGGTGACTGAAGGAAGAAAAAGGATATAGTTTATTCTCTTTGGGCTATCCTGCTTCTGACAGAGGCAAACATTCTCTTCCTGCAAACACAGCTAATCCCCTTTGTCTGGATATTTTATTAGCTGAAGTTTAACTCCTTGAACCCTCACTTTATCATGTGTTTCCCTTTACTGATGATGTCACCTACCCACCTCCATGTAATGAGTCACATACAGCAGCTAAACATAAGTGTCGGTAGGATATAGGGCTCTGCCAAGAACTAACACTTACCTTATTACTTGATGAAAAAGGAATACAATTTATATACTAGATTATATCCCCTGAAACATAGAGAAGGTCATTGAGAGCCCATAATTACCTCCTAATTACAGGAACTGAATGCAACAGGAGTTGTTAGTAAATGGGGAGGGAGGATTGATGCTGGTTCTGCGGTGTAACCAGCAAGTGGGCCATTTGAAAGTTATTTTTTTCCTGAACATTTCCATATGTCATTGGGCATAAGAATATCACTGTAAAGCATCAGCCGCCCGATGCCCCCTTTCAAAAGTGAGAAGAAATGCACTGGGCATTGTGTAACTGGTGATGTCATCATGGAAAGCCAACACTTTTATGTTCGAGACCCTGAAAAAGAAGGTAGGGAAGGAAATGGAAAAAATTAAGACAGATGGAGAGTCCAAAGGAGCTGGGCAAACCCCTGCAGGACAGATGACTAAGCTTTCCATTCCAAGTCAAACAGCTCCATTTTGGGACAGCAACAGGTTTTCATTTAACCTCCCTAAATTTCTTGAACATGCTCTGGGCTGCCTACAAGAATGTGGCTACTGTCTGTGTTTGAGACTAGGCAGGCAGCCTGCTTTTTCCACTTGGCTACCTTTGCACAGTGTGTCAAAAACCTTATGTGGCTTTGGTAGAAGAACTTGCTCTCGGTCCCACTGGATATCTGGAATAGGCACTTCGGTGTGTGCATAAGCATGCAGGGAGGTCTGGACCTCCTAATTAAATTGTCATGTTTGGGACCCACCCAACAAAATTGGACAAAATCTGCTCTTAGATTTGAAGAATGGAATTTTCCAAAGAGTTTCAGCTCTGATCCCAAAGAAACCGGTGAGACCAGCATTGGGCTGTGCTTCAGGCACAGTGTTCAAGCTCCAGTGTCCACAGAGAAGTGTTTCAGGGGAGGATCTCCTATGTGGGATGTGCTTGCTGGGCCTCTTCGGCTGGGCAGAGGCAAAGAGTTTTTCAGTTTCTCATGGCTGTAAATCTTCACCACACCAGCAGTTGTGGAAAGTGACTGTAAAAGAGGGGGAAAGGTGAGGACAGTAAAGTTCTCAGTACAGAAATGTTGAAGAAAATACTGAAATTTAAAATTAAAGAGGAAGGAAACTACAAGTTAATATTACAACCCTTCACTCCTGAGCTCAGTTCACAAACGGACTAAAAATAGTAACAATACATTAACAACAAGAGTAATAATACTAACCCAGTAGAAATGGGATTTTCCACTTCAGTGATACCAGTCAATCTGACTGGGAGGTATAAGGTGTCTATCTTTTGGGCAGTGATGGCCCTTACAGAAAAAATGATATTAAAGAGGGGAAGAAGAAGAAGGAAGAAAGAGTATGAAGAAGCAAAGCCCCTCTTTACCTGCTGCCTGTCCAAGGTGAATAGACAGCGGCTTTTGCTCAGCTCTTGTAATCCCTGCTACATTGCTGAGCTGACCTGAGCTGAGCTGAGCTGGGTAATGTTTCAGGGAGGAGAAAATCGGGTGTTCAAGATGCCTGTGACCCTTCCTGAAGCCTCTGAACTCCTTCTCCCCCCTAGGCTTTTCCTACGCTTTTCCTACTTCTGTCCCAGGAGTGACTGAAGCGTGGCCTTATATTTGGTCCCAAATCTGCAAATCTTTGTGATGTCAGCAAGCCAAATATACAAGAGTGACCTCATTCAAGAGCCCGATGAGCTGATAGGGAGGAGTGGGGTGGGGTGAGGGGAAAGACCAATGTAGACCATCAGTAGTCTCTGGGAAAGGTCCCACTGGAAATAGGAGTCGGCCACTGAGTCAAAGGGGAGGATTTGCCCAGCTGTTTTGGACTGATTTTCCTTTGATTTTTCAGTTTTTTAATATAATACTGGATTTCTTTAATTTATTAATATCTTTTTTTTTTTTTTTTTTTTTTTCTCAGACAGCTGCTAGCTGCTTGGGGCTGCTGATTTTACTGTTGAGAAATAGGAGTCCAGAAGCCAGCTGGAGGGGTCATTGTAGAGGAAAGACACTTGGAGGTGGTGCAAACTCCCAGTGACAGCGTCGCGGAGCTTTTGCGGTTAGGTTTATGGCTGTTGTCGTCGGCTGAGCTGCACTGTGCTGTAAACCGTATGATCTGAAAGAAGTAACCCCAAAGCTGCTTTGTAAATCAGAACCACCGAGTAAGAGGCAGGGAGGTAGCTGTGGGAGGGGATGAGGTAGAGGTGCAGCTGCGTGGCAGCCCTGAGCAGCTGAAGCGATACTCTTCTGCTATAATCTTTAACCACACTTTCAAGGCAGAGACCAAGGGAGGGAATAAACAAAAAATTACCTTTTCACCTAACAAGTAAGTAAACCAGAAAATTCATTGACACAATCAGATTATTTCAAAGAAGGCTTTCACAGACTCATAGAAGATAAATGCTACCAGATTCATGGTAGCTAAAGCAATGCTCTAGGATGGCTCAGGAGTTGCCACACACAGGAACCTGGAGGAGGTATCACATCTGACATGTGTCTAAGCAATTGCTCCTGGTCATGTTGGAGAGAGGTTACCAGGTAGACAGTCCTTAGGTCTGACCCAATACAGCTGCTCTTATGTTAGCAAGTACCCACCATATCAGGAATAGAAGAGGTCAATGCATCTGAGATGATGTCATTAAAGTCAACCTGTTTAACAGCAGGGAGGAAGGAGTTACAGAGGATGAAGCAGGGAAAAACAAGAAAATTGCAATCTGTTCCTCAGGAAAGATGGGATTGTGTGCTCCGCAGGGGCTGATGCATACCAACCCCAACTCAGAGGTCACTGTGATTTTCTCCACTGTCCCTGAGAGGTTTCAGATGAAGCCCATGGCAGATGGGAGAAAATGACTGCGAGATAACCTCAGCAGATGAGCAGTGGAAGGCATGGGTGTGTGCCACACGTCATGAGGATGTCTCGCAGATGTTTCTTCAGGCCCCTCTGCAGTCATTCTTTCCCTCAGTGATTTGACTCCCACACTTCAGTTTCTTGTAGATGTGTTCTCCTTATGACACTGGTGGCTACACCAGATTTGCCTGCAAACTCTGTGAACCCAGAAGCCCTCCTTAACGGTCCCATCTCACAGTCTTCCTGCTCACGATTGCTGATCTACTTCATGAGAATAGAGGACACTCCAGTCCTGTAGAAGATGTTTTACTCCTAGGAGTAAACTAGGGAGGACACAGCAACTTCCATGCCGGAGAAGAGTGTGAGTGTCTTACCAGTAACACCGGTTAGGGCTGACAGCTGCCCTCATCCCCCTCTGCCAGCAGTCAGGGAGGTTGTCAGTGCGGAGGAAAAGTAGTTTCCCGCACAAAGCAAGCACAGGTGAATAATGGGAGAAGTGGGTGCTACTAATGCTGTCACCCTGGACCATGGAGGGGCATACTCACATAAAAAGATTTAAAACTAAATGGTGGCTGAGCAGCTCAGTTTCACTGAGGGGGATGCAGGAGAAAAGCTCCCTTTTTCCTGTTATTTGGGACTGATGGCCAAAGGGTGCTGTGCTGATGCAGGGGAAGGGGGCAGCAATGGTTAGGTGGGCTCGTGGGGTGTGCACAGCCCAAACACCTTCTTCTCCAGTACCTCCACAGCCGCTGCCTCCTGCACCCCGTGGCAGGACAGGATCCAGCCACCAGCCTCCCCCATCTCTTTTTCACCGTGGCAGGGAAGAGCCTCGTCACCTCACCACTGCCACGGCAGTTGTGGTCCGCACTGCGGGCAGCAGCATCACCCACCACTCTCCGACGGAGCGGCCAGCCTTCAGCAGCGGCACGGCTTTCGTGTCAGGCAGTGAAGCAGGGGAGCCAGCGTTACGCTGCAATAACACGGACGGCTCACTCTCACCTCATCGAGAAAATGGCAAGCGTGCAAGAGCTGCCTTTGGGTGCCAGGAACGGGGGAGCTCACATCGGGTGCTGCATCTGGTAGCACTAAAAGTGTCTCAGAGCGGAGGGCTATCTCCTAGCACCAGGCAAATGCTGGGAAACCTGCCCCTGAGAGAGCCCTCCTATTTCCTCTTTAAAAAAATTCACCTCATTTCAAGCTAAAAGAAATGCTCTGAAAAGGTGTTGGGGGGAAATTAGACAATAGGCCTTCTGGCTTCTTCAGTTGGATGATTCCCTAAAAAAAAAAAAAAAATCATTACAGGGTTGCAGGCTCCCAAATGAGGGTGTACCAACATTGCCAAGATGTCTGAATGCTATCTGCTGCCAGTGCACCCAGCACCCAGTGCTGCTGCTGCTGCTGCTGCTGCTGTGAGGAACAGCCCCATCCAGGCAACACCCCAGTGTCTGGGAACTGCCCGTGTAAAGACATTATTGTTTATCATTTGACATATAGAGCCATTACCTACCTAAGAAGCCTTGGATTCATACTAGGCATTACGCTTAATCCTATTTTTCTTATATAAATAGGATTATTCTCTGAGAGTTCATCATTATTAACTTCATTGAATGAATTACTGAGGTAAAAGATACATAGCCATTTCTGGTCCCTTGGTATTAGATGGGGGCAGCTGACTGGAATTTGCTGTTTTCTTCATGAATTCATTTGATGGTGTCAGTCCTTCTCTCAGCAAGTGAACATGTGTCTCAAGGCTGTAGATCAGGATTTTTTTTTTCTTTTGGGACCATAAATTCCTGCTGGTGTGTTTGCAGCTATTTATTATTTCTTTTGGGAACCACTGTTGCTGACAGAAAATGTCTGATGAAAGTTATGTATAAGGGCAAGATATGATTTTATGAAAAGCTGTTTACATGTGTATTTCTCCTCACTTGGCCCCGGCCACCCATGCTTGAAGGAACTTTGCTTCAAGCTTTTCCATTTTGAATTTCTTTCTTTTGGGTTCTACTTTTTTTGTTTCATTTCCAGCCAAGTTACATCTCAAGCAAGTTTAAAAGGCCTTTTTTTCTTTTGTGATTTTGATTACAACAATTTTTCTTTTTCCAGCATCTCAGCCTAAATTTAGAGATTCTGATGCCAAAGATAATGGTGGTATTCCCTTTGATATTGAATCATCTGGTGTTGCAGCACCAAATAATTGAGATTTTCTTTAGCACTCCAGTTGCTGTGAAGGTACACTGTTTTCTCCTCTGAACATACTGCTAAATCTAGAACACTTGCTATGCTCTGTTTTAGCATTATACATTGGGCTTGGCTTGATTTTCCTAGGGCCAGATCATTATAAGAGTTAGATTCAACATGCAGGAGAGCTATGAAAGACTCAGATTTACTGAGGCTCCTAATGAAGTGCCATGCTAATTCTGCGGAGGCAACGGGAGCCGCCGAGAGTTCTCAGAGAGCTTCTCCTGAAACACTGAGCGTACCGTTCCCGGACTTCAGGTACCAGCTGTGCGCACCCCATCCTTTGCACGTGCCCCTGAATGGGTGGTGGCAACCTATTCTGCTTCGCACGCGGCATGGGTGGGCTGAGATGTGTGGCCATTTCAAAAAGTTTGTGTCTGGCTAGGAGTGCAGGAGGGCGCAGGTATCTGCTCAGCGCTGGCGAGGCGCGGGGTGCCATCCCCATGCGGTTCCTCCATAAGCCGTTAAGGTGAACCATAAGCTTTGATTTCAAGATCTCTGGGGCAAAGGAACATCTCTTTGATCTGGGCTGGTACAACCCCTTGGACAGAGGGGATCCTGCTCATTAACTGGAACTGCAAGCTGCTACAGCAATACAAATAACACATCATTAATAATCATAATTATGATGGGCAAACTGGTGAGCTTGGATTCCTCAGGTGGATCTCTTGTCCCATGGAAGTCCGTGGCACATTTCCCATCAGCTTCAGCAGGGCTGGGATGTGGCCTTTCCTTTCTGGCTGTATGCTGCTTTGCAAATGGAAAAATATTTGAAGTTCTGTTTTGGTGCCTCAGACTGCTTCTTTTCCGCTTTAAGAACGCTTCACTCCAGCCAAAAGTTTCCTTTGTCTCATAGACTCAGAAAAAAAGAAAAAAAGAAAAGCTTTCTCCAAATAAGAACATGAGCAACAGAAGTGTTAGGAGAAAGGATACACTTATGATCCAAAAGAAAAGAAAAAAAACTTTTCCCACTGTCTAGATGTCCCAGTCAAGGCCAAAAGAAAGCAGTCAGCTTTGCCAGCAAAATCCTAAGCAAAAGAAATAAATAACATCCCTCTGGTGCCCCTGGACATATGAAGTATCCGGCTTTGCTGCTGTTCAGCTCCCCTTCTGCTTCCAATACAACAGCTACCAAATTTGTCCTGCCTTGTAGGCATAACACATCAAGCTCCGGGAAAAACCAGGTGCTGAGATGAATTCTGGAAGTCCCGCAAAGGGAGGAAAGCAATGTGAAAGAAAACACAGCTATGTTAAGAAGCTTCCTTCTAGGATAAAAATAGTTGGACACACACACAGGAACTGAAAATCCCTCACTTCTGTTTGCTTTTTCTGTTTGATATCTTTTTATTCTCTCTCACCTTGCTGCTCCCCTGTCCTATCCGAAATGAACAGTTGTGTTTCCCATCATAGCTCAGTTCTCTTTCAAGGCAAGATATTTTGGACTTAAAAAGAAAAAATAAAATAAATAAATTAGGAGTTATTTCCCAGTACATAAACCAGCAAACTCCATTAAGGAAAAACTGAATATTTAATTTTGCAGTGGAAGCCTTGCAAAATCAGGTTTTCATTTCCGCTGACTGCTTTGAGTGGAAAACTGCATAAACATGAATACATATGGTGCACGCGTGCACACAGACATATATATACACGCTGGTTCCTCAGCTGCTGAATACTTGCAGCTTGAAATTGCAGTGTAAGAAGTGAAGTTTTGCCAGCACAGATTTTAAATCATGAGATAATACAGGAAGATAAAGTCTCCCTTGGCGTTCTTCCTTTAAGTTCTACCAGTTACATGCCCTCTGCTTTTTAGCTAGTAGCCCTGAATACTATTTTGCTTTTAGAAGTATAGCTCTGAACATCAGGAGGATGAACCACTGGCTCACACCTTAACAGAGATAGTAAAGAGAGGAAAATGACACTTGTTGCATTGGAGAAACAGGCGTAGAGGGTAAGGGCTAGGCTGCCCTCCTGTATGCACAGTAAACGTTTGCACCTATGTTTCCTAGAAGTCAAACAGCACCCATTTTCTTAAAATTAAAAAAAAAAAAAAAAAAAAAAAAAAAAAAAAAAAAAAAAAAAAAAAAAAAAAAAAAAAAAAAAAAAAAAAAAAAAAAAAAAAAAAAAAAAAAAAAAGAACAAAAANACAAAAAACAGAAAGAAAGTTCAAACTCAGAGGAATCAGGAAGCTGCTTTTACCAGGAATCGGAGGCTGGGGAGCTGGCTGGGTGCAGCCTGCCTGCAACACCCACCCAGCCCAGCTGCAGCCTATCTAACACAAACATCGCCGCAGTGGCCGTTTGCCCAGAAACAGCATCGTCCGCCGGAGCCCCTCCAACGGAAGGAAGCTGGAGCGAGCCCCAGCCCCCTCACCACAGCCCCCCAGAAATCAGCTCGGAAGGCGGGAGGGGTGATTGGCAGCTCCCAACATGGAGAAGAGCAGCGCCCATAAACATCACTGTTATTTTCTTAGGTGAAGAATCTTTCCTCCGCTTCCTGCCATCAAAAAGGGTTGTTAACAGTTCCTGTTAAAAGCCAGCTCACGCAGCGTGTAACTTTACACATGGGCTGCATTAGAAACAGGAAAGATTATTTTTTCCTGAGCATTAAGAAATGCAAAAAGCTTCACGTTAACCTTCAGTGTTGGGATTTTAAGTTTTTCTTGGTAGGTTTCACAGGGCAGTCAGGTTTGATAGGGAATTGAAAGGAAAAGTGAATATTAAAGGGACCAAAAGTTATGGCTTCCACCCCTATACTGGAAGAATAAGCTTGATGGAGCTGTGGCCATCCCTACAGACTTCATTTCTTATTTGCTTTTTTTGCCACCCAATATTTTCATCATAACACACTTGTAAAGAAGTCGATATGAAGTCTCCTGGGTACGGACTACCTGCAAGAAGTCAGGCCAGCTGTTAGGTAGCCCTGTAAAAATGCAGTCATAAGTTTTTTACTGAGTCTTCAAAATGCTGAGAAAATCAAAGCTCAGGGATGGATCCACGAGATTTCAAACAAGAATTGAGCAAAGTATTTCAGAAACAATACAGATGCTCTCCAATACATAGAGTCAAGCCTCTCACTTCTCTTTGACTAACAGGTCTGCGCTGGATTCCTCTGTTCACCTCGGCTTTGCCAAGACTGTCTGCATCTCAAGGTGTGTGTTTGTGTGACAAGATTATGCACAGAGTGAGGAACAAATTATTTTTTAGCAAAAGTGAGCCCCAAACGTGCCAGATTTAAGGTGGCTTTGCCCAGGGAGTTCAAATGTAAGCTGGGACTGCTTCAGCTCAGAGGCCTTTGAAGGGTGTAATATTCCATTGTGCTTTAGTGAAAACATGAAGTCTTCCTTTCATTTCCACAGCAGATACTGTTGGTGTCTCACCAGAGCGTATCTAGGCAGCACGCAGACACCAAGAGGATACCAACCTATGGAAGGGGGGCCAGCATCTGGCTGATGTCAAAAGGATGATGGGTTTTACTGGAAATCCTTTCTGGTTCACAGATGCTTTCAATCAAGGTGGCATTCAATGTCCAAGTGGAGATCAGTGACGAGTGGCATTCCTCAGGGGTTGGTACTGGGACTGGGACTGTTTAACATCTTTGTTGATGACATGGACAGGGGGATCGAGTGCACCCTCAGCAAGTTTGCTGAAAACACCAAGCTGTGTGGTGTGGTCAACACATCAGAGGGAAGGGATGCCATCCAGAGGGACCTTGACAGGCTGGAGAGGTGTGAACCGCATGAAGTTCAACAAGGCCAAGTGCAAGGTCCTGCACGTGGGTCAGGGCAATCCCAAGCACAACCACAGGCTGGGCNACGAGGGCATGGAGTGACAGGACAAAGGGTAATGGGTTTAAACTAAAAGTGGGTAGATTTAGGTTAGACATTAGAAAGAAATTCTTCACTGTGAGGGTGGTGAGGCACTGGAAGAGGTTGCCCAGAGATGTTGTGGATGCCCCATCCCTGGAAATGTTTAAGACCAGGTTGGATGGGGCTTTGGGCAACCTGGTCTAGTGGGGGGTGTCCCTGCCCGTGGCAGGGGGATTGGAACTAGATGCTCTTTGAGATCCCTTCCAACCCAAACCATTCTGTTATTCTGTGCTTCTGTGCTTCTATGATTCTATGATTCTATGATTCTATGATTCATTCAACCCCCACCAAACCCCCGAGCCAGATGAGAGGGCAGTTTGTAGAGGACCTTTGCAGTTTTCTTGGTCAGGCTTGTGTGCTGCAAACAGCCACAGAGAACTTCAACCCACTATTTGTAAACAGGGATAGAGCGTTTTTAAAGAAGCTTTTGTTCCTCTGCAAGAAGTTGTCAGCCATGGAAGTGCCTTTTTCTTCCCAGGGTTCATCTGGAGATGCATTCCCAGGGCATGCATCCTATTCCTCAGAGATGTGGCCTGCTGCCAGGGGCATGCACTTGGCTTCTGCCATCTGGGCAGCAGCAGCCACTCTGCGCCCTGTTGGTAACAGCTCCCTGGTGGAGACAGCAAGTCTGGGACCATTTTTCTTTAGAATGGCATAGTTTGGCCATGATTCCTCATATAGACACAGCTTCTCACTGAGGCCCCATTCTTGCAAATATTTATGCCCATGAGTAATTTCAAGAGCATTAGTAATGAGTTGAGTGGGATGACTCCTGGGTGCACAGCAGACACTGAGGAAAGCAATCCTTTTGCAAGAGGGGTTTACATACATGCTCAAATGTCTTTTGCAGTAAGGATGGACTTAAGTATATGCTTAAGTGCTTTTTGGAAGTGAAGGATGAGAGTTTCCCCACTGTCTGGGTTCCTTTTTATTTGCTATCTATTGACAGATATTTTGTGATGGTTGCCCAGACTCTTTGTGTAAAACTAATGGTTAAATTATTTGGTTTCTGATTATATTTGCAGCTCTTCCTCCCTCTAAATATAATAAAAGCCATTACAGCCATTATTCTCTTTTACATTTGTTGCGTATAAAAATACATTCCAGCATGGAGACCTGAAAGATCAGCTTTTTCCTAAAGCACATTTTGTCTGACTTATAAAAGTTTTACAAGTTATAAAACCCCTGAAACAATAAGTTTCTGATGGAAATGATGACTAGAGCAAAACTAACAGGTGTTGATATAATACTCCTAAAAGCAGGGGACATGGAAATCTAGCTCAGCTAAAAATATGCACGTTTTTATTTCTTCATATTACATGTTTAATACCTTGGTTCTTCAGGCTGAACAGCAGTGGGATATCATAGGAATCCCGGATGAGTTTTTGCCTCAGCTTATGAACTCTTAGCAGGCAATGTGTTTGCACTTAGGAGGGAGCAGCTTCCTCGAGAGCTAGCACCACATCCTCGGCTGGTGTAAGCTGGCATAGCCCTAAAGAAGTCAAGAGAGCTGATTTAATAATAGTTAAACACAAAAAGACACATCTCTGTTTTGAGTTGTGTAATTCGGTACAGCCTAATGTGAGTTTATTGATGTGGCAGTCTTTATGAGTATTGTCAGGCTATAGGAAAAAAAGGGTAAATCCTCTTGGTTAACCTGTTTAGGCTGAGTTTGTCCATCCAGTCTTTGATCCCAGGATCCATATGTTGGTGAAGTATGCGTTTACTGTGTAGACACATGGCCAAATAATGACGCTAGCCCCAGGCCCAGGCAACACCTCTGTATGCTGATAGCTGTCCCTTTACTAAGCCCATTCCCTGCAAGCCCCGCACACACGACGGATTTGAAACCCATACAGAATGATTCCAGCAGAGCGGAGCCGTGTAAATGAGGCACCTGAAGTTGGTCGGCATGAGTACCCCTGCTGTGCTCCTTGCCTAGGCTGTGTCTTCCCTGGTGGGGGACACTGTATGTCATTATCTCTTCTTTCATATATTTGTCTCCTTGTCTTCACCCTCCTTGCTTATAAACTGCAGGAAATTGCCCCAGCTGAGTTATTTTAAGACATACATTTGGAATATTAATATATGTTTTTCAGGGGTCGGTACTGGGACTGGGACTGTTTAACATCTTTGTTGATGACATGGACAGGGGGATCGAGTGCACCCTCAGCAAGTTTGCTGAAAACACCAAGCTGTGTGGTGTGGTCAACACACCAGAGGGAAGGGATGCCATCCAGAGGGACCTTGACAGGCTGGAGAGGTGGGCCTGTGTGAACCGCATGAAGTTCAACAAGGCCAAGTGCAAGGTCCTGCATGTGGGTCAGGGCAATCCCAAGCACGACCACAGGCTGGGCGGGGAATGGATCGAGAGCAGCCCTGAGGAGAAGGCCTTGGGGGTATTGATTGATGAGAAGCTCACCATGAGCCGGCAGTGTGCGCTTGCAGCCCAGAAAGCCAACCGTGTCCTGGGCTGCATCAAAAGCAGTGTGACCAGCAGGTTGAGGGAGGTGATTCTGTCCCTCTGCTCTGCTCTTGTGAGACCTCACCTGGAGTACTGTGTCCGGCTCTGGGGGCCCCANCCCTGCCCGTGGCAGGGGTGTTGGAACTAGATGCTCTTTGAGGTCCCTTCCAGCCCAAACCATTCTATGATTCTATATATAAAAACATCCTTTGCTTGGCCTGACCAGAAATCAGAGTTCAGATTCTGCTGCCATCAAAGGACAACTGCCTGGGGAAGCAATGCTGTACTAGCCGTGCAGCTCGCCTTCCACGAGGGCTTCTCACCAGGCCTTGTTTCCCTGCCCTCTGACGAGGGCCCTGTACATTTGTGTTCCATTACAGGCACCGATAAGCGCTTCCCCAAAAGACCAGCCTTGCTTATTGTTGCATGCTCTTCACAGGGAAGAATATAAATATGATAATGAACTACAAATAAATATCATGAACTGGTAACTGATCATGTCTTTGATTTCTTTCCTAGTTGAACGCATCCAGCTGTGACGTTCGCTTTTTCCCTCCAAGTCCGGAGTGTGACTCAGCAGTGCCCCGAGAGAGTACTGCTGAGCCCAAATCCTCCCTTCGCTGCTTTAACTGTTTGTTCCCAAATGTTTGCTGTGGAAATTATTTAACAGAATTGGTGATTGATGATTCAGTGCTATGTAGAGAATCCCCTTAAGCCCCCCATGGATTGACTCATCTCGCTGCTCATCAGGTCCACCTGCTCAGGGCATAACTGTGGTATAAATCCACACTTCCTTACATGGCTGAGGATCCCAGCTGGGGTGGCACATGCTGCCTACCGGCAGTATGGAACTGGGTTGTTTGTTGACCTTGGTTTTGGGCCTCATGACATTGCCTGGTTCTGTGCAGTCCTAATTCAGTGTTAATCCGGAAAGGACCCGAACTGCTTCAGCTCTCAGTAAGGTGGCACAGACAGATGATGACCCTAATCAGCGGGTTTTACAAGTGTGCAGGTAACTGAACCATCCTCACCGATGGAACCAAACAGAACAGCTCTCTTGTGATTCAGTCATAAAATATCCTTGTATTCCTCCTGAGGAAGAGAGAGGGAATCGATTGGTGAAGCTGAAGTCAAACTAGAAGGGACGTGGTAAATGGCTGAGAAACCAGAAAGTCAGATATCGCTGCTGTCAGTGGGCACACGTACAGAGTCCAGTCCTCTCAAAGGCTGTGCTATGCAAAACATTTTTCCCCTTTTATTTGTATTTATATGGTCCTGTGGCGACTGTCCCCAGAGTTTCTGTACCAGTCAAGGATGATCACAATGTAGTTAGAGGACGACCACGCTCAGAACTTGTAATGAACACAATTAAGCAGGTCCCTGCAAGAAAATGAAGTGATTCAAAGCACAAGGCTAGATTCTTTACAGCAAAAGCTCCTCTCTCTCATCTCAGAGCCCCAAGAAAGGGTCATAAGAGTGTGGCTCCTGAGTCAGAGTGTAATGCATCTAAATTGCATAGCGACACAGCAAGCAAAGACAAAAAATAAGCAAGAAGTGGAGTGGAAAGACAGTTGTTGAGATGAGGCAATGAGAAAGGTTTCTACGGAACTCGCTCATTGATATATGTACGGAGTTTGCCTTAATTTTCAAGCAGAGATTGCCTCTCAGTCACTGCACTGGTAGGTGGTGTCTGGGGACAATTCAGTCAAGTGGAAGGTGGTGATGCCAAAACAGCAAGGTTAGGAGTGCTGGAAGAATGAGGAAAAGGGGAAAGAAGTAAATCCAAATCTCTTGGGTGGAAGACAGTTTACAGATGAATCAGTATGACTCTGGCAGGCATAAATCAGAAATACATGGTGGCACCACGATCCATCCAGCTTTGAAAAGATCCCAGTCCTAGCACAGCATGTAAATAATCACTACTACAGCAAACGTGGAGCCTGCCAGATGTTTCATCTCTAGTTTTCCCCAGGAGTATCCTTCAGAGACATGGGAACATGATGCTGAAGTGAGTGTGAGTCTTCCCAGGGACCTGCCCAGAGTCAGGCAGTCCCTCAAGACCAGAGACTAGTAGGTACACACTGAAGGTTTCTCCTTTCCTGCTCATGGGATGTCGCACCCCTGGCAGAAGTGAAGGTAAAGGTATGTACCTGGGGCTCATAAGGAGGAGGCCGGGTTCCTTGTGTGGACCAGCAATGGGTAGCACACCAGCATCCCGCAACTTGGATTTAACACCTCCAAACTGCTTGAGAAGTGCTGACTGCTGGTCCTCATCTGTGCCTGATGGAGTCATTGCTTTTGTGTCTTTTTGGAACATTTCCTCTATCAGTCGATCCATCTCATGCCTGTGACTTCTCACAAAAGGCACCTTCCTTCAAGCTTTTGGAGGATCTGAGGAAAATGAGAGGAAAATAGAAGATTCACTGAAATTGGCAAAAATTTTACTTTGAATGCTAGGGCAGGATACCAGCAATTGAAATCCAATTTGTCCTCACCAAGATCTCAAGTTGATTGGATAATTGAAAAAAGTTAATAGTTTAGAGTGTGAGTGAAATTTTTGGACATTTTGGCCTTGGTCTAATACCGAAAGTAAATTACGGAAAAACTCCAATTTACTTCAGTTAGGCCAATATTAGACAGTTTTGAAAATCTCATATAAAGGTTCATGGGGCAGGGACTCTCTTATGCTCTGACTCGGCCTTCCCAGCATTGCTGTGACATTGCTTGAATGCATTCAGTGTTGTGCAATGTGTTTTTACATATCTTTGGCAGCCTCTCTTTTCAGAAAGCCTGGACATTAAAGGCTGGAGAAGGAAGGCACTCAGATATTCAAAGCAGGGACTATATCTCTTCTTTAACCTCGGTTAAGACCAGTTAAGTGCTGCCATAACCCGGCTGATGAAATCTAAGAATTTAGTTTCTTTTTCATACCACATTTAAATTAACGAAGAAACCAAACCTGGTAACCCAGGGCAATTCCACCTAAGATAGGACAAGTAGCAGAGCAGTAGATACGGCTGCAGCGTTGTCAGGACTTAGACATCCTCTCCAGCCCCTATGGCTCTAGGGAGCTCTGGGGTAAACATGGGGGCTGTGTAAGTTTTTAAAGATGACTGCAGCACTCTAAAGTAAAGATTTCCCACTCCTCCTAAGCTGCAGAAGCTAAATATATACTTCCTGTTTATTTTCTGTGTGTTTTTTAGACTAAGCTCCAGTCTATAAACGAAAATGCATCTCTGGCCTCTCAGCACAAGGAGCAGCACAGCCCTGGTTACTAATGCAGCATCGTCTGGCTGCCTGCCTTTGCCAAAGCTGGCAACAAAACACACTTCAGGCAACTTCATGGGACAGCTGGCGATATCTGGATCAAATCAGTTCTGTGGTTTAGTTCAAACTTAAGGGATAAGGCATATGCTAATGTTCTTTCTTTTTCCTTTTTAGGTAAGCATTTCCATTTGTAGTGAGCCATCAGTTTTAGAGGCTGCAAACTGGATTCAGAGAGAGAATCTATGGAGCATCTAGGACATGTTTGGCTTTGACAAAGACTCATTTCTCAGCTTCTCGATTCATGACAGACTTATAGTTGGTTTCAAATATCTCGTATTTAACTTTTCTGGTTTTCTTAATCTGATTTATTTTTCCTGAATCTTTCTGCTCATAGCAAAAACCTGTTGTAGTCCAATGAGACCCTCTGTATCCCACTCACAGTGCAGAATTGCATTCAACAATCATGGATGCTCTTATTTATTCTCTACCCAAAACAGGCATCTTCTTGGAGGAAAGGGTCACAGGATGATGATTTCTTTTTGCAAGCAGATGTGAGGAACATGAAAAAAAAACCCTCTTAATAGCCAGTCCAAAAATGACCAGAGGCATAATTTTGCAATACAGGGTGTACAACCTAGTAATTCCAAACCTCTCTAATGTAACATAGCTATTCCTTCCATACTTCTCTTTTTGTCTCAAAGAAAAGGTCAATTTTGTATTTAAAAAACACTATCAAAGATTTAATGATTGTACCATTGGCCATAGTTCAAACAATACAGGCAGGAAAGAATGTACAGCTGTCAAGTGTAAACAGAAATGGGTACAGCTCAGAAGTGCTTCAGACAAATCATTGTATGTCATCGGCTGGTTTTAATTAAGAACAGACCAAATATTCTCTCCCTTCCCCCTCCCTCTTTCTTCTTCCCCCGTCCCCCCNATTTGTAGTGTATTGTCTTATTGGTGTCTGTCCTTGTGGAAGTAAGCAAATGAATATGGAAATAGCTTGACTGAAAGTTCAAAGCATATTATGACATCCCAAGGAGACCACAAGATTGTAATCTTAAAACTGCAACAGCAATAGGTTAGACTTGCACCTTCCCACTTTCTACATGGCAAGTCTTGCTTCAGGAACAGAACTCCATCACGTTGTTTCATGTTCTTATTTAAATCACAGTCTTAGGAGCAGATTTAAGGTTGATCGCCTCAGTCAAGGGAGTTTTCTTCGTTATGTGCCTTGAGCTAGCACCAGGTCTGGCAGGAGGGAAACCTATTTGTGATATATCCTAGTTTCAGAAATGAGATGTTAACCAATACTTATGCTCTCCTGAGTGGTCCTGAGCCAGTGGCAGTACAAAGGAACAGAGGAAAGGAGATGTGATGCACACATTATTTGGTTTTATTTATTTATTTTATGTTAGCATCTCTGGATTCCCCCACCTCTGTGTTTTGCTGTTGCTACTGCAATGGATCTCTTCTGACTCAGAGACTTCAAAAAGTAATTCACCAGTAAACATGTCATAGCTAAGGACCTGACACTGAAGGAATACCCTCAGAGTTACCCCCCTCCTAGTGCTGCGGCGCAGAACTGCTGCTCTGAAAGCACCAAACAGCAATTTGTCGTATTGCGTTGTATTTTGGGCAAACTTCCTCCAGTTTGTTTTTAGACAGTGAGGGTTTTGTATTTCCAATGCAGCAACGGTATGGACTGCACACATATCGCAACCGTTTTGAAGGGTAGCCAGGAGAAGAAAACACACTGTCACAGTCCGAAGTGGATTGGGCCTCATCAGCAATGCGCACTTTGACTCAAGGGTGGAGAAATGAAGTCTCCACGAGGAAGGAAACTGTAATAGATGTTCAGGTTTTCTTGCCAGCTCATCCTGTTTCTCTTTGCTGTGAAGAATGGCAGTAACGGCAATAGTACTAATGTTATTGTAAAGGAGGTGGATGAAAAAAACATTGCATGGATCTGTAGTGCACTGACAACAGTATGGGCATCTTCTAAGAAGGCAGTCCTGCATTTGCAAGGTAAGTAGGTGATGAGAGCTTCTTTAGCCAGCTCGCTATTGCTGTCATTGAAAGTCTGCTGCTTCTGGGCACCAGACGTTTTCTTTGCTGCTACCCTTAAACAAGACAAAAAGGGTGCTTTTTTTCCTTGGAGAGCAGTTTATAGCTTCCCACATAAAAAGAATTCTTGGTAGAAATCATCCCGTGTGTTATTGACCACAGAAACAGTAGACGTCATTAGCAAATGCAGTATCGGTTATTTCCATATTTGCTCATAACAAAGAGGCAGAAGCAATGAGAAAAACTCAGTTAATTTCTGCCCACCAATAGCTCCACACCAGTGCTGATTAATAAAAACTGCAGACAGGCTTACCCTGCATAAGATTTCCCAAACCTATTTTGATTTGCTAGTTAAAGAAAGCTTTTTCATTTAAATTATTAAGGAAATATTCTTAGCCCCTGAATTACCTGGAAGGCAAAATGTCTCCCACATGATAGTTGTCGTATTTTTCTTTTTTAAATGCTGAACGTTAACTAAAAACCTGTGACCTAAAGCATAGGTCTTGGTTTCTCAGAGAGCTGGGTACAAACTTACCTTGTGACCAAAGGTAATGTGTTCTAGACATGAGGTGAAGGCCGGGGTTTAGGTACTTTTACTATATAGGACACATGCTAAAGCTGTGTAGTTACCAAAAGGCTATAATCCTCCTGATCTAGGCCCTTCAGCAGTTAGGTTAGAAGGTGGTTTGTCTAGGGTTTTTTTGCACTGGTCCCTTACTGAAGTACTGTCAATTAATGCTAAATACAGTGCATGAATCTCTGCACAGGAGCTAAACCACTTTCATATTTCATTTTCCCTTTCAGCATGTCTTCCTCTGCAAAAGAGGATAACGATCATAAACCAACAGCTTGGAAGCAAAAAACCTTGAAAATCTTACTAAGGATACGTGGAGAGAAAGCAGGTCAGTCTTGACTCTGGCTCTACAAACAACCTAACTTGTACCAGTTTTGAGACAAAAAAGAAGAGAGAAGAAAAGCAAATGATCATAGAAACATGAGATGAATTAAGAAGACATATGGAGATCTTCATGAAATATGGCCTCTAAATTTACTGGGAAACATGTTTCCTATTTGCTTCACACGTCCAAATGCCTGTTTTGTATGCAGCAGAAACAGATTTGCTTGATATTCTGTGTGGGGTTAGTGTAATATGTATATTAATTTATGAAACATAAATCCAAAGTGCATGCATGTATATATTTAATACATTAATTATTATAGCTCTACATAATATGCATGTATTATATTGTGTTTATAGCATAATGCTTGTATCAGGTTTGGTAAGCAAGCCAATATTTCTACCAAGTAACATAGACAGAGGCCCCCCAGATGGATCAGAAGGATTGTCTGAAAAAGAGCCGTACTTTTTTACAAGGCTCAGAAGCCCAGTAAAACTTCTCTACATCCTCATGCTGCCTCCCAACAGAAAATAAAAATCCTTTATTAAATAATGTGCTCCTTTAGGGAGACATATGTGACATCATCTGAACAAACGTATTTGATGAATATTGCACCATGATGCATCACTCTGCGAGTGTGATTATGGAGCTTAGTGTGTGGGAGGCCTCCAAAATGGGCAAGTTTTCTACCTTAATTTAATTCTTGAACATAAAGAGGATCTCAGTCTTTCTGAGAAAAGGGTGGGATGGTTCCCTCTGAAATCCACAAGACCCTTGACAGAAGAAGATTTACTCTTAAAAAACTGCAGAGGTATTATGTTACTTTCAAAACTCCTTTTCACTTATTTTTTTTAAGAATCCGTTCCAGCCCAAACCGATTGAAACAAAGCAATGCCTGTATCAGGGGAAAATCAATTAAGAAAATGAGTTAGTTTCATGATTCATCAAATTCCTTCTTTTTTTTTTTTAATCTCTGCTGCTTATTCTGCTAAAGTAGAATGCAGCAGTTATCATTTTCTGTAATTATACCAACTTCAGCACAGTTTAAGCAAAAATACACTTTGTATTACTGCATATGAATAAGCAATGGGCAAAAGTCTGTATTTATACAATGTCTGTTGTGGATATGCAGGAAGCACTGGGATGATCCTAGCACAGAGTAGAAAATTTTTGAGAGGTGGCTCTCAGTGATGTTACTTGATTGATTCTTCTCTTCCTACTGTTGCTAGGTCATCTTTTGAAAATCATGGGATGACAAGGTGCAAAGAATAAGATCAGATTTTAACACAGGCTTAAAAAAAGAGAAGTCCAACAAACAAAATGAAAATCTCAGAAAATCTCTTTCTTTTTGTTTGTCTAAAGAAATGAAAGATCAGGAAAGATCAGGAAAGCTCCCGAAAGGCAATCAACATTTCATGTTTTGTTTGTGTTGGCTCCAGTTCACATTTGAAGCTCTATATTTAACAAGCCATCCTGAGAAGGCTAGATAGCCATGGCTAATGGCAATGGAAACAATTTCCCTTTGTGGTGTCTGTGCTGGGGCTGTTGTCGTGGTAAGCCCTGAGCTTTGATGTCTGCTCAACACTGTTCAGAAGCATTACATTAATTAGGAATATAAAACTGAGAACTGTTGCTATCTTAATTGAAAGCTCCTACTGATGCCTGGTGGAGGCTCCCCCCCAGCTTTGTCGGGCACCGCAGCCTGCTGCAGCAAGATGAGCTATAACATTTGCAGGAGCTTTGGGTTTATTGCCATGGGATCACTGTGTGGAAACAGATGTGAGGAGGAGGCTCCTCCCTCTGAGCCGTCCCGAAATCTGTGGCGTGCGGCCCCTGGGTGTTGAAGTTGGCCTTATGGGCCTATCATTAGCGCTTCAATTAGGTTAACTCCCTCGTTTGTCATTGCTCCCCATGCCCCCAATCCACGCTGACCCACCTTGAATGGGGGATGCTCCTGCCCCAGCACTGGCCTGAGGACAAGCAACCCCACTCATGTTCGGTCTGCCTTGCATGGCCACCCTGCGGCTTCAGCAGCTAGCAGAGGTTCTCCACAAATATACAGAAGTGAGTGTTGTCCATCCCCCGGACAAGATTTTTGGAGTCCCCTTCAGCCTCACTCTGAATGAAAAAGGAAAAACTTCTGCAGCTGGCTTTGCATTCGGCAAGTTCCCGGTTCAGCTACAATTACAAGCAACAGAGAGAGACTGAACGGTTCTGGGTTTTAATTACAACGCACTGAGTTACTGCATCGTACAGTAGTATACTACTTGAAATCCAACTATGATCGGCAGCAACCAGCTGACAGCTTTTTCACAGTGTGTGTGAAATGAGATGTAATCACCGATCTGATTTTAATAGACCAACTATCAGTGTTGAAAGGAAATAAAAAGAAAAAAGACACCCACTGTTTCTTTGGGGAAGATGTCAGCAAATAAAGCATGCAGGAACGCTTTGTACTGAGAGTTTTCTTAATATCTTGTAGGCTCTGCAAGGGTAATTTAGAAAATCATAGCCTTTAGAAAAAGTACTTCATAAGCTGATTAAGGACTTCTAGAAATAGAGAAAGCGAGGGTAACACGTGGAAACTTGTATTGCCACTCCTTTGGCTACTCCAGGTAAGACATGCAGAATATTTTCCAAGTTCTTAGTTTTGGTGGCACACTTTGGTTTTCAAGGATGGGGAAAACATATGAAGTTAAAACTAAAGAAATAGATAATGCTTCCCAAAAGAGCAACAGAAAGCACTTTCCAGCCAGCAAAAAATCTGCTTCACAGTTATTCTGGTTTGGTTGCCCCATGTCTTACTTCTTAGTGTACATGAGAGTTTCTTGAGTAGGCTACGTGAACCATGACGCATTATGGGGAAATTCCCACTGTGCACCCTGCCCCCTCACCCTTTTCCCATTAACAATGTGAGCTGGGAGATGCAGTCTGGCAAGTGCGTCAGGAAATTGTACTACAGCTGTACTACAGCTCCCTGTGAAATATCACACCAGCATATCCAGTCTAAAATATTTTGCTTTTTTTGAAAACAAAACAAAACAAACACCCCCCCCCCCCAAAAAAAAAACCCCAACCATATATATTTGAATTGTTACTAAAAATTTTCAGTTCACTCTCTCTAGTTTGAATGATGTGGGTACAGTGAATGCCTGTAAAGTTTCTGTGAGGCTCAAACATCATTATTACAGATATGATAAAACATTCATATGCACTGAAAATTAACAAACCTACCCTAGCAGTGGTGAGTAAACAGCAGTCATTTGTGTTCTCTAAATGACAGAATAAGCTAATGAAAAATGGCCAGAATTAGTTATGTTGCTACACTTTCAAGGGCCTGGGTTTATTGGAAAGAATTTGGTTAGAAGCTACAGAGTCCTATTCATAAAGAGCTTTGTCCTGCTTCCAATGGAATTTCTGCCCAATTTACTGTTTCCGTGCAATTTGTCCAGTATGTTCCCTCCTCTTGTAAGCAGTTATTTTTACTTGATGCATTTTTCCTGTTCTTGGTTTCCGTGACTTCACTTCCATTTCTAAATAGAGTCAACATCATTGGCCTTCTTACTCAGAAGCTGAGCAAAATCCATGAAAGTGGTTGTTTCTGCTTGCAGTAAACAGAACGGGTCAGAGGTAAAGCCTACTGCAATGTGAATGAAACCAGACCAGACACACACGGGATGAGCCTAGCTCTTAGAAACTCCACTGTGTTGTATGGCTCATGGCAATATTATGATAGCTAATTATTTCCTTAGTTACCTGAAATTTGTATTTTCAGTGGGGAAGAACAGATTCAGCCAGTTAAAAAGAAAAGTGCACAAAAGGTAGCTATGGATATTGGAGGATGAACCACTAGAATTCACGTAGTGTCTCTGTAGTAGCCATCGAAAGATTTCAAGTTGGAGTTTGAAAGTCATGTCAAATGCCAGCTCTACCAAAAAATCAGTCTCCACTGAGGGCAGGTACTGTATGGCCAGACTGAGGATGGGGGGGCTGAATTCAGGGGATGGACTGCAATGGGCTGGCTGGTGCGTACCAAGAGCTATGTCCCTAAGACAGGATCCTCGGAGACCAGACCTGATGAGCATGGGCGACCTAAGATGGCCTGCAAGAAACGCTGTGGTGCCCGCCATAGCTACAGCCACACTTCCTTGCCCTCATGACCTGAGGTTAGGCTGAAAATCCAGATGAAAACTGGATCAGTCCTTTCTCAGAAAGATAAACAAGGAGAAAATGACAAGGTTGCTCTTCCCTACTAGAATCTACCTGAGATGAGTAAATTCAGGTTCAAATCCCACCTCTTTGTGAGCTGGAGTAGGAACATGAACCTAATTCTCCATTTTTCTGTGGAAGCATCCTAACCATTTGACCAAATTTCAGAGCATTTGAGGTTGGGACAGTCACTCCTTCACTCTACGTCCCCCCTGCCCTCACCAAGATGAAATGTTTTCCAATCTGGTACATCCAGTATAGCCTTAAAATTTGGGTCTTATATTGTGCCACTTCTTGGTGTCCTGAACTGTAAAATACTATACTGGGATTGGGAATTGATTCTGTCTGGATTTCAGCCCACACGATGCAGCTGTCAAGTTAACATTATTAAATGGTTCTCCTAATCCGCCAGGAAGTATTACAGGGTTGTAGGTTAAGGAGCTTGTACAGTTATCTAGTGTTTAATTGCACAAGCTACAACGTGTATCACTTCGGCAGTTGTTGTCAGAGAAAGTAGTAGCATATGCTTTTATATCAAGGGTATGCAGACTGTCACGTGCATGTCATATTTAATGTGGTAATAAATGTACAACAGTTTACTGAAGTCTCATATGCGTAAAGGCGGTTTGATGGAAGGTGTGCACTTTGTTTAATACCCTTTACCAAGTGCTTCTTAAACAATCAATATTTAATATGCTGTAATTGCATTGTATTTATAAATTGAATGGTTCTTTGGAGCAAACTGGAGTGGCAGTAAAACTCTGCCTCTGGGCTGAAGGGGTGCATTAGTCACGGTAACACTGGGGGAGACCTCAGACGAGAAAGGCTCTGGGACTCGCAGAGCAGCTGTGGCATCCTCCCAGCTCTCACCTGTGGGATCCTACCTGTGGCCTCCTCCAAAACCGTGGACAGTCACCATCCAGGGGTGACAGGTTAACCCCAATTTTGCTGAAGCCGGTGGGTGTTATTTCAATTAACTTGCCCACCTTTGGGTGGGTCTGAGCTCTAGGGTCATCTCTACCTAAAAGTGAGTGAGTGACTTCAACTCTGTTATTTCTTCTTTTAATTTCACATCACTGCTTTGCTGACTGACAGCCTAGTTCAGTCCCAGAAGAAATCCAGGGGAACCCTTTCGCTAGCTTACATTGCTTTAGGGTGAGACCAGATTATTTGCAGCCAAGTGCCTATTAATTTTTCAAAAACATATTCAGATTTCTCAACAACCAATACTGGTGGTCATTCAAAATAGGGAGTCGCAGAGGAACATACCAGCCACAGTGCACAGCACCACATCTGGGATATTACTTAAACTACTCACACGACCACAGGAATAGTTTGAATCTCTCTGACTGCAAAATTTCCTATTTTGATTTGTGACAGAGTTAATCCAACCAGGAAACAGAAATAATGCCACATGATGTGGGTAACTAACTGACCATGGCACAGCTGAAAAGATCAGTTCTGATGCTGAATGCATTAACTGAAATTTCAAAGTGTTACCAAAAAAAGAGAGGGGGAAAACAAAAAGGCCAGAAACTCAGTCAAACTGAAATTAGCTGTTGAATTTAGAAGAAAACCTGTGATTTTATTTTTTTTTTCAGTTATTCATTCATCACTAATCAGAAGTTTTGTCACAACTTCAGTGACAAAAGTGACACCCTAATCATGATATTTAAACCCGTCGCAGGACACAGATGACTCAGCTGCCATTCAAAGAGCCTCTTGCTTCTGTCAGACTGAGGCCAAGAGCATTCACAGGTCTTCTCATGTGAGAAATGCGAAGATGCACCAAATGGAGCCATAGTGGGCAGTTCTCTGAATGTCAACTCAGTGCTCAGCAGCAATCGAAAGAAAAATACTGCTGTTAAGACAGTAGTCAGGAATAAAATACAAAACATTATTAGGACACACTTTAACTTGAATGCTCCTCTTGGCCCCATCTCAGACGTATGTCAAAATATGAGTGCAGGAAGGACACATGAAGTGCACTATGGAAGAGCATCCATAGGGAGACTAAATAAGCTATAATTCGCGGAGGTGGCAGTAGGAAAGGTATAATCGAAAGGGAGTGTGCAGTTACAGCAGGAAGAAGTGACTGGAGGAGGAACTTGCCGTCACGTAAGAGCTGGGGGGCAGGCATAAGGCCAGAGGAAGGACTTTTTCTGCATGGCAGTTTTCCCACATGTTTTTTTAAGATGTGGAAGTTTCTGCCATCAGATATTGTGGAAGCCAAAGTCTAAATAGAAAAAAGGGCCATTAGGAACTACTGAGACACTACAGAGCAAATACAACCTCCAGCTCAGGACCTCCCTAAAGCACTGATGCCCAGAGCTGGGGAGGAGGGAAGAGATACAAAAAGACATATCCTTGTGTACCCACTATGTTTCTTGCTCTTTTTCCCTAGATGTCCATTACTTACCATTGCTAAAAGGACCTCTGCTCTGACCCACTTCTGACAATTCTTTAGTTCTTACATAAGGCTTAAGGAGAAAAAGGTTTTGCTTGGAGATGTCCTACTACACCTCAGGACAGAGCAGCTTAGTGCCAGGCCCCAGTGATCCAGACACTTGCACACAAGTGACTTCACACATATAAGCAGGCCCATTAAATTCCCTGAAACTACTCAGATGCATAAAATTAGGCATGTGCAGAACCACTTCCAGGTGCAGGGACTTAAAATACACTCACTGTCAGCAAAGCACTTAAGCATGTGCTTAAGCCACCTCCCCTGCCCGCCAAAGAACTTCAGTGTGTTTAGCTGAGCAGGCATGGACTCGTGGCGGAGCTAAACCAGTGATTTACAAACATGCAGACACAAACGATAGAGTCACAGGGTAGTTTTTTAAACTCTGATTAAATAAATCCGCAACTGAGAGTACGGTGCACAGCTTGCACACTGCAGTTGCAGGTTTATGAGCTCCACAGATATGATGAGAAAAGAATCAAAATTCTTTTAGTATAGCCATTTATTTCTGATCTTTCCTTTCACCAGGCTCACTAATTGGACAGAAATTACCTTGTTTGTGGGCATCAATTTATCATTGTCATGAATGTATGCAGCTATGGTTTTACTTCTTCAAATCTCTTCCAGAGCAATAGGATTAGGTGAGACAGTCATTAGAGTATTCTGATAAATAGCAAGAAAAACCTTAAAAACTCGCTGACTGCAGAACGGAGACACTTAAAACAGAACGTAGTGTTTAGCCCCAGGCCTTGGCAACAATTGAAACAAAATGTTTTGAAACAAAGCAAATTGGCATTTTGCTGACTTTTAATGTACTGTCTTTCCAAGCAAGACACCTGGTTCAACTACACAAAACATCTATTCAGAATTACAGTCTGAGCTTTTGTTATGCAAAAGGTAAATGAGGGCAATGTGAACTCTGTGAGAGAGTCAGGTTTGGGGTTTTTTTCTTTTTCCCTAGGGTAATCTGTCAAGAAGATAGTGCTTACTGACAGGAAACCAGGAGTCTTTTGAGGATGTGTCGGTTTCTTTTTTGGGGGGTGGGGGGAGACAGTCCAGTGGAAAAAAAAGATACCAAATGCAGTGAAACACACTAGCTGCATTAACCAAAAGAAATGTTCCCACATTTGAATAGCAGGTTTTATAAAAACGGCGCATGTGTGTGCGTGCATACGTGCATGCATGCAGGGGCATACCAGTATATAAGACGGGGGATTCACGTATGTAAGAGCCTAGAAAGGTATGTGTCTCAGCACTGATCAGGTGTTACCTTAATTCTGATGCTCGCAAAGGCATTTTATGAGATTCCTCCCGGACGGTAAGCAAGTCACTTGTGTGTTTCCTTGAGTGTCTGCTGGCTTGGGATTTTAATGAATTCAAACCATTTGAATCTGATGGATTATGAAGTTTGTTAACCATAAAGACGGACCTAACACCAGAGTAACTGAGACTGCAACCCCAGCTTTGGTATTTAAACTCATGGGACGATATGGAGTCAATAAAATCCTTGTCTGCTTATTCAGAACACCTCTTTCATCTTGAATTTCATTTGAAGGACAAAATATGTCATATTTCAGTATTAAATTTCAGTCATGCTGCTCAGAAATCTGAAGAGCTTGACCAGTTTGATCACTCACTCCTCAAGCTTTCAGGCAACAGCAAAGTAGTTTGAAGCCCTCCGTGAAATAAAGCAGGGTGATCTGTCAAACAAAGTACCAACATTACCAAAAAACACCCAGAAAACCCACTCTATGTTTGGTCATCAAACCTCACACCTCTAAACAAAGTGCACAGAAGGGCCTCCGTAGCTTTTTGGAGGCAACAGAAGAGGCAACACCTGGATGCATACGTCGTGTTTAACTGCAGTGCGTTGATCGCTGCTGTACACGAAGCTCCCTTTGCGGCTCACGGGCTGAGCCTCTCATTGACCAACAGCTAGAAAACAGTCGCTTGGGAATGTTTCAACAAAAAGTATTTTGTCAGAGCTGCTGAATAAAAACTTCTCAAGAAAGACTTGCCTTTGACTAATTTCTCTCCTTGAAAAAGCTATTGAAAAAAAGAGGAGTTGTCTAAATGTCTCCCTTTGTACTTTCAATGGAAAAATGGAGGGGAAGGTTCTCTTTACAAGCAGTTTTCATTTTGTAATATGAATAATCAATGTTTTTAAAAGCTGAAATAAAAAAGAAAAAATATTTGAAAATCATTAAATGAAACTGATTTTGGTTTGTTTTGTTGTTGTGGTTTGTTTTTTTTATTTTAAAAAGATACTTGATATTTTAACTATTTGTCCTGACATCAATGGATTATATTTTTTACTGATTCAAGATAGTAATATTCAAAATCTTGGAAATTTCCCATGGCATAGAAAAAAAACATATTCTACCCAGCTCGACTAGAAATCACAATATGAAAAGACAATCCTGACTTTATGCCTGAACATGTTTTTGTGGGATGGTGAGCACAAAGGAGGCAAACACTGCTGTCGGTAGATGCTTCAGGAAAATCAGATCTGCACTGGAGCATGAGTGGCAGACTCACCAGGCTGCAGGATGACAGGTCACGTGGGTTCTGCAAGTTGATTCCCTGGGATAAAAAGGTCTTACTATAACACTCTACTATGGGCAATGTGCTATACCCTTCAAATAATCATTTCTTGAGGCAGAAAGGACAGTTTCCTTTGCTGGTGGCTGCCTCTAATATTATTACTTAACTACAATTGTGAGAGCTTTGCAGTGCTCCCATAGCAAGGTAGGACTGCCGCATTTCCAGTGAGGTGGGAGAGAAAGGCATGGGAATGGGATGGGTAGCCCAGGCATTAAAAGAGGGATTCCAGCCCCAGCCCAGCCACCCTAAAGACTGGCATCCCCCTCTTGCCCTGAGCATTTATTCCCCCAGCTCTCTCTTCCCAAAGTTCCTCCAGCCCCATGCCTGCCTCAGGAGTCCTGAGGCTCCTCGGGCATCCTTCCACATCCATCGCCATTCCCTCAGATCTCGCACACAGAAGCCCCTGCCCAGGCAGACCCTCCAGCCTCCCGCAGCTTCAGAGGTGCCCAAGGCTCCCTTCCCACCAGCACCTCCACCTCACCCCAAATTCCTGCCCCATGGCCCCAGGACCTTCCCCTGACTCCCTGCTCCCTAACCCTCAACCCCAGCTCCTCGTGCCCACGTTCTGTAACAGGAACCCACCTCCCTGGCTCTAAGCTCTCCCCTTCCCTGAAATCTCTCCTGTCTTGCATCTGGCCTCAAACTCTGCAGATGATTAAAATTAATATAATTAATCCCATTCTCTCCGTGCTAACAGAGACAAGTGCAGGCACTAATTCATTCTCCTGCCCCTTGATGTAATGCTCACTCTTGGCCCCCAGCCCACACCCCCTTCCACTGGAGGGCTTTTCTCCTTTTACGCCTTTCCCTATCCCAGGGTCCCACCAGAGACCCTTGGGACCCCTGGTGTGTGCAGGGTTCAGCCCCATCCCATGGGCCACAGGCTGCTGGCTACCCCAGGGCTGCCTCAGCTGGCCAAACCTGCCTCCTCACTTCCTCACAATGCCACCTGGGCTCCTGGCAGCAGTTTCCAAAATCCAGACTGGAGCTGCAGCTCAAACTGCACCTGGATCAAGCCTGGAGGGAAGAAAAAGAGGACATGTCTGGGAAAAAGGAGCTTTATGGTAATTCTGTAGCAGGCAACCAGACTTTTAGGATGGGAGCTGATTTTCTAGAGGCTTGAAAGGGGATGGGGAGCCCAATATCCATGGGCAACAGCAAGTGTGAACACAGCGAGAGGAGGGTTGGACTAGTCCTAATCTGCCTGGTCAGATCCACATCTCACACCAGATGGATGCTGTCCAGGACAACAAATTACAACGTATTCTTCACTCTGACTCACGGCCTGGGTCTGGCAGTGGCCATAACTGCAGGGGTGAGGGGTTCCTCGGGGCATGTGTGGAAAGGCAGCGCTTCTCCCGAGCACCCCGGTGCGAAGCAGGGGTGGCTGGCTGGGGCAGGCAGACTGAGGGACCAGGGCAGCATCCCAGGCCCGCCCATCGGAGCGCTTCCCTTTCGGTTTTGGTAATGCACCAGCTCCAACACTGCACGGGCATCAGATCCACAAGCTCTGACTTGGGCTTCTCAGAGACCTGCCAAGAACACCATGAGGGCATGCATACGAAAGACAGGGGAAAATTAAACAAAATAAAGACCAGGGGAGACTCGAATGCTCCAAACGCTAACAAAGCACAACAAACAGGCGCAGAGCGGTGAAACTGGGCTGTTGCTGAGTGAGCGAGGATGGGGCTGCCAGCCACTACGGTCAAACTGGGGGACATCAGAAAGCCATGACCATGGTGTCCCCTTCTTGGGTGTCTGGCAGGGCCATGTCCCCCTCGGGGGGGTGAGGATGGGCTGCCTGCACGCCTCAGGCAAACCATCTCAGACCCTTGGGCTCAGTTTATTGTTTAGTAAAACGAAGGCGATAGTATCTGCCTCACAGGGGAGTTGTGAGGCTTATTAACGTTTTGTCTAGTGCTTTGAGATCCACCGAGTGAAAGTCCTTTATGACTATTTTATTGTTATTGTACGGAGATCAAAGTAAGAGCTCTAATCTAATGCCATCCCTTTTATGTTTATACCACCCACTTGTATCCAGAAGTCAGCCCGACTTCAGCCTCTTGGTCTTTCAAGGCTGTGAGTGTTTGTTTGTCGGCGAGGTTTTCCAGGGTAACTGGCTGCTAGTCAGTCATAGTCTGAACCTTGTAAAAGAATGAGGGCAGACACAAAATTGCATCATTATTTAGCAGGGCTGGAAATCAACCATTGAGCTCTGTATTTTTTCTAGTTATGCGCTCTGTTAAATAGATAGGTGTGGCAGGCCAAAAATGTACAGTACCAAGGCAGTGCTCTATTTGAAATAATTTTTAATTTATTGGTGTTCAACTTTTGGTCCTTTTATTATGCATGATGGGGTGTTCTTGTAAGTACACGCAAACATATAAATATATACACACACAGAGAGAGGTATACATGATTGTTTTTAAGCACATAAGTCTGTAATTCACAGAACAGAACACAGCAAATGGGTAATTCATGGATTTTCTTTACCCTGTTCGAAGGAGCTAGTGTCAGAGTGTGATCTAATGCCATGGAGATACTTTTTTTTTCCTGTAAGGGAAAGCTACTGCTGGGAATCTCAATTTATTAAGTGTATGTCCTTGTTTCTTCTTGGACATCAATTTTACAAAGTGCCTTAATGTGTGAACTGTACACAAAGGGTCTGAGATGTTGAAGGGTGACAGTAAGTGCTCTGTTGACAGGAGACTGTGTGGTCCAATTATTACCAGGGGAAAAAAAAGCGAAAGGGAAAAAAAAAAAAAAAAAGAGTATGCAACTTCATGTCCAAACCTGAATGAAAAGGAGGAAAAACATGAGCTCTATAGAACAAGTCATACCCCCATTCTTGGAAGAAGACCAAACCCCATGGCAGATATGTTTATTTTAATACTTTTATTGTGTTATATATTACTCTAAAACCTGTTCATTTGAAGTTCAGTACCAGAGGGTACAGCTCCCGCAAGCATCCTAATTCTCCACTTGTGCAGCAATTCACACCTGCCTGGGTGCGAAATGTAGTGCTGTCTGGGTAATGGAGTTTTCTCTTCAGTGGCTGAACTGAAAAGTGGGAACAACAAGGATTCAAGAAAATAAGTTGTCCCACAGCGGAAATATCTCGATTCCTAGCAAATCAAAGAGCAGCGTGTTTTATTTTGGATTGCACTCAAAAGGATTCTCTGGATCCAAAACTAAATGTTTGGGGTGGAGAGGGTGTTTTGTTTCAGGTAACTTGCACTTCATAGTAAGAAACAAAGGAAAACTAAACCATTAAAACAACAACAAAAAGATCTTTTTTAAATGAACAAGTAATCAAGATGAAAACTTGAGCGTTTCACTTCAGAAGTGCTGAAACAATGTGTTTTGATGCCCTGGAAATGTCTCTCATGCTGTTTTTTACCTCACTAAAAACTGATTGCTGAATTCAGCTCAAATTTGTGAACTTTGAGACTGCCCAAGCCTGTATTTTTGACTCATTTTTTTTTGGAAGATCAAGTAAGAGCATGTGTTTTAGTGCTTTTTGTAAATAGAGAACTCAAATAATTCACAACTGTGGGATTTATCACGGAGCAATTCTACAGCCTCATCTATCAGTATACCAAGGCCCTACTTCAAGAAAAAGTGAAAATGTGTATAAATCCTGGTGAAAATAAATAGGAGGCTGAGGAACCCTGTCACATCCTGTGAAAATGCACAGGCAATAAAACCCCGCATTTTCCATTAGAAGAGTAAGGGGTAGGATTTCTTTTTTTAAAATATTTGTGCAGTTCAAGTGAAAAGGTTTGCAGCAGATGAACTGTGACCACAGCAAAGAGACACCAACGCTAAGGCAGGTGGGAAAGGGGATGTAAGTGCAGGGAGAGATTTCGCGATATGGGTTATTTCCAAAGGATTACCTATCTACTTTCAGTGCCCCTGTCAGCTGCCATGTGTGTGTATTTATCTATTCATATGGGTAAGTATAGTCACACATATAATCTATTCAACAGTGCCAATACCTGGTTTTAACCATTCAAAATGTCCTCCTGCAAGAACACCCAAACCTACATGGCTGCCAGCTCTAAGTCCTTGACCTTGAAGGATTCCCATGGGGAAATTTTTGAGCTGGCATTCAACATCAGTAAATCATGTACTAATACCCTTAGCAACTCATAGCCTTTATCTGTCTTTTTAGAGTCAGATTTTCCAAAGTCCTGAGTGTTCGCCTACCTCTCCTCTCCCAAAGCGGCCTTGCCCTGACTTCAAAGGCACGAGAGACAGCCCAACACAAATTGCTCTCGAAAATCTCACTTCATGCGTTTGGCTGCTCCCCCCACCCCATCTGCGCACCTCCTGTCGGTACCCTGGGCAGCAGCACACACCCCTTGCAAGCAGCACAGTCCTGACTTGTACAGTAAATGAGGAAGACTACGCGCCGCTGCCCTGATGTGCGTACTGCATTTCAGCAAGTCGTTGGTTAGAATGACAGTAATTTTTACAGATGATTGTGGGATTACATCACAGAAACTACTCCCCTCCGGGGTGGGTGGCACTGATACATTATAGGTGAGAAATTATCTTTTTTTGGTTCTTTCTGCAGTAACGATTCAAATAGATGTGTCAGCAGGCAGTGCCCTGGGACTGTATTATCCCTAACAGGAATGCAACCTCATTTTTACTGCAGTTCAGCAATGGAGTTTGATTTTTTTTTTTTCCCCCCAGGGTGGCCTTTTTATGTGCTAAAAATGCCTCATCATGGTAAAACACAAAAAAAGACCTTCCTTAAAATCCCACCCCCTCTCCTGGGGTGTTTGCCTCATCCAGCTCTTTGGAGATCAGTGTGACTCACGTAGACTATATGAACAAACTTCATTTTTCCGCCCCCCTTCATTTTCAGTGCTTGAAGAGAGAGGAAAATGTTTGTAAAATAGTGCAGGGTGACAGCAGGGTGAAAGAGAGCTTGGTGAAAGCTGATGCTGCCGTGGCATTTCCTACCCCAGCAGCAGGGACGCACGCCCAGCATTAATGCACCCTCCAACCCAGCACCAAAGCATTGCCCGAGCCCATAGCCAGTGTCCACCAAAACCTACCTGTGCAAGGGGCAGGTGCCAGCCTGGGAATACATTTGGCCCGAATTTTGCCCATGGCCCTGCTCTCTGAAGTCCCCACTGTGGTGAGCTCCAGACTGACAGTCAGCCCTTGCTACAGCCGATGTGAGGAACCAGCAGCGTCTTCCTCGCTAAGGTGTTTTAGCCGGTGTCTGCTTGCTGTCACGTGCCCTGAGTAGCTTCTGTGGGAAGAGACACAGTCTTGACCCCTCTGGAAAGCAGAACACTTCCACTATGGATGGTGCCTCAGCAGTGCCTTGAGAGCTTCACATGTGTCCTCTTGATGGCTGGTGGTTGGCTTGCTGCAGCACAGGTGGCAGCTGAACCATGGTTCCTGGATGCGTGCACGCTCTTGGCCCACTGCAAAGGCACAGTGAGCCACCCAGAAGGACATGAAAGAAGTTCTGTCCTATCCAAACAAGTGTCATAACCACAGGGATGGGGCTATGGGGACACTTTCTCCCTCACCCTCTTCGCAGACCTTTCTTCATAAGAAAATTTATCCCTGATGCAAGAGCTTTCTGGCTAATCAGCCCTGCTTGGCAAACAAAACTGCATCCGTGCTCCTGTTCAGTGGCAATCCATCCTTGCCTGTATGTTGTCCTGCAGGTACAGAGCTTCTCCTACCAGCTGCACCCCACTCCTCAGCCTTGTGTATACACAAGCAGGATCTCAGAGGGCTTTGGCCCAGTTTAAGATTTACAGAATTTTTGCAGCTCTTGAAGGTAATTTTACAGAAAAACTGTAAAATTTAGGCTCCAAGAAAATGATCTCTTGATGGTATTAACTTGCTATACCCAATGACCTTGAGAAAGGCTTGTCTTCGTGTTTGATAGCAACCTGTCACATCAGTGACTACATTGCAGGGTGGGTGTCTGAGGTCCCTTCCAGCTACTTACCAGTTACGGACAAAAGTCCCCTATGTACTTTGTGTTGTTTCGCTGTTCCCCCCACCCCAAGCTGATAAATTCTGCTCACGTGGAGATTAGGCTGTCCAAGGGAAGCTCTGTGTGTTTGTACACATCTGTGTGTCTTTGTACCTCTGAAAATGTCTTCTACTACAGCAATGATTTTCTTCGTGATGCACAAATTCTTTTGCAAAAAAACCCACAGGAACTGAAAACCATGCTGATTTGCTTTCCCTCGGTCTACCAGGGCCAAACTCTTTGTGCTTCCCTCCCCTTGCCGGGGGACAGATCACCAGCACCCCAGCAGAGTCTGGCTCTCCAGGTTGGACCCTGTCCCACTGGTGTGGCTCAGGCAGCATCACCGAGTTACGCTGCCCTTGCAACCAGCCCAGTGTGGTGATTTTCCAACGCCCAGTATACACGAGTTAATTCCGAAAGGCTAGGTCCTCAGCAGAGGGAAATCAAAGTAAATCTACCGCTGCTAATCACAGATAAAATAGTGTTATGAAGTGGTTGAAGTTTACACCATGTATTTCTCAGGATCGTCAGCTGCTCCCATTGAGAGGCACTAAAGATTACTGCCCAGCACCTTCCATGGAGATGCTCTGGATTTTGGTTACTGGTGGGATGCAGGACCTCAAATCTGTTCTGAATGAACCAAAATGAGCATTCACAAAGCACACATAGAAAAAGTTAGTGGCTTTTTTGACTTGTATGATTAGACATGTTATCACTATATTTGCCATTTTACTCTAAAAATAAAATTAGGACCCAATTTTTCCTGTCCTTTATTAACTCTCCTAGTATAAGCTAAATTTACATTAGTTGAAATATATGTGAGAACAACGTGGAATTATAATTCTACACCAAATTAAGCAAAGACACGAATGGGCAGATTGTAATAATAAAAGTATAACAATAATAGATAAGGTAATAGAATTGAAACTTGAGCTTTAGTCCCAGGCCCACACTCCCATAACTTTCCTCACCCTAGTTATATTCCACTCAGCTTTATGATAATGGAGAGCTGAAATGCAAAGATCAGAGTTAAATCCTGACTTTGCAATAACTCACAGCATCTGGTCTGCCCGTTCCTTCCTGGATTTCTCTCTCCGTCATTCTCCAAGCATCATGCTGATGATTTGCAGTGCCACTGCTATTTGACTACATGACCCATTTATCATCTCCACACTTCACCATGTTCATTTTTCTTAATTTAACCAATGAGTGAAGTAGCCCTAAATCACAAAGTGGAAATAAGGGAAAGTGCTTAACTGGATCTAAGAAAAATGCTGGCTAGAGTCCTCGCTGGGAAAGCAAAACAAATTTATTTTCAGTCTCAAGTTTATCACATACTTTCTCAGACTGAGAAAACCTCCCTTACTAGGTTTACAGTTTCCACATTGTACAACAGAGTTTGCTCTGACTCATCTGTACAAATCAGTCATTTTTGGATTGGGGTCCCATTTTTGCAGGTTAAGTTGCAGGGAAAAAACATCTAAGTGCTAGAAATAGTCATCCCAGGCTGTTTCTAGTCAATCAGTCCCCGCAGATGGTCAGCTAGAGCTGGTGCTCCTGCTTGCAGTAGACGTGTTAGGCACATTCACACTTCTGTGAGTTTCTCCACGTAAACTCTTCTCTCCGTTCCCACCAAGCCCTGCAGTGGGGAGCTCCCCAGCCTTGTGCAAGGACCCACCACCTTGCACCCACCTCCTGTTCAACCCTCCCTGGTGGCTCCTGGCTCCCGTATCGGCAGCTCATCCCCATCCACCTGCTCTGCTGAGCTCAGCGTCATTGGTGTCTGCTGCACTAACGGGTCCTACACCAACCGCTCGTTCCCGGCACAGAAGCCGTTCACACATGATTGATGACCCTTGCTACCGTCCTGTGCGTCCTTTCTTGTCCCAGTATGGCCTTTTTTTGAGAGGGGTAGCTGGACTGCACACCATACTCAAGACGGGGACATGGCAGGGTTTTATACCGGGTAATAGTGACAGTGGTTTGGTTCTTCCTTTCCCCGGGCACGGAGCTGATATTTCCGTAGCACTCTTGCCCCAGGCCTCCATTCCTGGATGCTCACAGGTGACTCAGAGCTCAGTATTGCATGTTGAAAGTTATTTTTTTTCCCATGGTGACATCACTTTACAATGTTGAAATTCATCTGCCATTCTTATCTTCAGCTTAATTTCCTTCTGCAAAGTATGAATGAGTTCCTATGTCTTAGGAGTCAACAGTGTTCACCATCATGATGCTCGTAAATGTCTTAAGAAACAGTCTGGTAATAATGCATTCATAGTATTCTAATTAATCCCTTCTATAGCCTAACATCAAATGCAAAGAAGTATACTACTTTCAAAGCCAGAATTTAACAGAAACCTCACCAATGACCATTTGAGAACTGTGGAAGAAAAGCAAATAATTAAAAGCAATTGATGCCATCCCAGCTCTTTGCCTGTAAGCAAAGCAAATTATCCACAGCACACCATTTTATTCTGCTTTGAAAATGTATGCACAGGGGAAAAAAAACACTCTAGAATTCTCAGGCTCTTAGATAATGATGAAAAAAGGGTGTAAATGTGTTAGTATTCTTGAAATATTTTTCACATCTTTCTCTTTCATGTGAATTTTTAAAATTTGTATTTTAAAAGTCACCATATTGCAAATTTTGGAATCTTTCTGTTACCTCTGTATTCAGCAAGGGGAGGAAAGAATAATACATTTTAAATTGCAAGTGACATTTTTTTTTGTCTGCAGAAAATCGCTAATAGTTATGTCAAAGCTACATATTACAAAAATTCTCAACCTACTCAGAAGAGGCATTGTGGAATAAAGGTGTAGGAGAATTCAAAGCAATTTATGGTACTCATGAGCAAAAATAGGCCGAGTCATTGCTCACAAAGTGTGCACTTCATGATGGATGGAGTAAAGATCAAGGCTAGGAGTTTTTCAAAGCAAAATATCAGAGATTCCTGAGCAGAAGGACAAAGTTCAGTGTGTGAGGAAATTGGAGCTCCCTTTTGCTGAGGGAAATGGAAAAGATGCATCAAAATAATCAACTGCAAATTATTTCATAGTCTATCCTTGACTTTGGAGATAAATGCGATATATTATCTTTTTTCTCCCAAAGATATATGTGTGACTGAGAAACTGATTCCATTGCTATTAGTTATAACCAAATGAAAGATAAATAGTAGTTAGCAGAGATGATCATACCGCTTACAAATCAGGACTTTCAAAGCTAATGCAAGTATTTTCCTTGAAAAAGAAGAAAAACTGAGCAGAAAATTTCACTTCAAACCAAAAACATCAACCTGCTTTTGGTACCTTACCTTGCTGGGCTCAGTCCTGCTCCTAAAGCACGGTGAGCAGGATGGGGAGCCACACCAGGCACACGTTGGGCTCAGGTTTTGCCTAACTCGCCCCCCCACAAGCCCAGACGGCCAGCCCGAAGAGGGGGCACTGAGATGGGAAGGTGTATGGAAAAAGCAGGAGCCAAAACTGTGCAAACCAGGGTTTGCAGCAAAAGATGTCTCAGAGGAAAAAGCGGAGTGGCACGGTGGATGTGGTGTGAGAGGGGAGCAGGGGGGCAGAGCGGCGCAGCAAGGGGGGTGCCGGCCGGTGGGACATCCTGGCGTGATAAGGGAGGCACATCAGCAAACCCCAAAGTACAACTCTGCAACGAGTCAGGCTGCAGGGAGAAAGACTTGAGATGGAAGGGGAAGAGATGTGCTTGCAAGCACTCCTGCCTGGATTCACACGCATGGTGCATGTCTATTAAAGCCTGGGCAGCATTTCTGGCTGAAGATATCACGTCTGCCCCTCTTGCCTCATCTCCAAATTCAGTTTTCTTAACCGAGTTTGGTTGGCTGTTATAATCCCTTTTTTTTTTTTTTGGTTTTTTTTTTTTGACTGGAGCACTGAAACTCCAAGGGGTGCTAACTTACACTCACTGTGGAAAATCTCGAAGGGAGAACAAAAGCATCCCAATTTTTCCCAGGGTGGACGGACAATGGCCAGAGAAGCATCACTTGGTCACGAGGCGGGAGGGAAAGCTGATGGGCTGGCTGTGGGCAACCGCAGGAGGATGGGAGCAGCGGTTTGAGCGAGCAAGTAATGGCATGTGCAATGAACGGTGATGAAACGTGGCTGAACTAAATAGTGAGGGCCAGATTCTTGCCCTTCTTTCCTAAAGTCAGCAAAGTTTAGCTGGCTTTACAGCAAAGCCAAGCGAGGCTGAGAAACCGAGTTCAGTGTCTTCCAGTTTTAACCACCCCGAGCGCCTGCGAAGTGTACGCAAGGTTAAACAAAATTTACCGTAACTCATATTTTAAGTGTCTCTGAACTTGGCCGCCCACACAGGAAACAGCTTGGAGCAGGTGGTCAGTGAAGCAGATCACGGCTGGCTCCGCTCATGGTACTTGTGGGTTACTGACTCACTGCCGAGTTATGAGCCCAAACAAAAGGCTTTAAGATAAACTCAAAGTCAAGAAATTGAAGAAGGCAAGGTGAAGGAAATGATGATCCCAGCCTGTACCCTAAATGCACGTGACAGAAGAGTTGGTAAAAAGGAAAATAAACCAAGGGGTTGTTGTGCTGGGGTTTGCTCCTCTTACTTGCCAGAGCACCTCAAGGAGAAATCAGGGGAGTGTGACAAGAAATGGCAGGTGACGAAAAAGCTGTTCTCCATGTGTCATGCTGCTTCTTGCCTGCTAGTAAAAATTTTAGAGTATTTTAGAGGATGTTCCAACCATCTCATTGGGCTGAAACTGTCTTCTTGAACATATTAAAAATGCTGAAATTCTTACCAAATAATCACTCCTAGATTAAAGTCTTGTGGATACTGACAGAAATTATTCCTAATATCGATTTTTCTTTTCTCTGTCACTTTTTGGAGCTAAAAATCTCACAACTGTGGGAGAAAATCCTACCAAACTGGAAAAAGTTTGCTGCTTGTTTATCAGCCACGTCAGATGCTGAAGTCCTACGTATTACTTTCAAGGTACTCAATATTATTAAAACAGATGCTTTTGTTTCAGATGCTGTTAAAAATGACAGACATGAGAGCGCAGGAGAAGAAATCAGTTTTAGATGAGAACATGACTTTAACCACCCGCCCCCTCCCCGGCGCTCTGGTGTAGCTGTGAGTGCCCTGCGGTGGGTGATTTGAGGCAGTCCCCTGCCCAGTGGCAGGAACCGTTTTGCACAGCGACTTCCAGACCTGAACTTTCCACGTTCCCCTCCACGTCTATCACACGCACCATACGATTGCAGAATTGAGGGGGCTTATCTGGCAGCCGAAGGGACCTGGCACTCCGGCATGTCCTCTCAGGCTGGGTCACGACCCTTTCCAGAAGGGAGAAAGGGCAAGCAGGAAGCTTGGGGAGACCAGAGGCAGAGGAGGAGGTGAACACAGCGACAAAATGCATTTATTTATTTCTCTATTTCTGCCAGGCGTCCTTGCACGGTGGGGGTTGTTTCATTCAGGGCCTTTCCATTTTCTTTCTTTCTGACTGCAAGGTCTGCCGTCACCCCAGACGTCCCCCGCCGAAGGGGCCAAGGGGACACAGTCAACTACAGCCTCCAACCTGCGGTGACATTATTTTAGTTTCTGTTTGCTCTATTGGCAGGTCTCCGCCTTCTCACCATCCCTCTCCTACTGCTTCCTCAACAGCATTCCTTTTATTACCTCCCATTTATATGGTGCGTAAACCCCTGCACCAACAGTGCTTTTAATTTCTGTTGAAAAAGATGAAACAGTCGCAGGTCCTAAAACGGGAGTTTTCATTCAGAGAGCGCAGATCGCATCATGAGTTTGTGTGCTGTAAACTAGGTCTGTCTAGATGACTCACAGCAGTTGCCAGCAGACATACCTGTACAAACACACACCCTGAAGTATTATAAATTAGTCTAGTTTTCTAATGCACTTTCTGAGTGCCTAATACTGCTGGTAAAATATGTGCTGGCTTTGCTAGCACAGGAGGATGTTGTAAGGTCTGATCTGAAGCCAGTTTCACTCGTTGAGCTTTAGATCTGTGTTTAGATGGTGAGAAATACTGCAAAATAGCTCTCATTTAGCAGAGGACATCAAATCATTGGGGCAGCACTTTTCCTGCTTCAAGTGGGGGTTTAAATACCCAGCAATATCAAGGTCTGTTAACATCTAATGATGTTAAGAGCCTCCTTTCCAGATTCCCTGATTTTGTGTTAGAAATTTGGGCCAGGGCATGTACCATAAATGTCTGCCAGTGCAGCAACAGGGTTTAGAGGTGTGATCTCTCATAAGTGTTTTTACACCAGGATGCTGTGTGAGTTGAGCTACTCTACAACAGCACTTGCACCTGTAGAAGGAGCTTTTTCTGGTATTAAAGTATTATGAAGAATTACTCCCCTCTACTATAAACTTTCTGTGACAGATCGGGACCACAGAATCATTTATTAAAACTAAAAATGTAGGAAGCCCAGTGCCGATCCGTACTGGGGAACCCTTTCTGCCCTATGTTATGTGGGTGAAAAAAAGATAGGTCTTTCCTTTTGGAAAGAGTAGTGTATTTCCAAATACTCATATTTTGTGGTTCAGCTTCCTTCAGCTGGGCAATGTGTTTTAAATCACAAAGCTATAATAATGCAGGTCTGCAGAAATATCTTTTCTGATTTATTTGTGCATGCTACAATACATCAGGAAATTTTCAAATGCTCTTTCTAAACTCCCCAATCACAAATTGTAAAATACCCATCCATGCAATGCTTTCCAAGAACATTTCACATGGCACATTTTCAGGCGAAAGACTACTACTTTGAAGCCTGTGTGCATCAGGAATTCAGTGGTCTTCTACACCTTATTGAAAGTTAACTTGTTTGGGTTTTATTTTCACTACCTTAAAAACCATTGCTGTGGCTGTGCTCTTTGCTGCAAGTAGCTGGCAGAGCTATGAAATGGGGAACTAAAAGATTTGGGGAATAGAGATTTCCACCCAGAGTTACGCCATTTGTCAAGGCATCCATTTGATGCTGTTTACCTGCCCGTGTTCCTTTAATTCAGTGGAAATATCTCTGTCTCTCAGAGAGGGGGGCTTGGTTGTGGTTACATGCTGGTCTGGTGGCAAGCAGCCAGAGAAGCCTACAGAGGTTCGAACGAGCTTTAAAGCTTGCACCGTGGAGAAATTTTGCCACAACAGCGTGAGGCTCGAGGGTGAGCTACTTGACACTTCTGAAGTGCATCTTTGAGTCCCAGGGAGTTGTGTGTTGCCTGCTAGAGCCAGCCCAAGGCTGGTACCCAGCTGAACACTTTAATTGCGCGGGAGCATCTCTTCGTCCCGCTGTAGCAGCTGTGATAAGGTTCCTCTCACCTAATTTGGCCCTCTATCAGGGAGGCGTGCAGTTATCCCTCCCAGCTTTGGCAGCTCTTCTGCAGCCTCCTTCCAGGGGTACACGCTTCCCTCCCTTCACCATCCAGGGAGACGAGGTAATTAGTTGGGACTACAGGTCTCGCTTTATATGGCTGAATTTGGGTGAAATTAAACCTTCCCTTCGTGAATTCTGAGACTGCGGTGCCCTAAGTGGTTCCAGCATTGGGATCCTTCAGCTTTTACTATATCTTTATTTCACCGCAATATCCAGATTGAAAACACATTGTGGGGATTGTTTGGGGCATATGTTAGTGTCAGATCTGTTCTGTGAGTTTCTGAAATTTGGTATTCCCATGTTTGTAAGACAAGACAGCAGTTTCTGCATTAAGTTTTGGCTTTGATAGTTTGATGCTGTCTCTGAAGCAGATGGGTATTCAGTTCCATATGTCATCCAGAGCTTTGTTTTGAAAACACCAGGAAAAGATTAAAAAAAAGAAAAAAAGAAGAAGCAACTTTAGTCAGATTTTTGCCTGGATCATTGACCATCACTAAAAAGTGGAGAGATGTTTAACAGTTTTGTGCGTTGGTTTGAACACAGAAACAAGAGCAGTGTAGCTTCCAGGTATATCTGCAGAGTAAATGAGTGAAGAAATTAATCTGAAGCTTTTTATTTAAAAAGAAATAAAATTGCAATAATAAAATTTTCTGGAGTATTTATGTCAGTTTTGCGACACTGCTTATATCAAAGCAGTATTTAAAAACTGCATGACTTTGATGCATTCTATTGGAGATGGCCTCCTTATCACTTCCTTCCATTATAGTTAAAAAAAAAAACATTAAAATTAGGGAGGTTTTAGTGCTTCAACTACAAAAGTTTTCTGTTTCTGGTTTGGGTGAGAGTTCATTATCCAAAATACAGAATTTTTCTTGTTCACACCAAAATCTCTCAAGCAGATTTCCTTGGCATAATATTGAGTCTCCCACCATATATATTAGAGAAATTATTTGTTCCATCTTTAGCCAGAAAGTCACCTATGGAGTAGTATATTTGGTCCCCACAGCTCCCACCCTCTTTTTTTGGCACCCTGTTTGTCCCCAGCACACAGCTGCCACACACAGCTGCACCTCCTGCCCCGCTGCGGGGACAGCTGCGATCCCGGTCAATCAGCACCAGAAACGCCACAATTTGTGGCAAGATCATCACAGGGGAGAACTAGAGGTCCATAAAAGTCACCTTTTAACCCCACACCTAAAAAAAGTGCACACATACCTATTTTAAACCAACACCTTTGGTAAGAACATTGGGTGGTTTTATCGCCTTTCGTTTTTTTTCAAGACCAGGGAAGGATTTTGTACATACCCGCAGACACGCACATGCGCACACAAGTGCACGCATTTGTTTTAATCGTTAATCCAGACAAACTAAAGATTATGTTGTCGCATTAAAGGCTAATGTGATGAAAAGATCAAGGCATTTAATGAAGTGCAAAATTCATCCTACTTATGAAAAGAAATGTGGCTCTCTCCAGGGAAAACTCCGTACAGAAAATGTGGCTTTTTAATGAAAGTTATTTGTGTCTGTTTAATATTCTGGACCATGAGAAAAGATTTTTGTTGTTGTTGTTTTGGCACATTAATAGCACGGAGTGCAGCACCACTTCATTTTTTTCTACTTGAACTCTTTGGCAGACAGCCCCGCGCAAGAGTGGATTACCTCTCCGCTTTAATGGGATAGTTCATTAGCAGATTTGGTCATGTAATTGTGGAGAATAATAGAAAAATTTTAAGAACTTCCTGGGTGCTGTACACTCAGTTCATCTATCGAGCGCTGGGAACCCAGACCCACCGCAGCCTCTGAGATACTCAGTTAATTGCTCTCTGTCTCAGAGCGATTATTCCTGCCCCGGCTTCCTCCTCGCAGAGGTTAAACACGATTTATTGAATGTAGAGGGGAGAATTTAAAAAAACGACAACGCTGAGTGTGCAAAGATCAACTGTGTGAGACTTTTCAAGCTGGGTTGTGAAGGTGGAGTTAGCAAAGCGCACGTAAAAGAGAAATCCCTCCAACACGGGCAGCTGCCCGTGACCATCACCGCACCAGTAACATCATAAAAACCTCCGAGGGAGCTCTCAGAGCCGGCTGCTTTGCAGGGGTTGCTCTGCCTCACACTCATACGCATCTTGTAATACTTAGATGCAGCGATTGAGTAAGCAGCTTGATACCACGCAGTATTTTACTTGCAGTCAAGTACACCTCTATTCCTACCCTCCAATAAATTGCAGAGAGCTAAATTTGGAATTCCTTGTCAGGGGGATTTGGAGAAAAGAAATGCATTACAGATGAATGCTTTCAATAGTTTCCACAGATCCAGTCTAAAGCTAAAAATCACCTGTTTGCTTTTCCTAAGGTGGTTTTCCTTTACAGCTGAGATTTGCAACTGATGATATCCTTATAGTGAGTGACAGTATGAAACTATTTATTTCCAGCAGTAAGGAAATTATGTATTATATTTCTCACAAGAGGCATGATGTATTCTGTTCTTGGAAGTCCATATTCATCTGTAAGTTTTACAAGAACAAGGTTGTCAGAAGCACTGAACACTCCTGGCCCACTCCTGAAGTCAGTGCAAACTGGGGATTTACTTGTAGTTATCGGAGTGTGATGACAGCTTGCTCTAGGGAAAACCTGAATTACAGGAGCCATGCAGCAGATGTGGAAAGCTTGGAAAACCTCATTGCAATTGTCTATAGAGGAAGGAATGCTACAGGAGACTGACGATTATTTTTAAGTTCTAAAATGTTCCTAAACCTGGGATTTGTGTGAGTGAGAGAGGAATCTTCACCAGGCCATTCTCACACCATCATGTCTCAGAATAACTGGAGTTTCAGAAAACTGTTCTATAAAATTGCTGCATGACTTTTGCAAGCGCTAGCTTGGGATAGACACTTCTTATCTGGGACTTCTCTAGCTGAGAAGTATTTTTACCAGGAGATATGGTGGATGGTAAAGAAAGGCGGAGACCCCTCTAAAGGTTTGCGCGTATGGAGCTATAGTTGAGCACAGACCAGCTTTGGTGAGGAGGGCTCTGGCAGCGCAGAGGAGTAGACCAGGTGCCTGAGGGTGACCGAAGCCACTCAGTGCTGTGAATCCTGCTGCTCTTCTGCATTTCCAGACCTTTTGGTACCGCCTTGCTCTTCCCACCACTAGGGAGAATAATCAAGGCAATTCTATTGATTTAGAGCACTGAAAAACACATCACGGTGTGACACAATCCCTGTAAGGGAGTCAAAACTGACTAACTAAGAAGTTAGAGGTGGCCACGGTGGTTCTGGGAGTACCCTTCCCTAAGCTATTGTGAACACCTGCTATTTCAGCAGGTATTACCAGCTTCCTAACTGGGAGCAGTGGAAGTCCATCATTTATTTCAGATTAGAAGCTGCGGTTGTGGCAGCGGTTGCTATGTTCTTTCAAAAAGTCATAGTTTGTATGAGAAGCACGCCATGTGTAAGTGGTAATATGTGTCCAGAGTCCAAGAGAAAGGGAATATCAATAAGGTGTTTATATACACCCCAACCTTGATTCTTTACAGATGAAATGGTAGAAGAATAGGTCTTTAATATTTATATGTTAACAGCTGGTGTAGATTCACTGTTTAGGGCTAGCCCGCATGGGAAATTTTGCCCTAGCAGCTATGCCAGGGTAGCTTCCTTTGTGGACTCTATTCTGGAATAAAAAAAAAAAAATCCTTTTACTTCTTAATAACACTTGTACTCACAAAATGGAAATACTATTCTGGAATAAGGGGATGTTTATTCTGGAGTACCACCCATACGGGGAGTCACACAGAATAGTAACAGAATACCAGTTCTGTCCAGGATATTTATTCTGGTTATTTTTTTCCAAGGAGGGAACCTTGTGACAAATACGTAAGGGTTGAGCATGCCGGATGTAGAAGGCATGTCTAGGCTAGGAACAGATTTAGAGTAGCTCAGAAAGAGCCATTTTTTTAAATTTTGGGAAAACGTCTTCTTCAAAATGTTGAAATTTTAGAATTCTGGGAAAGCTCCAGTTTTCAAAACAAACACAAGACCCTTAAAATGAGTGGAAAATGCAAACACTCTCCAAAGCAAAGCTGCTTATTTAGACACTACTACCACCAAGCACATTGACTACTCATGTTGAGTGCTGGAGTAGGTTGTTCTTACTCTTTCTGTACAAACCAGATATAATAGATTTCCACATTTCTGGTATTTTATCAGAAGATGGATGACAACCACATAGCTCAACTGAGAGGATCCAAGTCACAGATGTTAGCCCAACAAAATACTGGGGGTTTAGAGAAGGTCTACCGAAGGAGGGCAGCAGCCCATGGGCTGTCCTTGGTATGTAGAAATAAATCTTCATTCAAGCTTACAGTTTGATGGACAACCCAGATATTAGGCTTGCCTATAAAGCACACAGATTCAGCAGTTGAAAAGGTTAAAACAGAGACTGTTTACAGCTGCGCTTTCTGTTTGGATGCATTCTGTACAAAACCTTTTCATATGTCTAAAAAAGAAAATGTCTACTTTAAACAATTAGGGTGCTGTCCTCAGGGGAAGTTAAAGACGTCCATGGTAACAAAATAAATAATGGAGTAAAAAATGGGTCATGCTTTATTACAGCATTTCACGACAACACAGATCTTTTTTTGAAGTGTTAAACTAAGTCTTTTATTCAGTAAAGCATACCAGCCAACACTGGCATTCAGCAATCTGCAATTTATTAGCCGTGATCCTCTTTCATCAGAAGTCATTCTAAATAAAATTGCGGCTGTTTTTTATTTACTGTAACTCATTGCGTTTCACTAAGAATGATGATCTGGCAGGTGAAAGTGAAAAAGAGAGGAAACTGTTGGAGTCTTTTCAGATGGGGCAGTCGCATTGGTGGGAATGTCACAGGGCAACGGCAAACACATGGAAAGGCGGCAAGGACCCCGTGTGTGCTGGAGGTCACCCACGTTCCCGATGCGGGCAGTGGTGATGGAGAACACTTCCCAGCAGTGAGCTTCGCTCCCCAGTGCAGAGCCCCATCGAGGACCTGGGGAACCTGCCAGAGGACAACGGCCTAGCAGCAAGTTTTGAAAGAGCAGTTCATGAGGCAGGTACGGGAGGAGGTTCAAGGTTAAGGCAAAAATTGGTGCGTTCAGGGTTTTGCTGAACAGCTGAAGTTCACCTCTGGAGATGTAAAAGCTGCTGCTTGGAGCCGGGTAGAGGCTGAGCCTTCCTGAATCTATTTTTAATCAGCACTTCACTTCCTGGGAAGCCTACTGTCTGGGATATACCTTGTGTAAGGGTAGCACACCTGCTGCAGCATGCCTTGACAACCACTTGAGGGGATGACCTCAGTTTGAAAATCTTCCCTCTATTTTTCCAATTGGCTGGTTACCAGTTTTTCTGAGGCACATGGAAGGAGAAAATCATCACCAGCTTTGAGCTGATCATTCCCCAGAATGATCCCAGCCTTCGAGGGAGCGTTTTGACACTCAGCAGAGTCTGTTGCTCCTTGTTTTATGCATGTGGATTTTTAAATTCCCTGAGGAAAAGTTCAGCCTGGCAAAGGTACAGGTACATCCTGCCTCCTGTATCTTTTTCACCTGTGAGATCTTGCACCCACTTTTCAAAAATCTACCCAAGTCAGGCAGCTTCCTCTATGCTTTATGGTGAGAATAAGGGATTTTATCTTTTTTTCTTCAAGTCTGAGAGAGGGGAAGGTGAGCAACACAGAAGAGGTGCATTAAGAACCCAATCTAGCTGCAGATGGGGCAGCTGCAGAAGAACAGGCACACCATGTGTCTCTTGTAACACCTTTGGTGGAGGTGCAGGAAGGGTTTTTATGAGTTCCTTGTCCTGGTCCTCTCTGGTTGAATGTCACATCTAAACACCAACCCAACACGCCATCACTCTGCCAGTCTTCAGCCTCTGGTTATCCTCATTTGTTATGTGAAGAGATGTGCATTCAATGTCACCTCAAAGTGGGAGATATAGCCCTTGCTCCGGCAAGCTGTCCATCTAAATGATACCTCAGTAGTATAATCTGAACGTCCGGCAAAGGAGTAGGATGTGCAATGAAGACAGATGGAGTCTTTGATATAGTCATGGCAGGACTTTCAATGTATTTTTCCTTTCTTCTTGGGTTATGTCTTTTGCAGACAGATACAATTTGGTTTGCCCATGCTCTGAGCTATGTATGCACAAGCCAACTGTGCACCAGAAAACACATGGCCATGATTAGCGTAGCGCTGTGCCCAGGCTAATAAACTGAGGTCCAAGGCAGGATATGTTCAGTTGGGCTCACTGCCACCCTAATATGTTTGCCTGGCATCCATCTGGTACAACATGCAGGCAAGGCATAACTTCCTCTTCTTTCAAAAGACCATGTAGCTGCGCCCTCAGTTTTCTCCCTGGTGTTTAGGGATTAGCTCTGGAGGAAGGAGCATGTTGGAAGAAGGAAATGACATGGAGATGTCCCTCACCTGCTAGGCAAGGGTGAGGAGGAAACGCTATGGACTGTGATCAGCTTGAAAGAAATTAGGGGTGTTTAAGAGGAAGACACAGTAGGTACAGCCAGAACATGCAAAGGCAAATGGAGAAATAAAGACTTCGTTCATCCAGCTGTGGTAGGTTTTATGGTGGTATGGGCCCAAAGTCCTGCTGGTGACTGAACATGTCAAGACCACGAGGGTTCATCAGTCACTGCCTCAGCCAGGTATGAATGTGCTGAGCAGAGGATACCCCTCACATTGCCATCCACTTTGCTTAGCCAAACTCCAAAAAACCTTTTGCAGGATTTTTTGATCCTCTTCCTTCTCGGATGCCACCCAGAGTGGCACCTTGCAATCATGTCCCAGTCCTCTCTGTGCTGGCTCCTGGGAGGCTCCATGGTCAGACATGCCCCTGACATCTTAGCATCAGCACCACCTAATTCCAGCTGAAGAAGAGGAATGGAAGCCCGTACAGGGAATTCTCCCACCCATTTCTCCCTGCCATGGTTTGTAAGATTCAGTGTGAGAAAATTGCCAAATGAAAAGTCAGATCTGTTGTGTTGGATATCTCTGGAGGTGTAGGAAAAGAAAATTTGTCTAGACCAGAAACCCTATGGAAGTGGAAGCCATAAAGATTTTGGTCTTCCCTTTCATTCCCTCTCTCATCCTCACTGTTTCAGACCATCTCGTACAGCTGTTTCCCATTTCTTTCCCTCCTGTTTCTCTTGAGAACTTGCCTCATGACTGTGGTGTGTTTGATGGAGAAGGTCTGGCTGCTTTCCAGGCTGAGTCACCTCAAAGGGCAACTGCTGAAGCACCTCCGCTCTCAGGTGCAGATCGTTCAGTCTGTATGTCTCTGGTGAGCTGAGGAATAAGGCACGGTACTGCAGAGGTTGAATGTATTCCCCATGGGTTGCTGTAAACAGCTATTTTATTTTGCTGCTACCATTAGACCACCCTAGAGCCTCATAAGCTTCTTAGAGACAAGAAGTCTTCATTTTAGAAATAGATCCAGGAAATAATTATTAAGTCCTGGATCAAGCTGGAGCTGGGGGGGGAAGGTTGAGTTTTGGCCTATCATAAACAAAGGGCTTGCCCAAAATTTTTGATGTGGAGCTGGACACTGCCACGAGATGGGAGTGGGGGAGCAGGAGGAGGAGGCAGAGGTCCTCACAGGCCCTCCTCTGGGGAGCTGTAATAGATTCCCGCACATTCAATTAGTGGGATGGAGATCAGATTAAAAACAGATTATTGTCACTGTAGCTCATGCTGAGCAGAATCTTTGCTCTGCTCAAGATGTTGTTCAGATGTGAGCCAGGGTGGCCCTTTACCTTCCCAGAAGTGATTCAGGGGAGCGCTACCTCTCCTGTCAGAATGGGTTTAGCCTCCAAATGTTCACACCATTTTTGCAAAGGTGGCTCCCTGGGTACACATGAGACTTCAGTGAGTTAAAAAAGAATTGTGTTTGTCCACTATTCTTTCTTTTTTTTTTCTCCCTGACTGCTGTGTTGCTTTTAATCCATACTCGAAATTTGTAATTTCCTTAAGCAAAATGCTCAAGGTCATTTGCATCATGACCATGCAAATATGTGCGTAAACATCCTGCTTTCTAACAATACTTTCTTCTTTGGTGGAGTTTGGTTGTGAAATTCTGACCTTTATTGTATTTGTGTTTGCATCTTCACTCATTCAGCAGTGACACAGAAAGAAACAGGCTGCACAAACCCTATTCATACACAAAGCACAGCAGCAGCAACAACCACAAAAGGCAGCTAAGATAAGCAGAACACTGATGGGAAGCTTTTCCATCCAAACATGGGGGATGGATGGAGTCGAGGCATGGCGTGGTAACCCGGGGAGTCTGTCAAAGTTTTAGGTAGGAACGGGAAGCCAAGCAAGATGGGCACCAGTCTGCTTCACTGCTAGCTTGCAAAAAGTCCTGGCAGGCTGCTTCCCATTCAGCCTTGGAAAAATAATTTCCTCTCTTTTCGCTTCCATTCCCTGCATAAAATGGGAGTGAGTGCTTCCTTCTTCCTAACCCTTTCATTTGTCTCATACGGCAACAGTCCAGGTTCAGCTTTGTTTTTCTTCCTGTAGACACTGGGCCCCAGATTGCACCTGAGGCTGCTGGCTCCTACTGTTGTACAAGCAAACAAGATGGAAGAAAAGCTGGAGGCAAAGAAGGGGTACCTGCACCCTGAAAATGAACCTAGAAACAGATAGAATACATATTAATTGGTGCTATAACTTCCCCCAGTTCTTTTGACTGAATTCATGTTGAATATGCTCCTCTCCACCTGACAAGAGAGAAAGAAGTGATGCCACCAATAAAGGCAGACTTCGGAGAAGCAGGGCCGTGTGAAGTGCATCTCACTGTAAGCAGGATCCTAGCAATGCAAAAAAATCAGACATATGACCCAGGCAATAGCCAGAAAGTTCTGCCAGACAGAGGAAACAGACTTCTGGGAACTCTGAGGGCATGGAAGTGAGGAAGGGTACAGACTGAAAATTGCAGATAATTGAAGAGAGAGAACATCAGACCACAAGGCACAAAGCTGGTGCTGAGAACCAAGAGGTGACTCAGAGGACAGAGCACACTTCTCTGTACGAAAGATCTGATCTTAGAGATTTGTATCAATTAACGTGGATCAACCGGCACAAGACAAAATTGTTTTCTCCTTCTCATGCAGTCTTAGTCATTTTTGGACGAGGTGGGCAGGGAGCAGGAGAGGATATGCATATATGAATGTATATTTTATACATACACATATATATTCATGCTAGGACCTTTATGTTGCACAGAACAGACCGTTTCTGGGCACTTCTCCATATTTAAAAAGATGTTCTGGCGATTCAAGTGAATAACACCCAGCCACTTCCACTTTGGCCCAACAACCACCTTTCTTTTCTTGATTTTGTATGTCTCCCCGTAACAATGTGCTAAGCAGAGCCCAGGGGCTTGCCAAAGCAAGCCTCCTCACTACGGTGCCCTCCAGACCCCCAAAGGCTAGCTCCGGTGAACTCTTGGAGGAAGCAAATTCCAGAAGCAAGAGTTCACCCTTGGAGCAGGCACACAGACAGGAATACTCCTCTGCTGCAGAGATTTCAGATACGTGGTTTCTGGCCCCTGTCTAGCACATGCAGTGTGTGTTGGTATGTAAGTGATATAGTTGCACTTTGTATAAGATAACCTTCCTTTTTCATGTAAATAGATTTCTGGTTGCAGAACAAATCTTTCAAAGGCAAAGTACAGTATAATGAGGTTGTGTGGAGTTTGTGGATAACATGAACCAAAGCCTTGGGAAAGTAAAAAGTTGCCCATCCTGTACTCACTCTGTGGTGATCACTCAAATGGATATATTTGAGGGGACCACATAGAGAAAGGAATCTAAAAGCTTACAGAGAACAGGATGAAAGAAGAAATACAAACAGGGTCAAAAAAGCAAAGAACATAAAGATTATTTTACCAGAAGATGATACTGAATGCAAAAATACAACACCAAATAAACAGTAGTGATGTTAACTAAATGCTAGTACTTTTGGCTTTTACATAGCCATAAGAACTCTCCTGGGCTGGGAGAAGAGAACAATGAGCTGCACTCCTGGAGACTGGCTAGAGGGTGTCCTGCTCTGTTCCCATCACCTGGGACCAGAGGGCACATTCAGCCTCAGGGCTCGATCCTGCTGTCATTGGTACTGCAGAACTGGGATGAGAAGCAGCTGGAAGCCAGGCAGGTGTGTTAGAGCACACAAATGACACAGCAAGCCCATGTTTAAGTGAATGAATTTCACTCTTCTTGACTGAGATGATTTTTGCTGCAAAGCAGAAAATTTTTTTCTTCTTTGTCAGTGTTGTGTGTTTTCATCTTTGCTTATCAATACTGCAGTGAAAAACAAGATAAATAGGCAACCGAGATGAAAACTGCATTTCTAGGTTGCTTTCCAAGGAAACAATAACTGTCCAGCCACATGATCTGTTGTTCCCCTGGAATAACTTTTGGAGAGATAGCCACTTTCAACCAAAATTTTGATGGCAAGTAAAAGGTCCAGAGATTACCAGGAAGGGCAGGTAGAGCTCAGCCCTATCTGTCCCGGGAGACAGAGGCCGGCCAGGCAGCATGCCTGTCTCCCACAGCATTCTCCTAGAGAAGCTGGCAGCTCATGGCTTAGATGCGTACACTCTTCACTGGGTAAAAAACTGTCTGGAAGGCCGAGCCCAGAGAGTTGTGGTGAACAGAGTTAAATTCATTTGGTGGCCAGTCACAAGTGGTGTTCCCCAGGGCTCAGTACTGGGGCCAGTCTTGTTTAATATCTTTATCAATGATTTGGATGAGGGGATCGAGTGCGCCCTCAGTAAGTTTGCAGATGACGCCAAACTGGGTGGGAGTGTTGATTTGCTCAAGGGCAAGAAGGCTCTGTAGAGAGATCTGGACAGGCTGGTTCCATGGGTGGAGGCCAACTGTATGAGGTTTAACAAGGCCAAGTGCCAGGTCCTGCACTTGGGTCACAACAACCCTATGCAACGCTACAGGCTTGGGAAGAGTGGCTGGAAAGCTGCCTGGAGGAAAAGGACCTGGGGGTATTGCTTGACAGCCATCTGAACTTGAGCCAGCAGTGTGTCCAGGTGGCCAGGAAGGACAAAAGCATCCTGGCCTGTATCAGGAATAGTGTGGCCAGCAAAAGTAGGGATGTGATTGTGCCCCTTTACTCAGGTCTGGTGAGGCCATACCTTGAATACTGTGTTCACTTTTGGGTCCCTCACTACAAGAAAGACATCANCTGGGGAGAAACATGGGGCATTTGGCATTGCTCAGATTTTTAAGCCCAGCTGGAGACTCAAAGGGAAGGACATGGGCTGAGAGCAGTGGAATGACCAAGCCTGTCTATGGAAAAGTCTAGCAAGCAATAACTAAAGTCACAGCCATTTAAAAACAAACCAGCCCTAGGGCTACAACAGCTGAGTGCTTGCTTTAAGCAGTGGTCGCAGTGCACAGCTCTTGTTAGCAATGAGGATGCCCCACAGGTGATGGCTGTGCAGTGGTGACACTGGCCTCCTCCACCGAGAGGGACTGAGGTTGCTCAGCATGGGTGAGGGAGATCATTAACCAAGTGGGAAAGCCATTGCTGTAGTCAGATAATTTTAACTGAATCTGTCCTGAAAGCCTAAAACCTGTTGAGTTTCCACTGCTTTGTCAGCATGAAAAAATAACCAATCAGGTATGCTTGTGTAAGGTCGGTCATGAAAGGACACACCAGTCAGTAGTTTCTCCTATGCTCTGATGTTGAAGTGCCAACAGGTCTGCAAAACAAATTCGTAAGGCTGCACCAGTGATTCAGCTAAGACTTTTGTAGGTCACAGAAGTGTAAGGTCTTTGCAGCTTATAATTGCAGGGAAACAGGAGTGGTTTACAGCAGTAGTACTTCCTGCCAGTAATTTAAATATAACACAATGGCTGCCTTAGAATACAAGCAAAACAACAACTGTTCAAAATAATTGTCTTTAACGCCATTTCAGCAATGACTTCTCCACGCCGGTGACAGCTTTCATAAAGTTTCACTATGAGAGAAGTGCATGGTTTCCCAGGAGCTCCAGGCATCTAAAAGAATATTTTGGCACTTAGAAGGCTGCCTTAATTCCAGTAATTGTTTAAAGAGTTCAAACATGAGCCTCCCTCTGGCCTTTAGCTAATCACTTATTTCTTTCCAGGTGAGATAATTTTTACATATCTCACAAAAATGCGGAGAGGCTTACTTAATCATTTTGCAAAACATTTGAAGTCACGTGCCAACCATTAGGTGTTTGTATCGTTGTGTGCGGTCTGCAGCCACCCCTGGACACCACGCTTTCTGTGTGCTGCGAGCAGCCAGCGCTGCGGGAGATGCTCGCTCTCTTCCTAAGAGCCACCACAAGAAAGAAGTTTAGTCATTATTTTTAATGTCTAAATAACATTAAGTATCTGACTAGGTCCACAAGAAAAGGCAGTTTAAAAGTTCTGACTCAAATTTCATCCTTATCTCACTACTCAGTGTCCTGAAAGTTAAGCTGACCATATTTACATTCCCTGAAACATATATGCAGACTATCAGGTTGGGAGCCATTTGTCTTCTGATACACATAGAATTGTCTGTAAATGTTAAAATGTTCCAGATCTTCCAACAGTAGATGTTCTTGGGTCTCTGACAGACATCTATGTACCCCTGCATGAGAGGTGGAGGAAGACGTAGGTTGCTTTTGGAGAAGTGTCCGTAATAGTGATGGAATATATTGAAGGTGAAGTTTTAATTAAATGCTTATAAATGCAGGTTTTAATTAAACACTTAAACTATCAAGGATAATCTGTTTGCTTTTAACCTGACTTTACAGATCTCTAGTGCGCCACAGAAGAAACATACCCACGCAGCTCCATAGCTGAAATAATTTCTTACACTGCCAATAGAGCTGTGATAACTCTTTGCAGTTAACTCTTCCCCCCCATAGTATTTTCCTCTGCTGTAAGCATTATGTATGTAACATTTAAAATTAATTACTTGACAGGTAATACTCAACACCGGTAGCATTTTCCAGGTGAATGTGACTGTATTTCCTGTACAGGGCAGGAGCATTTTGCTGTCCTTATCTGAGTTGTGGAAGAACCAAGGCAGAGCAGTTAAATGACTTGCAAATCAGCACGGCAAGTGCTGTTTTCTGTCTGTCTGGTAAAAAAGGCAGAGGACACACAAGCCCCCAAATTTTTACCATTGTCTTGTGTACAGGTATCCTTTTGGGTCTACCCCAAAGTTTGGTGAGGGCTCCAGGGGACCGCAGCTGGTGGAGAGTTGCATATTCACAGGCCATGTAAGGAAATGCAGAACAGACCTAAAAGCAGAAACAGAGCGTGCAAGTTTTTAGTGATATTCAAAACAAGTCGCATGCAGTGTTTGCGGTATGCTTTCTGCCTGCAGTCTAGTCTTTGAGTCTTTTTGAACTCTGCGGTAAAACCGTGTAGGCTTTTTTTCAGCTTCCTTTTCCCTGAACGCCTAGGAATAAATGCCACTTACCTCGGTAGGTCTCGAAACCCCAGCAGATGAGCAAGCCTGGGCAATTTTTGGAGGAGCGGAGAAGGCTTTGGTGCAGGTGTTGGGAGAGCCAGGCTCTGCCCTTAGCCGTGCGGGGGACTTCTCCCAAGCAAATGCTCCGGCTCCAACGTGGGGAGAATGAAACAGATGTTTCTGAGCTTTAACATGTACTAGTGAAGACTGAAGTCTTACTGTTTTGAATACCAGACTCCCGTGCCTTAATTTTTACTGTTGTGGTCTTTTTTTATTCCATCTATATTTAGTCAGAGAAGGGATTTAGAGGAATGTAAATAAGTTGAATGTATATCTGTAAACATATGAACGAACTTGGCAGTCCACTGTCAAGTGGTCTGTTAAATGTGTTGACATGATCATACTGTATTTTGACAGATTTAGGAGCCTGACTCGTTTCCCGCTCCTTCTCTCTCTGTCTCTCACACACACCCATAAAGACTCATTCACATTTTAAACTGATCTAGCCAGGCAGGCACTATATTTGGCTGTACTATAGACAAACTGAAACTTCTTTTAGATCTCGGGGACCTTAACTTAACCAGTGACTGTTACGCAGATAGGCAGATGGATAGACAGATAATTTACTTGCAGATTACCAGATGGGTAACACTCATTTTCTTTCGACGTTTGCAAATAGATCAACCTTGCAGGCTGACAGAATAGTCACAAGTGGAGTCAATAAGGATACTGCTTGTGTGTCCTACAGCTTTGTCACCCTGAATGGTTTTTGAAAGCCGTGAGGACAGTGGTTGGAGTCCCCAGAAGCTGGTGCTCCTGCTTGTCTGCCAAGAGGCAGTCTATCAAAAGGAAAAACATCTTTGGCTGGAGCCTCTGGAGTGCATATGCTGTCTAATATATCCTTGAAGAGGAAGTATAGTCAATTCTCTGCAAATGGTCATCCGTCCTGCTAGCCAATAATACCAGGCACTGAAAAAGTCCCTCTATATAAATTATCCCATATAATCTAGCCATCTCTTAGACTGGCAAGTAAAACAGCAGGAAGTTTGCCAGCTGCTTTAACAAGTTTCCCTGAGCAGCAGCAGCATCCACATCATCAGCCTTAAACAGGGCAGCAACCGCAGTGAGACGACATGTTCTAGGAAAGTCAGTTTTACACAGATTGTTTACTGGATTCTCCTGAAGGGAGAAGACAACTGGTCTCAAAAGCTGTTTTTACCGCCCTTCCCCCTCTCTCCCTTTTAAACCCATGATTTTTCTGGGGTGTTTTTTGAGCAGGCATGCTCACATACAGCAGACTCCACAGCCTGCCGGCTTCCGACCTGACGGGCACCCTGGGGGAGCTGGGCCCCCAGACACCTTGCTGAGCCGAGCCACCCTCCTGCACCGCGACCACCTCGCCGCCCTGGGGATGCACTCCGAGACCTGCCGGTGTCATCCAGGGAATGGCCTCAGGGCACCTGGTCTGTCCAGAAGGATGGTTTCCATTGCACCGGCAGGGATGTCTGTGAACACCGAGCTCTTCCTGCTTTTCAGGGAGGTGGTTTTGTTCCAGTCGTAAAACAAAATACGAAAATGCTCAGTGATGTCTACTAATGCAGAGTGAGGTGTGAGCCCAGTAGACAAGAGCCAGTTCAGTGTGGTTGGGGGCTAGGTTCATTCATATATATATAAAATATTAATGAGGAGAGGAATTACTCTGTTTTGAAGTGGGGGAAGTTGGAGTTGTTTTCAAGCTGCTCCACATGGCCTAGTAAAAAAAAGCTGAATGGGAGCGAGAGAATAGGTATTTTCCTCAAACCTTTTTGACCTCAGTGGTTGAATTGCTGGTTTTGCTTTCTTTTCTTTTTAATGTAGGAGAACCCATGATTTTCCAGCTCTTCTGTGCTGATCCCACGCGGCTCAAGTAATCATGATGTTCTCTGTGAAGCCGCTGTTTAGCTTTCACTTTTGACCTTTGAAGACCAGGCACGTCTCAGAGGTGATAAACAGCTCAGTCTCTGATGGGAGAAAAGGCAAGCGGTACCTGCAGCTCCCTTTAACCACCCATCACATCGCAACCAGCCCCCATTGCTCTACGCACGCCCCAGACACCAGCTGAAGCAGACAGAGCCTCTTCGGCATTAAATCAAGCCTGTGGTTTACAGGCACGTTATTTGCAAACGCAGCCAGTGACCGGCTCGTGCGTAATGTCAGAGGTGGAGTACTTGGACGGCGCCTTTTTCTGGAGGAAGTGGGGAATGGCCCGGGAAGCTCCCGTGGAAGGAGCGACGTGGGCCACCTCTGCAGCTGCCTGCAGCCACGCGGCCAGCTCCGGTGCTTGCTGACTGTGAAAATGTAGGGAGGGAGGAGGGGAGAAATGCAAACAAAAAAGTAGTCACTGAAACCTTTACCATCTGGCTTTAAGAAGATGAACATACAATGTTATTGTTTTTTTAACTGACAAGCAGAGAAACTTTGGATGGTTTGGTTTTTTTTTTTGTTTCTGAGGGTTTTATTTTTCTTTTTACATTGGCGTCTTTGACACAGTCTCCTAAACTCCCTTGTCCTACCTCACCCCCCTTGCTTGCCTATGCAGAGCCATTAAAGGCTTATAATGGAAATATTTTTGTATCTATGTAGTGGAAAACACCCGTTTAAACCGGATGTTTGAGATCAGAAGGACTGACCCAGAATCTGCACTGGGGCAGACATGAAAGCATGAAAATTTCACTCACAAAGGTTTTCTGGGACCAGTTCTCTTTTGCCTAAGCAGAGTCACGCACATGCTGGCTCAGACGCTCCCACAGCGTTTCCAGAGCGGAGTCAATTGCTTTTAAAGTTATGCAGGGCTACATCCTTAATGGACAGAGGCCATGAGCGCGACTGGGAACAATTACCAGCTGAATAAGATGTTCATCTGCAAGGGGTGCACTTTTGCCAGCTACTACCCTTGGACGGCCCAGGGAGCGAGAGGCACAGTCAATCCCACGCCTACTTGTTTTCCTTCCCTTCATCACCACAGTTTCAACTGATTTTGATTACTCTGGCGCCAAATAAATGAAAACATTTCATAGACATATAATCATCCATCACTGCGAAGAAAGGAAAAATGCTTGTGTACTGTATGTTTATAAATACGCTTAATGAAAAAAGGGATAGCTCTACCCTTCCCAGCCTCGTGCGGCTGTAGCCAGCGTAGCTGCGTGTCATGTCGGAAAAGCCGGTTGCTGCTTACATCCCGACACGGTCTCTGGCACAGCAGCGGAGCTGGCAGTGCCGCAGAGGGATGCGTAGCCCTGCCCTTTCCCTCCCACCAGGTTACGAAGGTTAGTGCCCGGAGAGAGGTAAGTGACGCGAGGTGTCAGCCCATGCCCATGGACCACAGCGGAAACACAGCACCTGGGAGGGAGCAAAGGGAAGGGGGAAGGTGGGGAGGGGGGAAGGAGGAAAACAACCTGCAGGCACAGTCTACTGCAGCTTGATCGGTCCCTGGGAAGAACCTGAGTCGGCTCCCACAGCGTCAGGGGACTTCGGCATTGCCAGGTGAAAGGGAAGAGCAGTTGTTGCTCTCTTCCAGCTTGTCACACAAGCTCTATGTGCAGATGCTTATCAGGAAGTTGTTCTGACTATTTGGCAATGGACCTTCCTTGCATATTCATTCATTTTGTACTGTGGGGCGTGTTTGGGTTGCCTCTGTTTTGAGGAGTGTGCTGCTTGTCAAGTCAGGCTAAATACAACTCAATACAATAAATGCAACCTTTAAAAAGGCCAGATCCTCTTCTGTAAGAAGAAAATAGACGTGCAAAAATGTCATGAAAAATTGCCGCTAGGCTCTATCCATTAAGCTCTTTTGACCCTTATTCTTTACATGTCAGATCTGCTGATAAGTTACTGTTTGCATCTGGCTTGGACCCATGAACACAGGCATACTGTTGGCCTTTTCCAAACTATTACCTGAGCTGCAGTTTGTAGAAATCATTCACACCAAGCTTTTTTCTCTTTGAAGGTCTTGAGCACTGAGTGGAGATGCATAAAATTAAACAGATAAAGTAGACAAATTAAATGGATAAAATATTGTGGCAAGATGTCATGCCAGGTGCTTGGAGGTGGATGCTTCTGCAGGAGCAATTAAATTTCACCGCACAGTGTACACTCACAAGACTGTGGTGGGCAGGGAAGGAGACAGATTTGATTACCCTTCTAAGTTGCTATACCTTGGCAGGAATATCTTGCAGTATCTGAGAGATGCAAGAGCAATCACTACTCTGAACATAGTAAGTTGCTCTTTCTAAGGCACAGGCAGCTTGGAATTCACATTTTTATTTCTTTGGGGTTTTGTCAAGGCTATGTAGCTGACTCAGCATTTCGGGTTTTGTGACTTGTAAAAGTAAGAGTATTTTGTGGAACACCACATTATGGAGAAGATTGTTATTTTTTCAAAGAATGGTCAATGATTTATTTTTCTTGTATCATGATAGAGGATGGCTTTAAAAGATTTTTCTCTCCAGGCATGCTTCAAAGACTGTCCTGTGGCTTTTGGTAGCTGTCTTGTGATATCTGAAGATTTCAGATGTGGTACCAACACCACAGCAAGAACTGCAGTCTGGCATGGGCTGTAGAGCAGTGTCCTGCCCTCCGGAGTGGAGAATGACGCTTTTTTTCTTGAAGCCAGGACTCCCAGTCATGGCAACTGTCCCCCGGTGCAGGCTGGCCAACAACACAGACTGGCTATGTGGAGGGAAGGGCTGGCTAGGTTGTGTCTCCTGATAGAAACATAGAGCTACAGAGTTGGAAGAGACCTAGGAGGTCACCACTTCCATCCCTAAAATATAAGCAGGACCAGCTATATCAATGGGCAGGACCACTATTTCAAGGATTCCAGCTCTTCAAAACCTCCAGCAGTGGTGAGTTTGCAGCCTCCCTAGACAGTTTATTCTAGTGCTTGATTATACTAAACTGTAAAAAGTTTTTTCCTCACGTTTAGCCTAAGTCTCCCTACCTGCAGTTGAAGACCATCAGTCCTGTCTACCTACAGTGAATATGGAGCACAGCTTACTCCCTTCCTACGTGTTAGCCTGTGCAGGTTTGAAGACAAGTATCAGCTCTCTTTTGAGAGACTGGGAAACAGCCTCATCTGAGTCTGTCCTACAGACCACATTTTTCAAGGATTTCTCCATTGGTCTCTCCAGTTTGCCCACAGTCTTGAGCTACGGTGATCTGTGGAGGGCACAGCTCTCCTGCTGGCGTTTGTCAGTACTGACTCGAATAGAAAGACTGTGTTGTGTAACTTGCCCGTGACACTCAGCACTTGGGTTTTCTGTAGCCACATAACATATTTGCACCATGTGGACTACAAGCCCCATATCTTCCTCTGCAGAACTTCTGCCAAGCCAATATTTCTCCAGACAGTATTTGTGTATCTGGTTATTGCTAAATATATGACCTTGAACTTGGATTGACTGAATTTCACCCTCTTTATTCACACTATTGCTCATTGGGCCAAGGTCTTTTAGGATTTTAGGCTTGTCTTCCAAAATGTTTGTGTTTCCACTGTTCTAGTAGCATCAGTAAAAGCCCTGTGTCTTTCCTTTCCTAAAGAATCAATACAAGAGGATCACACCTGATGCTTGTTTTCTTTCTCCTTGCTGGCTGCTCCTCCACACCATTTTACCTTCTACCTGCTTATAGACAAATGGACCAGGAAAGCATCAGTGATCCTGGAGCTGGCTTTCCTCTTTTCCAGTCCTCTGGGAACTTACCTGTTACCTCAGGTTCCCAAGGGTAGTTGCTGACAGCCCTTCAGCCAGTTGCCCAACTGTCCTAGGGTTTGATTCCATCCAATGTATCTAATGTCTAAATGCCCGAGGGCGCATCCCCACTGGTGCTTCGGTGTGAATCAGGAGTGTGCTTTTGAAGCAAACCTCCTGCCCATTCACTTGGCAGAGTTTGGCTCACACCATGGAGCGCTCACAGGACACATGAACAGGGTGACTTTCAGATGAAACTAAAATTCAAGGTGCACTCTGGCCCCACTTGGAGTATGGGCCAGACTAGAGTTAATCTGAGGTAAATCTCTCTGATATATGTATGATGCAGAGGTCAAGTCCTCAGCACCAGCCGTTCCCTGGCACTATTACTTCTTGCAATTCTTTTCTATGTAAGCTCAAATGCTTGCCTCCCTGTCAACAAGATGACTATGTAAGCCAGCTCCTTGTCACTGACCATTTCCATAAAGACTCACATGAAAGATGTAATACACCCTGTGCTTTCCTTGGGATCTGTTATCAGGTTTTCCTCGCCAGTGAACAGCAGACTGGCTCCTTCCTTGGAGGGCGAGTGTTAGGTTACTGCTCGTTCGACACGCACGTGCACGTGCAGACAATCTCCGCACAACTGTAAAAAAGCTCCTGTGGTACCGCTCCTCTGAAACACCCATTGCAGCCAGGCATCTGGCTGTGATTACAGTACAGTTTAACCCTATGAAAAATCCCTTCTTCCCTCTTTCCATCATTAAATACAGGGAGTCTGTACGTATCAGGAAGAGTCATCGTTTGCATGTGTTGCTCAAAAGGTTCAGAAAGAACAAAAATATCTTTCCTGCACTGATGCAGAAGTGAGTGCAGACTTGCTAAAATCACACCTCTGTTCCCAGGAAAGTCCTTCTTGTCTGGTGATCAACGTTAAACAGTGCTGAAGTAGGTTGGCTGAGCAGGTAACTTAAAGCAGACCATAGCTGATTAAAAATATATAAATTAATATTGACTTTTACTTAGGCTATTGACCAAAGTGGGTTTTCTCACATATTCCTCAACTTAGACAAATTCAGGGCTGCTGTCCAGGCTCTGATATCAAGACATAACTGGCTAACTGCTACCCTCTGGAAATGCTATTTGAGGTTTTTCTTATGATATTATGTCATTGTCCATGGCATAATATTTCAATACCACATAAAGTACGTGCATTAAGCATTATTACCAAATGATATAGAAATGCACAAAGTTCCTAAGCAATACAGAAGGGAATCTATTGTTGATCACTCCTATTCAACCTTGAAGCAGATTGTTTTAATATTTTATTTAATTAACATTTACTGTGCCTCCCATACAACAGCTGTCTTTCCACTGAATGCCACAGAAATGTCTGAACAAAAGAAAAATTAAGCTAAAGTAATGGAATATCTTCTGTTTTGCATGCATGTATAAGGTACAGTTGTGTTTTGTTTAGGTATGAGGGCTTTTTTCAAAGGCTCGTATTTACAACCTCGCAGAAAATTTAGTCTGGCTAGAAAGGGAGTAAAAGGGAATAAAAGAGAATAAAAGGAAATAAAAGGGAATAAAGAAACAACCTACTTTGTACAAGCAAACAAAAGTAAATTAATAGATACAAATCCAGCCTTTTACAGTAATTTTCTCCTACTTTGTAGTGCCACAGATAAATTTGCATTTAGGGGAAACCTCTGCTTGTAGTCGTTCATCACTCAGCTAGCTGCCTGGGAACCAAGGCAGGATTTTCATCACCGTTCACATCTGATCTTCAAGGATGTGCATCAGCTCATCCTGTACCACCTTTTGGAAGAAGACAGAATTGAAGTGCCCTTTACCTTAAAATCATAAAACTCTCATAGAAAATCTCAACAGAACAGCAAACAAATTCAGACATTTATTAAGAGCAGGCAGAGAAAGCAAATGTAAAGGAAAAGAGCTGGCATATATTAGGCATCTTCAGCCATATTCAAGCTCTAGAAAGCTGATTTATTCTCAGAGCAGCTGGTGTAGAGTTTAGCTGCTTTGATGTTGAGTTCTTTGCCCTCTTGCAGATTTCCTCACCAATTACTGCCACTTTCTGTGTCATTGTCCAAGCCTGAAGAGAGGATCTGTAATGTCTTATGTACTGTTTAAATTGTAAACTATTCAGATCAGTAGCAAAAACTTGCTAAAAAGTTGTAGAGTGCATAACTCTAGAGTTAGAGTTGTAGCAACTGGCAATGCAGTTTCCAGGAACAGTTACAGAAATGTATCCCTGCCACTTCACTGATGTTCCTCCTTTTCTACTCCCTTACCTAGGCTGGCTCTGAGGTGCGTTCCTTGATCTCTGTGTCTTTGTTGTCCCCCTCCTGTCACTTCTTGCAGGTGCATAAGTGTACTTTTAGAATCACGGAATGGTTTGGGTTGGAAAGGACCTCAAAGAGCATCTAGTTCCAAACCCCTGCCATGGGCAGGGACACCCTCCACTAGACCAGACTGCTCAAAGCCCCATCCAGCCTGGCCTTGGACACTTCCAGGGATGGGGCCTCCACAACCTCTCTGGGCAACCTGTTCCAGTGCCTCATCACTCTAACAGTGAAGAATTTCTTTCTAATGTCTAATCTAAATCTACCCTCCTTCAGCTTAAACCCATTACCCCTTGTCCTGTCACTACAGTCCTTGATAAACAGTTTCTTTCCATCTATCTTGTAGGCCCCTTCAGGTACTGGAAGGCTGCAATTAGATCTCCCCAGAGTCTCCTCTTCTCCAGGCTGAACAACCCCAACTCTCTCAGCCTGTCCTCATAGGAGAGGTGCTCCAGCCCTCTGATCAGCTTTGTGGCCCTCCTCTGGACTCTCTCCAACAGCTCCATG
>VXBL01002193.1:948997-993166 GCA_013400195.1 Aramus guarauna
TCATAGAAGGCCACCGAATTTGTCAGGCACGATTTGCCTTTGGTGAAGCCATATTGGCTGTCTCCAATCACCTCCTTATTTTCCATGTGCCTGAGCATAGTCTCCAGAAGGATCTGCTCCATGTTCTTGCCAGGGACGGAGGTGAGACCGACTGGCCTGTAGTTCCCTGGGTCCTCCTTTTTCCCCTTCTTGAAAATGGGGGTTATGTTTCCCCTTTTGCAGTCAGCAGGAACTTCACCGGACTGCCAGGACTTCTCCAAAATGATGGAAAGCGGCTTGGCCACATCATCCGCCGGTTCTCTCAGGACCTGTGGATGAATCTCATCAGGTCCCATGGACTTGTGCACCTTCAGGTTCCTTAGATATTCTCGAACCTGGTCTTCTGCTACAGTGGGTGCTACTTCATTCTCCCAGTCCTGCCCTTGCTTTCTGTGACGTTTCTACATGTCTTGACACTTGCTTCTGTGGCACTTTCTTTCTGTCACATTTCTGCATGTCTTGACACTTTCTTCTGCACTCTGTCACATGCAGATGAGAAGGCAACACTAACCACTCCATCATGCTTTCCTCCTAAAAGCAGCGTGGGTTTTGTGCTGAATATATGTAGTCTCCATCTCATAAAGTCATACTTTCATGTACATCTGAATCTCCTAAACTGCTCCAGGAGCTCAAAAGTGGTTGGGAACATGAGAGATACCCCACTGGGATCTCTCCAGACCAGCTTCTGTTGTCAGACTCCTGAACACTGATGGGTTTCCACAGGGAGATATTTCCTTGCTGGACAAGGATATATATGGCTTATAGAATTTTGTAACTTTATAACTATGTCACTTTGGTGGAGTGTTTTAGATATTAACAGCCAACCTCTACACCACAGCTAAGCCAGGTAGGTTGGACTTTGTGGGCAAAGCTTTGTAATGGCTACATGGAAGAGCTTTCAGAGAACTCAGAAGGGAAGCTTAGCTACAATACTACCAAGTTTGCCACATCCAGAAAGTGCCCTCTCCTTGGCCTGCCTGGGGAAATGGAAGATTTCTAGTAACCCCCATCAGAGAGAGGTTACTCAGACATAACTTGTCAGTGTTTTTTGAGTAGCTGCCCAAAAGGGGCACAAAAGGAAATAATACATAAGAGCTGATGTGCTCCTTATTAGCTGGTGTGTTACCCCTTCTCAGACTCCACAGAGGAATAAATGAAATTAAACCAAGTGACAGCCATCCTTCAGATTTTAAAGGAATCAAAATAAGCTGCAACCACTTTCAGTGGAAGTCTTACATTCACTGCAAGGCAGAAAAGGCTTCTTTCCCTTGAATGTGCACCTTAACACTTTTTTTCTTCTTAACAGTGTTCACAGTCATAAGACCTTAAAGTCAGGTAAACATACAGATAAGGAGATCTGCTTTTTAAAGGGCCAGAGCAAAATGAAGGACATGTAATGTACTCTCCTAGCAGGACAGCTCTGTGAGGGGATTAAGTTGCAGTCCCAGCATGCCTAAAGCTGTGTACAATCTCACAAACTCTACATAGCTAGCTTTAAGCAAATAAGCCATTGCCAGTTCTCAAAGACAAAATAAATAAACCTAAACAAAATGTGCTTATTTTAAGACTATGGTTCAAAAAACAGGGGCTCGCATCCAATGGCATTCATTCCATTGAGTTCAGTAGGCATAGGAGCAAGCCTTCAGATGTTTGAAATGGTGGTTTCTGTCAATATCTCAGTGAGCAGTCTCCTTTAATGGGTTTCCTTCTGCCGGCATTTTATCCATCTGTGTGGTCTGTTCTGAAGCTTGATGTGCTGTGCTGCTGCAATCAGAGGAGATCCAAGGATTCCCCAAGTGCTTTCCCTTGAGGGCACTTGGCATGAGCCTTTGCCAGGGAAAAAACACCTTTGAACACTATTTGGTTGTATGTTTTCAGAGATGAACAGGCAGCAAGTAGCATTCAGAGGCTCAGTTGCACTAAGACATCCCTGCCCGATTCACTGCAGTTTCTCACACACACTCCAACACCTCCAGCTAAGGGCTGTTTAGTTACACTGCAGGGTCATTTTTCCCCAAAAGAAATCCTATGGCAAGAAACTCATTAATTTACTGGTAAAAGTATTTTATCACTGATCCACTGGCAAACTGGCCATGAAAGGTGACAACACCAGTTTGCTTCAAGGGATTTGCTCATGGAAAGTGCAAGAACACTCTCGAAAACTACTGTTGATGGTGAGTAATGTAGATCAAAAAAAAACAGAGTGCCAGGGTATCCAAAAGTTTCCAGTGGTCAAGCTACTGATTTGGAAAGATTTCTTCCCTGGGGATCCCACCTTTAACTCCAGGTCTTTGTTCCACATCACTTTTTCAGCTAGGTCCTGACCATCTGGGAGACATCACAATCCCTCCAGCATAACAGAAACCTGCACTAATTTTCCCTGATTGCCTTGAATGTTCACTGAATCTAAACCAGGAGGTTTTCAATAGAAATGTCTACATTAGTTATTGGGAAAGCACACACTGTTGCCATGATTTATATTTTGATGTTATTGGGCATTGAACCTTTGGGAACAGGGACTTCAAAAAAATTCGATAGGTGAGTATACAACTCTGACCAAGAGTTTCAGAAGCAGCTAGTGGTGCAAAGTGCCTCTATTTTCTGATAGCTTCTACAAATCAAATTAAATGGACTTAATTTTCAGAAAGGACTTCCTATTGCCAACTTTTTCCATAGGCTCACGGTGGGAGTATGGAAAATCATTAACTGCTACCAACGATTTTCACCATCAAGTCTACAGGAGACTTTCTAACTGAAGAATTATTTCAGTAAGATCACCTTCCCTCCCCAAACTGAAGGGAGTTGCTTGTTTTTTCTACTGGTATACTAAGTTCACAGCATTAAACCTCTGTCAACACAAAAAGCAGGTTTGCATATTGTGTTGTGGTATGATCTTTTATGTATATGCTTGCAGCATGGGGTAAGCGTGTTCTGGTATGGTATTTCAGGGAAGGTTTTCCTCATAAATTTTTAGGACTACTGCATAAAAGGTTGCAGATATAAAGGTGAATTTCTCTTCTTGGTAACTCTAAGCTTATAACAATGCAATTCCACTTGAAACTGTGGCATTTCTCTGTATTTAGCTACTGAACAAAGAGTAAAATTTAACAGAGAGGGTTGAACGTGATTCAGTGCTTGTAAAAACAGAATGAAGGCTTTTCATTTGCAAGTTTCCCGCCCATTCTGGTGTCTGCCTTTTTATTGCTATGCACTACCTTGAGGCTATAGGGAATCTTGTACAGCAGCTTTGTAGGTTGGCCAACACATGACAAGCTTATTAAGTGATGTGTACAGCACTCTATTGCTAGTGACTGGACCTCTCATCAAATCACACTCCCATTCTATGATTCACCAGTACTTCTTTCCTTAAATGAAAGTTACATTACAGTTAACTTTCATTAACTTTCTACAGAGTACCTCATTCCACTGACAAACATGCATACACTTAACACATTTTTTTTAAGGACTAAGAGAAATAGTATGTTGATTATGGTACCACCAGCACATCTGCATTATCAGATATACCGATACTGGGTGAAATAGTAACCCAATACAGGATGATCTACACAAAAAGCAAGACCGAAGCTCTTCTTTATGGAACAACCTGACTACACTCTATCTTGCTTTCAGACCTTTATTCTGTTGTATGAGTAAAGGTGTGGATGCTTCGTGGGTGGGGAGATTGTAGGCTCTGGGAAAACATTCTTTGCCTGCTCAAGAGATGTTTCTCATCACAAAGATGTGCCCAACGCAGCAGCCACCGGCTGTTTAGGAAAGCCTTCAGTGGCTTGCAGTGGGGGCTGGATCAGACCCAGTCGTGCCTGTCTCTGAACAGCCACATGTGTGTAGGGGCCAGACTGTTTGCTGGCCTGTAAGCAAAGGTCATAAGGTATGGATACTCTCACAGCCACAACAAATTTTATTGTAATCAAAAGAGAGTATAGGTTTGGGATGTTTTTTCCCCAAGTCATTGCCCTGACAGGGCCCACCAAGATGTTTGTAGCGGATGTAATTAATGGTGGAGAACTGCTGTGGCTGACAACAAGAGAAACTCAAACATTGTTTTGCAGGATGTGCCCAACTCGCAGCTGCCCTCCACTTCAATTTAGCACATCTCCAAGCCAGCAATTAAGACATGCAAGCATTTCATGCTGAGGAAAGGGGAAAAAACCTGGACAGTGCTGTGATGAGTGCATATGGAAGAAAAGGCAAGTAAATCCAGCATGGAAAAATGATACAAACTACCCATTTGACCACTCTTACTTTTGTTAAGCTTTTTCTCAGGATGTAATCATAGCATTAAACCTTTCCTTCAAAAAGTCTATGATAATAACTTTTTTTTTGCACTGGTTCAGGGCAAACTGTCATTTTCACTCTCTTTCATTTAAGGCTGGATGAACAACAGCACTCCTTTGCTTTATTTAGTGATAAAGGTTCATTTATATGGTGCTACATCCCTTTTTCATGAATGTCTGGCTCTATTTTCTTTAACAGAATACACCTGTCCTCATTGTAACTCCTGCAAAACTTGCCCATTTCCCTGATCAGATTCTTTCCTCTTTGAATTTACCTCTGACTTTCCACTTTCTTCTAGCTTCTCCCTCTTTCTCTTTCCTTCTCTTGACTTTTCTCATGTTGTGAGACTGCTGTTGAAAATGGATGCTCCTCAATGTCTTGTTCACCCTTTTACATCACAGCTCTCTTTCCTCTATGCTGCCTCTCACACCCAAAAGGTCCTCCCAGATCCTGTCTGTTAGGCATCTTCCCTGCTCCTAATCACAACCACACAAAATTAGTGTACTAATCATGATCAAACGGGACAGGGAAAACAGTTGAAGCATGTTAGGTGTGACTTTTATTAAACACATATAACAAAATATGGTGGGCACTTTTCAGCCAGGTTGCTTTAGCAGCTGAGTACCTGAATCCTTTGCACAGCATTTGGAAAATCTTCTCCAGGAATTTGTTTGCTGTTTACAGGGCCTGCATGGGGTGGGCATCCATCCACCTTTCATACTGGATCAGACTGGAGCTCGGTGCAGAGGCAGTTGCAGACTATTTTGGCAGAGGGCAGTAACCAGGTGCAAATCCCAGGTCACCAGCTAGTTCACCCAGAGCCAACTCATGTCATGGCACTGTACTGGGAAGAGGTTGGCATAGCTATAAAACCAGCATTCTTCCCCGAGAACCTGTAACCAACTTCAAATTTAATGTATCCATCACTGTCTTACAGTGAGAGAGCCCTGTCATAATTGTTAAAGACTCTTCTGAGCAATTAGACAGAATAAGGTAGGTTCCTTACAGGTATCTCCTGTGACATGCAGATTCTCTAGGCTGAGAGAGAAGTAGCAGAGAAGTGATTTGAAGTTTTATCACTAAATTACCTGGATTACTTCTCTTTCTAAAGTAGCTACTTCTTATTAAGTAGATATTTAATTTCTTATTTTCTACATTTATAGGAAAACAATGAGTTGCTTTGAAAAATATCACCCAGTACATCCTAAAAAGTAAACAGTGGAACAATAGCTCATTACAATATCTTGCCAGTCTTACCGGTGTGCCTGAAAACACAAAACAAAAGAGATGACAAACCCTGCAAAATTTTCCCCCAGTCATGAGTAATCCCATTGATTCCAGTAAAACAACTCACATGAAGAAATGTAAGCATGTATTACCTGTGTCACTGTGTTTGCTTTGGGACTTGACTGAGAAAAGTTCAAATTCAGTCCTTACAGATTTAATCCAAGTTAAAATCTTGCCACTGGCTAGTGTCAGGATATTATTTAGCTGCCTTGAGCTGTTTCTCTATTTTATTTTCATCCAAATGGGATTTTGCTGATGCAGATATTGAGATGGCGTAAAGAGGTGGCACTTGTCAATGTAAAGGGTGGGCTGGGACTCTGGCTAGAATTTACTCCCCAGTGGGTGAGAAAAAAGAAAAAAGTCAATAGCTTGGGGAGTTGCTTGTTTTTATCAGTGTGCAGCACCTCTAATTAGGCAGAGCTGTGTCTGTCCCCAAGAAGTAGCACATCCCTGGCACTTTCACAGAATTTAGGGATGTGCAGGACAGATCTGAATTGGGGTTGGCCTACAACCTTTGCAAAATTTGCTGGAAAATTCAAAATGCTCAGAAGTTTTATGTGAGCTGCTATACGCAAACATCTTTAGGTGCTTATCTGGGTTTTTGAGATCTTTCTCTTTCCTTTTCTTTTCTGCAAGTTTCTTATTATTCCTTTCTTTCCCACTTTTCTGCCTTTTCTCTCTGGGAAACTGGGAAAGCATTTGACTCATTTCAGTCCCCCAGCAAAAGACTGATGAAAACCCCTCCAAACTCTATGACTGAAAAAAAAAAATAAAAAAAATAAAGTTATTTGAAATAAATAAAGCAGCTGTTGTATCCAGGGAGAAAAAGGACCAAAAGTGGTGGAGTGATACTGGTCAAGTTTCTGTATCAGAGCACTCTGCAGCAGAACTGGTGTAGCATTTTTGGTATGGCTGCAAAACAGGAAGACCAAAAGGAAACAGTTCATTTAGGTCAGTCCTTTTTTTAGCTTGGCTGTTTAATCTAGGCCAATTTTGAAATGAACACCTAAAGCACTTTATTTCGAAACTGCCAGAGTAAAACATTTGGGTGTTGTTTTAAAATGTTTCCATGCTCTCTTCCGCTGTGCTGACTGGCAACCTCAATTTATAGGCAGATCCGGTTCCTCTGAAATGGCATCTTTTGGTGAATTGTCTCCTCTGCATATGCTTTAATTATTATTTTCATAAGTCTTACACCTCATTCGCAAGGTTACGACAGGCCACCGTAAGGCAGAGCTCCTTGCTGATGGCAAATGGGTGCCAGCAGCTCCAGCTTGCTGCAATACCCATTGGCTGTTCTGTCACTCATGCTCTGCTGTTCCACACTGATTTTGCAGGACTCCCTGGCCCACGACATGCCCAGCCTCTCAGCACTAACTCACTAAGCGGTTCAGACTCAAGGTTTCTAATGCTGCCATACAATAGCGCTCACTTTTGACACACGGCGAGGGTTTAGGTTGGCAGACAGCAGATTTTTTTCTTTTAAAAAGGCTGAAAGCTTGAGGTCTCTTTCTGACAGTGCTGGATAGAGAGAGACTTGTGCAACTGTTGGATGCCTGAAGCCTTCACTTTGGCTTCCAGAAAAAGAGAATGTTGAGGTAAAATGCAAATTACGTATTAAGCAAAATATACAGGCAGCGTCTAACATCCTCTCACTTTCCTCTCTGCAAGACCTGTGCCAAAAGCTTTAGCACGCAAAGTTGTGACCGGGAGAACCTCGGTCGCGTTTCTTTTGGTACACTGGGGGCTGGTGAAAGGGTGCTATGAAGAGCAGTGTGGTGTGCCTTGGCTGAGTAGGGCCTTTACCCAAACTGGAGTGTGCAAGATTTGGAGTTTGCCTTTGCCTGCTAGCCTCAGGGAGACTTTTGATCCTCTCACTGTGAGCATTTGCTTTGTTTTAATCTTGTTCTGTCCCATGGATGGGACAAGTGGATGTAAAGGAATGGCATTACCCTGGTATTCTCCTGCTCCAACTCGCCTCAGTCCATTCGGCACTTGTCCATCCCTGCTCGTATTTCAAGTCAACCAGCTTTGTCCAAAGCTGGCCAGGCACACTGTGCATTTCACTCTGTGAAGTCCAGGCTTTGCTTGTGATGGAGCAGAGCAGCGGAGTGCATCTAACACACAGATTACACTGCAGGGTCAAACACATCCTGCTGCATTGCGATGTACGGTGTCTGTCTGGAAGATCTCAAGGGATTAAAGCCAGTCTAAATTGAAAGGAGAATGAAAACTGAGAGGCTGCTATCAGTGGAGGGAAGGAAGCCTTTGTTTACATACAGCCGGTCACTTGTAGGGCAGATGGAGAGACTACGCGCCTCCCTACATTGTTGTGTCAAACCTCAAACTGTAAACCTGACCTCCCAACACCTCCTGAGAGCGGCCAAAATAATCCCTAAATCATTCTTGTTTGGGGGCGTCAGTAGCTTGTGGGATTTTGCAGCTTGTAAGGTGGCTGGCCTCTGGGGCACATCTTGGTGGGTTCGGGAGATGACTGTGCTCTTCAAGGGGAAAAAGACAGTTTAAATGTAGATACTGATAAATCTAGGTGCTCAAAGCTTTCCCTGTGTTAATTTGTCATTCCTACGAGTGAGAACTTAAGTATTTGCTCTCAAAAGAATGGACTTCTGTTGAGGCTTTGGGAGAGGGGGTGGTGGGAGGGCATTTTTTTCAAATTTTGGCAACCTTATGAGATTCCTAATGGAATCTGTTGACCAAAACTTCAGAGTATGTAGGTGCCTGGTGTGAGGGCCTGGTTACTGGCGGTCATGTTCCAGCCAACAACCCCAGCCAACAGGCCATGCTCTGCAGTACTAATGCAGGAAACAGATTCCTCAGAACCCCTAAATCTTTGACTCCTACCCCATATACCAACTTAAACAAATGACTACTGGCACAATAACTTGATCCTTCCATTGTCATGTGGTCGCTTGTTAATTTGTTTCATGATGTGTCAGCTTCTAGATCTAAGACTGATATTACTCCCTGAAGGTTAACCATTATCTTACATCTTATTTATTAGAAAGCAAAGGATGTCTAAGTACTAGTGGCATGAGTTTTCTAAGGGCCTGTGTTTACAGTAACTACAGGACAGCTTTAAAAAAAAAAAATTGAGACTGGTATTAACAATGGCGCAGGTCACATAGCAATATTTGGATTCCCTCCTTGGGGCATGAATTGTGAAATGATCAAGTTTATTCCTTTCCTCTGAGCAATGCCAGCTATGCTAACAGTATGTTTTGACATAGATTTATTGTAGGGCTGTAGGAACAGCTGATGCGCACCCAGCATAAAATGGTACCATGGTGCATTCAGCATTGCCAGCGACCCTTGCCCACTTTATTAGGATTCACAGCTTCTCTGGTGGGTGTAGCAGTGGTCTGGGAGAAGAGTCATCCATTTTCTCACTTGAGTGTGGCACAGACTCATATAGCACAGTCCTTTCCTTGAAAATTCAAGGTGGTTAGAACTTAATAAAGCATATTCCTGCATATTATTTACAGCTGACTGTTGGTAGAGCAGAGACTGGAGTGACAGGCTACATGTTGAAACACTCAGGCTTTTCCCTTGCATCATCTGCCCTAGCTACGAGATGACAGAACCAGCCCAACTGTTGTTTGTCACATAGCATAGCTATGCCATGGCCTTCATGGCAGATGACTGAGGTGAAGGTATTAACATAGCTGACATTCACTGTGTGCTGGCACGCTGTGCTGCCGGGCACTGCCCAGAGCTCTGCAGATGCTCACGGCACATGCTCTAGCTGTCTGGGTGTCCATCCCAGCCCTGGCAGCTCTCCTGCCCCAGCCCGTTGAGCATTAGAAATAGAGAAATAAAATGCAACACAAATAGTGATTTAAGGTTGTGATTGCTGCTGCCTTCTGAAGCAGCCAGGGATGAGACCTCCTGCAGGAAGGCTCTCTTTCCTGGATGCCAAGACAAAGGGTCAGAAGTAAGAGGGTCTGATTTTTTCCCTGCCACAGCAGTGAGCTTGCCCAAGAACATCCCTGCAGCAGCCTGGTTCCTTGGGCTTGCTGAAATATGTTCCTGTTGGCCTCATCTCAAGCCTCCGATCTCATTTAAAATCTTCATAATACATCCTGCCTTTTGGGACAGAGCAGATATACAGTCACAGGTAACTCAGTACATTATGTATCTCTTCTGTGTCCCTGATTTTAAAGTCTCTTTTTTTTATATGGTGACAGATCTGCCTGAAATCTGGGTGTTTGGCTTACGCTCAGGTGAATGTGCCATAAGATCCTGATTCTGCTCTCTGACCAGCCAAGTTAAATTTGTATAACTAGGTATCTGGGGCAGTTACCCAGAGAAAGTAAAGCCGAAATTAGCTTATGCGCTGACCGAACATACGTCCGGATGCTCAACTTCCAGCCGCATCGTACCCTATGGCACAGCCCAACCGCACAGGCAGCCGAGGGAAGATCGGAGCCAACATCCACTCCCGGCTCGGCCACCTGCCAGTACATTGCCGAGTCACTTAGACTCCAAACTTGACCCGGCTTTGGGGCTTGCTCCCCTTCCGCGGGAGCTCTGCTCCCCGGGCTGCGGGCTCGTCCCGCCGGCCCGAGCTCCCTCTGCCGGCCCCGGCCCCGCTCCGCCCGCCCGCGGACACGCAGCCCACCCGGGGCCGGGCCGGGCCGGGCGGCGGGGTGTGCTCCCCCCTCCGGGAGCATCCCGCCTCTCGGGCAAGCGCCCTAAGGGAGTCGGAGTTGCTGTCAGGTTTTGTCTTTGGCGGATGCTTGTTGAATTATTTATATGGGAGTGGAAGGAGTCCAGCTCTGGGAGCGGGGAGAGGTTTATCGCGGACCAGCCAAAAAGTTGGTCTGGTTGCGGTAGGCTCTGGAAGACCTGGTAAGCAAAAAAACCCCCAAGCTTTGAGTTACTGGCCTGATTCAAGAGCAGCAGGGGTTTGAGCCGGGCTCAGCACATGGTAGCAAAGTGTCCTAATCTTCCTGTTCTTGCTGCTTAGAATTGCTCTGGGGGTTTTTTGGAAATTCATTTGGGAAAACTTCCCAGTATCCTAGGTAATATGTGTCGCTAGAACTGCCGCATCCTTTTGCATCTTGAGAAACTTCTGTTTCAACAGATTGACTTTTTCTGAGAAAAGCCTACTGCACTCACAAACACAGCTCCCCCCAACGCTAAAATGAAGCCAGGATGCCCAGGTAGATTTCATTTGTGCAGGCAGTGTCAGGAAAAGACATTCTACTGCCATAGCTGCAATAAGTAGAAAAAATCCAAATGCATTAAGCACCTAATTTCGTCTGGGGGTCCCTGCTCCTTGATGCGGGAGGTGCTTCTGCAGAGCCCCATAGAAGTCTGGCATCAGTTTGTGCAAGCAGCATCTGTGCGCCAGGGGGTTTGACTGTGAGCTCCTTGCAGGAGAAACCGTGTGTTGTTACGTATTTGTGCTCCACCTACCAGTATTTTTGATAATATTGCAAAGACTTCTTGCCTTCCTTCCAAGGGAGCACTTTCACTGTGGTAGTCAGTCAGAAGGTGCGGGGAATCTCATTCTGCTTCAGCCCTGCTGCCGGTGCCGTCCTTTTATTGCCACGGGTTTCCTGGCAAAGGCTTCATGGGTTTCAGTGTGCTGAACCCCAGGCTGTACAGGTGTGAGGCATCCTCTGGTTTGCAGTGAGGTGGGAAAGAGCTGCTGCCTCCTGCTCAGAAGAGAGGAAAAGGAGACAAAAGGTGGCACAGCAGCCACTTCTCTGTGCTGTAGTAAGTGACTTTTCTCCCTTCTTTTTGCATTGTCACAGAACTGCCAATTGATTATTAGGTTTAGGACTTTTTTTTTTTTTTTTTTTTTTTATAATTCTTTTGGGGAGGGAGAAGGAAAGGGAAGAATTTCAGATAGGACAGACCTGTTATCACCTCAAGAGATGCTGAGCTAAATCCTGAGGATTTTACTCAGGTTTTTCTCTTGGGTAGAGATCCTTCTGATGGGAACAGGAATTGTACTAAACAAGGACTACTGGATTCGACCCTATGGAAGTAACTTACAAACCTTTCCTGTGGGCTCAGAGACTAGTGACACTCAAACACTCTTTAGAGGGTTCCATCATACAGGTTCAAATTAATGTTGGGGCTTTTTTTGTCTCCCCTGACAGTTTCTTTTTTTTTTTAACTTTTTTTTTTTAAAAACCCTCTTTACAATGTCCTTTTCCCAGCCAGTGGTCTTTCCTACAGCTGATTCCTGATGTTTTAGAGGATGACTTACACATCCTGCCTTAGCAGCAGACTAATGCCCGGGTTTGAATTACTATTGAATAAGCAGCAACGAAATCTCTATCAAAATAATCAGTAGTTCCAAAAACCACAAACAACAAAACAAGCAGAGTTGAACTAACTCAGCAAGACCATTTGTAGCATCAGGGACGGTGAGTCATTTTTCTTTTCCCTCCCTCAGCAGACTTCATCGCTGCCTCGCGCAGCCCCGGGGAGGGCAGGTGGAGTGGGTAGGGCATGGCTTCAGAAAGTTAAAAAAAAAAAAAAAAAAAAAGTCGACATCACTCCGGTCACGTGATGCAAAGGGACCAATGGAGGCAGGTTCTGGAAAGGGGAACAGTTAAATTTGTAATTTTGGTTGTGTGAAACACTTCTTTGGGCCTCATAAACAACCACAGAACCACAAGTTGGGTACAGAGGCAGTCACACAAGAGCGGGTCCGGGATATTGGTCAGCAGGCAGGGCGAATCGTTTTGACTGCAAACCACAGAGTTTCGTAGAGTGGTAAGCATCATCAACCACAACCGATCCGCTATTTTTTTTTTTTTTCTTTTTAAGAAACAATTTCAGAGTTCTTTTAGCAAAAGAACCTTATAATCCGCTTTGTGCTGCTCCTGAGGCACCGGGATAAAACAGAGTGTGATGGCTGGGAGGAGGGTGGTAGCAATGACCGTTCTTCATTTTTCACTCCCCAAGGTAGAAGAAATCATATATTCCTTCACTGTAAAGACAGAGTGAGTTTTAAAGAGGAAACAATGGCTTCAAACAGCATATTTGAGTCACTTCCTTCTTACCAGCACTTCTTGAGAGGTAAGTGCCATTCAGACTTTCTAAATATACTTTTTACTTTCCCATACTTAAGAAAATGCATGTTTGGAGAGTATCTGAGGACATTCTTGTAGTACATGCTTTTTCCCACTTCAGTTTTCTTGGAGGCGCTCTCATTGAAGCTAATATCTGAGCTTGCAGGAATACCATCTCATTACTTATCAGTCCGTTAAAGACATTATAACAAGGACTCATTTAAGCCGTTCAAACAGCCATTGCATGCTTGTGAATTTTCTCTTCATAAATCAAAGTGTGCTAGAATAACTCACATGAATTTCTGCAGATACAATAGCAGTAGCACAAGCCCCTTTTGACTCTTTTTGGCAGAATTATGACTTTTTGAGCCGGTGCCATGAAAAATGACAGCCAGCAGCATGCAACACATATTACAGGCTGAAACACGGGGAGTGAGCAGCAAGCTGGTGTGTACAGCCAGCAGAGCGTGATGCTGTCTCACTTATGCTAGACCATCAGCCTGGGTAAAAGGCATATTCACCATGGAGGAGTCAGAAAAAGCTTAGAAACCTGCTTAAAGTTAGCTGCAACTCATGTGGCTCTGGAAGAGAAGCGATGTGGATAAACTCAGTTTCTGTTGATGCCACGCGGGTCTTGGATGACCGCGAATTATCAGCTCCAGCCACCCTTAGAGAAATGAAGCAGTCCTGTAAAGGCTGATGGGGGCGGGGGGGGCAGGAATTGAAGGGCTTCACCTAGTAATCTGCCTTTTTTCACCAGTGACCAAGCGCACTCAGAGGCTCCTGCTAACATTCTCACAACCCCCCGTGGAGCTAATGGTTTAGTCATGGGTTATTCATACGAGTAAGCCAGGGACTGGCACCAGAAATTTGTCCGCTTCCTCGTAACTACCTACCTAAATAGCTCATGCCTCAGCTGGACTTTTCCCCTTCCCACACGAGCCCTCTGACAGTTCAAGCCCTTTTTGCAGCAGGGCTGCGTCCGTTCGGGTGACAAGGCACACAAAGCCCGTTGCAGAGCGCTCGTCGAGCTCATCCGGGCTGCTGCCAGAGAGCAGCACTTCATAACCCTTTATAGTTGCAGACTACATTTTCCCGGCCTCGCTGGCGATGCCGGCGTGAGTCATGAGTTATTCGTATTAATAAGTGGGCTGGGGAATGCGGAAGGCTCGTCCCAGCTGCTGTGTCACAACAAGCAGCGGCTCCACCGGCACCCCGCCGCTGCTGTGGGTCAGTGCTCCCTCGAGTGGGGCGCGGGCAGAGGGCAGCCTGCCCGCTCTCCCGCCTTGCTTCAGTACTCTTTTTCCTCCCCCGTGTCAAAAGCTTTTCTACATTTGTCTTTCCTGGCACCAGAGGAGACCTGAATCTGGGCAGACAGCACCTTCTAGCCCGGGCAGGGGAGATGCTGAAGGGTGAGCAAAAAGCGGCTAGCTGCTCTGCGGCACTCGCAGTGCTGACATTTCCCCAGCACCCCCACCGAGCAAAGGAAGCAATACTGCTAGAATAACAAGAAGGATCTTCCTGCATTTCGTCAGCCTTTTTTTTTTTTTTTTTTTTTGTTTTTTTTTTTTTTTTTTTTTTTTTTTTTTTTTTTTAGCTCACCCAACTGTTTACTGTTTAATCTGTAGCACAGGAAGACTTATTGAAGAAATTTTGTACTTCTGATAAAATAACAAACAGAGTGAACCTCATGAGGCAGTGCTTGCGGCGAGTGCCAGAGCACAGCCAGCCCACAGGACGGGCTGGGGATGGCAGAGGCCGTATTGCAGGCAGGAGCCCAGAGACACTGAGAGCAGCTGGTTGGAGACCAAGCACCGATTTGTTCAGAAAAGGAGGAGCTGCGTTAAAGCTCGTCAATCTAGCAAGTGATTTAGCTCAACACTCCAGAATGGGTTTTATCCTCCTCCTTATTACAGTTGTCGTTATTGTTACTAACATTATTATAGAAGCGGTATTTTGTGTTTCTTCATGGACTGTGCTACAATCTTGCTAGGCTAGAAGTCCTACGCTAGTTACCTTAAGATACTCACCCGGTTTTGGCAACCCAGGCACAGATCCTGGTACGTACCCAGCGCAAGCAAGATCAAACTCCCGCTGTACAGTGCTAGGAAAGCTTGGGCAACAGTGCTTCAGTTGAGCTATAAAGCAAATACTTCGTCGTTGCGAAAGAATATTGTGTTTGAGCGTGGAAGGCTGTGACAGTTTTCCAGCAGTTCCCTTTTTGTTCCTTTCTTTACTCAAATGAACTTCGCACAATTTCAAAATCCTGAGCGCAGCAAAAGTAACGCTTGGGCCTCGGAGCAAGAAAAATAATCATCCCTAGGGTCGGTTGTTCTCACCCCTATTTCTCAATAGTGTTTACATAGACTGGTCATTTGAAATGTCCCAAACCGTCTTTTTTCTTTTTTTCCCGCCAAAATTTATTACACTTTCTCTCTTAACTGAAATCGTGAGGTAAAAGGAAAAATAACAAGCTGTTTTGTGCTGTGGATTTCACTTTATCAGTCCATGCAGTTCTCTGAGAAGGAAATCCATAACTCTTTTTTAGCCTGATACTATGTGAAAATTGGGAAAAAAGAGGGGAGTGGGGAAGCAGAACCATTGTTCCAGCCCCTGCGAGCAGTGACAGACGTAGAAAGCCTGACATATTAATTGAATGTGGTACACCACAAAGGATATGGCCCTTTTTCTATCACACCACACCAGGTCCTCGCTTCTGCCGCTAGGTAAAGAGATGAGGATTACACTGAAACCTCCATTGGCGTGCTCTGCATGATGAATGCATTCAAATGATTATGAGCTCTGCTTTTAATGACGGCCTCATTTTCCTAATGGCTTCTTTCAGTTCACAGTCTGGGCTTGGTGTTAGGAGTACAGGGTAGGAGCATTTCTAAGCATCCCGCTGCAGCGCAACCTGCAGAAAAAACATCGCTCCATCTCTTTCTCAAATCTAGGACTGCATCAGCAAGGCTCTAGTTTAAACTTTTACTCTAGCAAGATTCATAGTAAAAGGATGGATTTGCTGGTTTTACTGAAGCTTCAACACAGGTTCATGTGCGTTGGCTGGGTCAACACAGTGATGTCTTTAGGGTGGGGGGACCAAAATGAGACCTGTTGGAGATTCTTGTATTAAAGAGTGCACATACAGTTTTTAAAGGATGCGTAGATAATTACATGATATCACTCCACCCCATAACTTCTTTTAACTTCTTAAGGGCGATAAACTCTCCTGTAATGTTTCCTAATAATTTTGCCTGCAAAGGAAGACAGAATAGCTAATCTTTTTGCAGGGTTTTTATGGGGCTCTAAATAGCATGAAGCATAATATTTTCCAGGAGGGAACTTTTTCCTCATTTTCCTTTTTGCTGCAAGGTTTAATTATTTCAATATGCAAAGAAGGTTACTCCTGGTTTCGCCTTTGTTGTATTTTTTATTAATTAATCGAGGCAATGAAGACTCGTGGTGCAACATTTTGTTGGTTTCTTATCAAATGGAAATGAACTCCAGCAGAGCACTTTTACAACGTGGCAAAATACACTGTGCATACTTTCTTCTTAGCTCTAATATGCCAAGTAGTGCCCAGCCATGGGGGGTTTCTTCTTTTGCAAATGCTGAATAAAACTGTATCGCAAGAACTTCTTCCTGCTTTGAAGGGCTTCCCTGCCTGGCCCTGTGGACACCTATACCTAAACATACTGCTTCTCATTGAAAGTTAGTTGCTCTGCCTTGCCTTGTGATGGGATTTACGTTGGGAGACTCCTAAAGTCGCTGGCGCTGTATGTGATCGGAGGGGTGAGGTGATCGGAGGGGTGACGTGATGGGAGGGGTGAGGTGATCGGAGGCTCCCTGTTACCCAAGCCTACATCTGCAGTCTCACACTCTCAGCGTATGAGCCTCCCTAGGAGTAAATGTTTGTCTGCAGAGGGTGCTGCGTGAGGAGTGGGGTAGCAAGCTGATGATGATTTCAGCCCTCTAGAATTGGTGATACTGGCAGAAGTGGTCATATACTAGAAGTAACTATGCCAAAGACACGTATCTCTGGGACATGCACCGTACCCAACACTGCCATGTATTTTCATTCACTCACCCAGCAGAAGAAACCTATCTTTTCACAAGAGCTTAAGCTATGTTGTCACTGCATAGGGGAAAGAGAAGGTTTTCCAGCACTTTTGCAGGCTGCCTGAACTGTAACAAAGGGTTAATTTGTGTCAGCATTATAAAATAATAACTGCATCTTGTGAATAGGAAATTGAACTAAAGCTCATAAAAACCTTGGCTTACTAGAAGAAAAAACTTGCACAATGTCTGATTTACACAGGCTTCTCTCTGAGCCTTTTTTCATTTAAAAGCCTTGAGAAACATTGTGAGACCTGAACACAAGAATTCCTGTAAAGCAAGGGGTAAAGTATCTGACAGACATGAATATACTGCTTTGGTAAGATCAAGAGATTTTATCCTAGGCCAAAATATTAGACTGAGTGCTTAACCATTCACACTCAGTGGAGTGATGTGTTGTGATGACAGTCTTAGCAAGGACTTAGGGTTATGGCTGGCTTGCAGATTCCCCAGATTGGCTTACCCTTTATCATGTGGGCATTAATAAGAGATTCTTGGATGGCAGCTCTGCCTTGGATTGTATTTTACCACAAGAGCCAAACTCCAGCTCTGAGGTAGCTCTCTGGTGGGAAATAAAAGCATCATCCCTGCACTGCTGGTGTATGCAATTGAATAGAAAAGAAACTGCATTTTTTTCATGACTAGAACATAATCATGGTTTAACTTGACTGCAAAGGCATGACCCCAAAAGAACAGTCGGTTTATATTTAATGCATATGAAGGGCAGTGATATTGGCAACTTTGTGAAAGTAATTTATGAACTCCCGAAGAATTTTGCTTCAGAACGCAGAATGAATATCTGCATCATCCTCTTATATGAGAGGGAAGAGAGTCTATATCTAAACCAAGAGTGGCAAAGTAAGTACTGTTCTTGGATTTAGAAAGAGACATACTTGCTTCTAAAAGCTAAGCAGAAGCAAAGACATTTCTCTGTACAACTCTAAGGTTGTTCCACCAACAGGAGAAGCTCATCCAACTTTGACACCCTGCCACATGCAGAGGGGACGCACTTGGGTCCCCGTGGTCTCTGCTGCACCTCTGAAGTGGTGCCTGGAGGGCCGGGCAGGGGTGTTAGCCTAAGGTCCTCTTGTGCTGTTGTGCAGAGCAAAGGTGAAATGCAGAGCGGGCACGGGAGCTAAGGGGGAATGGCAGGTGCAGGAAAAAGTTTGGGTGGGCTGGTGCTCTGCAGAAACTGCCAGCTGTGGTGCCTCAGTAAATGACAATTTGAAGGGAAACCTGTCTTCCTCCTGTGTGCGTGGGGCAAGGATTTGCACGTAGGAGGCTGCCACAGAGCACCTGGCTGGCCATGGTAGCGTGGTGGAGGAGGTGGGCTGCACCACACAGCTATAACGACCTCCATCAGAAGCTTGGGCTGTTTGTGCCGAAATGTGTGTGCGCCTGATGGGCTGCTGGGCAGCAGTATGGGTCCAGCAGCCCCGGCAGGAGGGCAAGGAAGAAGTAGCTCTGGCTCTGGTTAAGGGGACGGATTGAGACTGGCTGGAGAGGGACCACCTGAATCCAAATCCCACCTGGCATCTCTGTCTTCCCCGTGCCAGCACAGGCCTCCGGGATGCAGGGTGTGTGTTTCAATGTGGGCGTGCAGCGTTTCGGGTGGGGTGGCTGCCCTGAGCATCAGGTTGTGCGCAGGGAGGAGGCAGTCCCGCGTGCAGCGGGGCAGCTCAGGACGGGCCACACAACACACTGCAGGGGCATAAGCCTGATGGATTTTCTGTGTTCCTGCTGATTGCAGTGTGCAAGGATGTGCCTGCTCAGTACTTTTTTTTCAGTTTTTATTTATTTACTTGTGTTTTCTGTTTGTTTGTTTTTTTCCTGAAACAACTCTGATAGTCAGCTCACCCACTCCTATTCCTTTCTCTGTGCTTAGTCAATGGGGCAAGGCATGGTGGAAATTTTTTTAAACAGTGGGTGATTACAACCTAGAACTCATTGCCATAAAATACCATTGAAACAAAGAGTTTAGCAGGATCCTTAAAACAGCTGGGTCTGTATATACGTAACAGTTTCTCAATAGGTACCAGACAGGTAAAGAAAAAAAAAAAAGCTTTGGAAGGGTTAAGTTCTCCTTTCGTCTTTCACTGCTGTATTCCACAGCACAAACCGATCTCTGTTAAAACTTGGAAGGAAAGCTTCCCATGTAAGCAGGTCTGTCATTTGCAAAATGAATTGTGACTTCCTCTGTGACATCTGGTACGGGCTGCGGAGAGAGACAGACCACTAGCTCGGTGAATCACTGGTCTGAGAGAAGGACAAGAAAACATTACACTACTTCATTACCTCTTCTGTCATCTTAAGAGGATGGATAATATTTGTATAGAATTGAGTCAGCTTCCCAAATAGTAGATGAGTAGCAGGGATATCTCCTCTCTGAAGTCTATTAATGAACTGCACGGGGTGACAACAGTGGTGCGTTTGGAGCAGTATCGCACCTACAAAGTTCCACAGTACACTGCTGAAGTCCATGCGCGCGCCAGCATATCCACAGCAATACCGAATGCAAGACACGTTATTCTTGCTGCCAGTGGAAAGGAGACTAGAAATTATATATACAGATTCCCAATGTAATCAGTTTTCAAAAGAATTGCCTTTTCTTACACTTAGCTCCCAGCAAAGTAGGGCCTGGGCTTACAACCCAGATACATTTTAGTCCAAAACATGAAATTCTCTATACAGATGTATTCAGACAATGGAAATAGGAAAGAAAAAAAAAAAAATAAAGGCATAGAAGAACTGACTGTGAAAGCATGGAAGTAGAGAGTGACTGTAGCTGCTACGTAGTAGAGTTTCCAATTCATCCTTAATACTGTCCACAGGGCTTACCACTTCTGCTCGCAAGTGAAACTCTGTGAAGTTGGGAAGTTTCACTTCACAAAGATCTGTGAGAACATTTTATCTGGCTTTGATCTATGTGTTGTTTTTTGTTCAACTTGTGCTTTTTGTTTTGAGTTTCTGATTCCAGTGAACCCAAAAGCAGTCCGAGTCAGGGGCTTGGGGCTTTTTCTTTTGCCTTCTGAGTATTTTGTCTTGCAGTGTGTTTTCTGTTGTCTAGTTTCACACTGAAGCTGTGATTTTGAGATGTGCTCAGAAGCTGCCCTTAGGTAGGGTTTTGACTGTAAGTTGAAAGGCTTACCTCCTTTACAAACCTTTCCGTGAATGCAGTGCGAGGAAACTTGAAACTTGTCAAGTTTTATGTGATTTGCTGTAAGCATTTCACTCGGCTGTACTTAGGGCAAGCCCTGCGATCCTCGTCAAACCAGCAACCTCAGAAGGCATTGACCCAGGCCTTCAAGTGCCTTTTTGTGGTCTTTGAAAGAGAAAGATGACTGTTTGCAAAATACCTTGCAGGTTCAGGGCAAAGCGGTACAGCGTGAGGCCGAGCATCCTGTCTCCTCTGTGACAAATGCCTTGCACCTTCTCAGCCTCCGCACCGCCTACGTCTCTCATAATTCCATTTTCTAGCTGGTTTTACAGCATACACCTGTGCCGTGTTGGCCAGGTGCGTGCTTCAGAGGTATCGGGGCACTTACAGAAGCCTTGAACACACACTGAAGGATGCCGAGCAAGCTCTGTAGGCATTGCTAAAGTGCCTTGCAGTTGCCTGCTTTGGCGAAGGCAAGCGCTGTGAGCACGCCGAGTGAGGGCTGAGAGTGGGGTGTCACAGCCTCTGCAGTGGGGAGACCAGCCTCCTGGCCTGCCAGCGCTCAGGTCTCTATTTATACTTGCTGCAGTATCAAAGGGTAGTGGAAGGCAAGCTGGCACAGCAAAATGAAGGCTTTCATCTGTCTAGCAAGGCTAACGCAGACAGATGCAATCGCATGGGTGTAAGTCACCGCCAGCCAACCCCTGGAAGACGTCAGTACACACCGCGGTGGTGAGCGGGGGCGGGAGACATACCTCTGGGGTTTCACTACTGTTATTATATGAGCTGGGTTGATTTAAGCTAGCACTGCTTTACTCCCACATGCCTGCAGGCACACTTCCCCTTTTCTCTGTAGACATGACCAGGAGCAGAAAGCATGCTCCAGAGCCAATTCTTAGGATAATAATGTCCCAGACAGGGACAAAATGGCCATCAACTGCAGTGGGGCTCGGTTTGTCCTTTAAGAACAAAGAAACCTGCAAGAAAAACATGAAGTCGCGAATAAGACAGGAGGTGAACTCTGAATGCCAGTGTTGACATGGGGGCTGAAAGAAACATAGCATTAAGGTGCAAGTGTAATTCATGTGACTCCAACTGGCAGAACTATGGCTTGAGAACAGAAAATTTTTGTCTCTTTTACTTAGGAAATATTGGTGTGGATCAATTATTTATGGCATATTATCCACGGCAACGAGGACGAGGCCTTACCTTGTATGGTCAGTCTCCACGCAGCAAGGCTGCCATGGCTGCTGATCATCTGTCCATGTTGCACATCATCCTGAGCAGGATACTGATATGAGACTACATGCTACACCCAATACATACGAAATGCAATTTATTTTACAATACAGTTACTAGATACTATCAGACTTCGGTAAAATGCTTCTGTTTTTTCAGGACCTATATGTAAATGAGCTTTGGGTTTTGCATAGGCTGGGCATAATAGAATTCATATCTGGAAGATACGCCCAAGTTAAGACCTTGTTAACCCCATTTGCACAGGGATCAGCGAATCAGTTACGGCAATACAGAGAGGTTTAATTGATCCTATATACCTCATCCAAATGCTTTGCAAAGAAATTCAGTATCACTTTGTCCAACACTTCTCGGCGGACTCTGGGGCAGGGAGCCACAGAGGTTACTTCATGCGGGGTCCTAAGCAGACCTACATCTACCAGATCACTGAGCACGTTTCCACATCAACCTGATTCCTGTTTTGTTGCCACCGTTTCATCTGAACCCAAGCCTGGGGGTCAGATAACATGTGTGGTTTGCCCCCCACGTGCTTTCTAAGGACCTCCACCAACGCAGCCCAGAGAGATGGCCACTTCTGAAAGGAAAAAAGAAATCTTAGTCTCTGCAATGATTCTCTCTTTACCTTCTGCACCAAGCCTGTAAAAAGTGATAATATAAGATGCTAAACACCCACGCATTTTTTACACTAAGCATAAAATAACTTGCATATTAAAAACAAGATTCAGGTCTCATATATGAACAGGAACTTATTCTGTCTGCACCTCACTGCACTGGAGAAAATTATTTGCTTTTCTAAATGAAACGAGGTGTTTCAAGTACAGTATGTTGGGCTATTGTGGAAACTAAAGAAAATGACTGGTTTGCCTAGGTAAAAGAAAAAGTGATAGGATAAACTTCTCAAGTTCAAAAGTGGTGAACCACTTAAATTTTAGTGTAACAATCAGAACTTTTATTGTTGTGGTTTTTTTTCTCCTAATAGGGATTGCAATGCAAATAGTAATTTTTTTTACAGTTTCATACACAGTCCAAACAACTTTGAGTACTACTTTTGAAGAGCGATATTATTTTGTACTGATGTTTTCAGGTGCATCTACTTTACACCGTGCAGCAGAAAAGCTACATTAGCCCCAAACAGCTTCTTTTCTTTACTATACAGGAATAATGTTTACCAGTATGACCACTTTAGTAAGTCCATTCCCATTTGGGAGAGTGATCTGCTGTAACTAGACATGTAGCAACATAAAGAGGCATTTACAGCTCCCCTGTGGGGTGAAGTTATGTCATTAGACAGATGTCTGTACAAGGAAAGGTGCTGTAGGTTCACATTTTACTGGGGAAATTAAAGCAGCCCAATATTTTGCGTACGTGGCACCTGATCCAAGAGCCAACGAAACCAGTGGAAAGACTCGGATGACGTCCTTGGGCATTGCAAGAGACCTGTGATGGCTGTTCTCCTCCAGATAAAGGCGTTAACGACATGAAATACGGCGGGGTATTGCGACTGGGTCCCCTTCTGTGCCGCAACCTGCCTTGTCTTTGGAGCGGCGTCCCGGCGCTTTCTGTCCTTTTTGCCATGCTTGTAAGAGCTGCTGAATAAAAAATGGCACCGTGCAAGTTAGAGATCGCATTTCCAGCCACCCGCTGACGGGCCGGCTCCTTTTCACGGGCTCATTAGGGCAGCCCCCTCCCGCTCCTGCCCTCCCCCCAGCAGCTCCACGCTTCGGGCACATCCCGGCCCGCGCGGGGCCAGGCACAAGGCAGCTCCGTGGGCCCGCGTCCTGCAGGTTTCGGTGCGTTGCTGCTTCGACTAACCCGCACGTGTTGGAGATCAAAAGCGCTGTTTAAACAGAAGCGGTCGGAGTGTTTTCAGGCTGCCTCATATCCCCTTTCAGCCTGCAGAGAAGCCCTCTCTAGCCGGAGGGATTAGGAAATAGGACAGACCCCCGCCGTGTCCGGGGAGATTAGGCCGTGTCGCACAAGCTCAGGGCTACGGCTGGGCAAAGAGAGCACCCTCGGCCTGCCTGCTGCTTTCGTGAAGGCTGAAAGGGCGTCGGGGAGCCAGGGCTGTCCCCGCTCCTGCCCGGGTGTCCTGCCGTACGGCTGGGAGATGGCTTCCCCATCGGGCATCTCCACCCATCCTCCGCTCTGTTCAGAAGTAAGAGCAGAATCTCACGTTTTGCTCCACGGTAGCTGCCGGTAAATAGTAAATTTGCTCCTTCACGGCAGCGGCGGGGTTTGGCTTCACAACCCTGGGCCAGCTAAAGTAAGTAGGAGGATGAGAAAGACCCTTTCACGGTAAACAGTTTTTCAACACAATTTTCATCTTATGAATTATTCTCTCCGCGTCAAACGTGCTCTCATTTATTATTTGCTAATTTCTTCAGCAAACACTGCTCGTTCTCCAGCTTGTTCCTGAACAAATCCCGGCGTACCCCGCAGGCCCCACAGGAGAGACTCCCCTGCACGAGCCGCGCAGCTGCCGACCGAGCGGCACGGACGCGGGGCCAACCCAGGCGACGCGAGGTGCCACCTGGGTACGTTTTCTCCCACGTACGTGACCTCAGCCAGTAACCGAGCGTTCCTGCCTAAAACTGTAGCCTCCTCCGAAGGCTCGGGTTAATACAATTTGTTCACGCAGCCGTCTTGGTAAAAAAACGTACAAAACGTGATTTAACAGAAATTTGTTGTCAGGTTCAAACTTCTTTTCAAGGAAATTCTTTTCGCTGTTCCCCAAATTCCCTTCTGTCTGAAGTGCCCCACTTATTAACATCTCAGCCCCTTTTCTTGCAAGGTCTTGTTGGAAATTTTTTTTCCTCGCAGGAAATACAAGCAACATTAAGGCATTCCTTATTTGAAACTGCAGTTCAAAGAGAGATTGAAATCAGAATTAGAAATATAGCCTATATGAAAACATTAGCTGTCCTATTTTAGGAGATAATTAGCTGTAGCAAAGTTTCCCTCACTTATTTTTCCTTGGTAAGAAAACAAACTACCTTGTCATTGAGGTTTTTATAGAATGCTGCTGTTTGCAACATTTGCCACGAACAAATTAACCCAAACATTTCTAGTGTATGACTTACATTGCTAATTTTGCTGCTAGTTTTCATTTCTGCATCTGGAGACCAAAATGCCTTCAGTTACCACATAGTGAAGGGGAAAAAAAAAATATAGATCATATATTTAACTGCTAAGGAATATGCATGAAAAAAATCCATACCAAGCATTTCTTTCCAGAACCCAGCGCAGAAGGGAGGTTGAGAAAGTCAGGAAGCGAGCAAGAAGGGGAAGAAGTATTCTACGGTGTGGCAGAAGCAGCGTGCCTGATTTAGCCCTTGTACTAGCAAAGGTACTTTTCCTCAGCAAACCTCTGGCACACAGGACTATTTCCACTGGGTATTGGATTTTCCAGCTTGAATAGGGCATACTCACAACCAATTGTAGCTGGCACGATTTCGGGGGATCGGTGCGTGACAGAGACACCAGCCTCAGCTGCTGACATTTGAGACACAGGTGCTTGGAGCTGCCTTTGCCAGCCAGCCAGCCAGAGCCAGAGTAATGCAATATAGGCAAGTCCCGCAGGTTGTTCTCTGAGAATAATCCACTGGCATTTGTTCGAGTGTTTTCAGAAGCTCGGTGTTTGAACTAAGTCCCCCGCTCATAATGTCATCCTACCAGCTTATTAAATTATCGACCTTTTCTTCACTGTTGTCTTCCCACTTTGGTTAGAATTAGTTGGATACAGGTGGCCAAAAGAAACCACGCTTCTGTGACCAGCACTTGGTACCGTCCCTCTTTGATCCTGCTGTCTGCAGCCCCATCCCTTTCCAGCTGACACAGAAAGTCAGAAAGGGATGGAAGGACCAGCTTCTTCTGGTGCTGGTATGCAATCCTACTGTTTAATTGCTAAGCTTGCAGATAGTCCTGAGACAACGCGTTGTGTATTGGGTCCTTTCTATGTAAGTGGCGAATACATCTACAAGGTTTCTGATTTTTTTTTCCCCTGAAATCTCAAGTTTATTACACTGTGCGTAGGGTGCCATGGGATCAACAGGTGTGTGTTTCTGTGGGTTCTTTCTTTGCTTGTTCGAGCCTCTCTTAGAAGGCTTCTGCATGAGACAGCCTGTTTAATTTCGGTAATGCAATGAAATCAATGCAAAGCTCGAAGGTGGTGTGTGCTGGGTGTAGGAGGCAGAACAGAGGTAGGAAAGGAGAAGTATTTCTAGACTAGTTTCTTGGTGTCTTACATTTTCATGTTTAGCATACACTAATAGATGTGAAACTTGGTAGGCAGCTTGTCAGGATTCTGATGAAAGTTATGATGTGGTAGATAAAAAGTGATGAGGATATTAAGCTAAAGGGTTGGTTCAAGTACTAAAGATTATACCTGCAGGATATTTTTTTTCTTTTTTAATCTTACTGTAGCATTACCTTTCAGTGTGCCTTACAATAAATAAATAAATAATACTAATCATGCTGGCTTGCATTCTGCGGGGGATATGAGCCCAGCACAGGGTGTGGCCTCCACCAAACCAGAAGCCCTTTGCAGCATTACAAGTTCCTTTCTTTATGATACTTAGTGTTGGACCTCTGTGTTACTATGCCTGAGCCCCATGCAACTTTAGGATGCTAACATGAGATTTTTTTAGTGTTATTATTTGGGAGAGAGTTGAAACTGGACCATACCAAGACCTGTCTCGAGCAACAGTGGATGTTAATGATGTGATCAGTGACATCATAAATGTTCTTGTCGTACTGTTAAGGAATTTTGGGGGAAGCAATTAGGATAGGAATGGATTGAGATCTGCCTCAAGCACTATGGGTAATTACGCTGTATATATTAACTCTATTAAATCCAAATGCTCTCATTGGGTTGTTAATGTGGGCCTTCCCCACACCCAGTGTAATGTGGTAAAAAGCTTTCATGCTACTGGGGCTGTGGGAAACTTCTCACGAGAATTTGTCGTGTTCTTTTCTGGGTAAGCCTTGCTTCACTGGGAAATTTCAAAAAGCTAATTTGGGTCATTTGATTGAAAGCGTGCAAAACCACTAAAAATCTTCTCCATGGAAATGCTGGGTTTATGGTAAAATTTCAGACGGAAGCAGCCCTCGTTCTGAATTCAAGTCTAGTTTGATGCATTTAAAAAGCCAAGACATGCTGTCCTAGGCAGAACTGATTTCCTACAGACATGGGTCTTGTGGCTGCATTCTCTAGCAACTGATAAGGCTTTAATCTTATCGAAGGTTTTTCTCTTCTTGAGGAATCTCTAAAATCTCTCTTGGGTGCCCTTCAGCTGGGAGTGCTGACAGAGCCTCTTTGCTACTGCCATGTTTCATGAAAGCCATAGGAAATTAAGACCACTTCTGCTCTATCAAATTTAGTTAAAGTTGGCCCACAAACCAGAATAGTTAGGTGAAGTGCAGAAAGAATGGGAGCGATCATATGAGCACTGCCTCCACAGAAAAGCAGGATGATAAAGGAGATGTGCAGTTCAGTTTGGCATGCACTGGGCCCAAGTGATACACAAAGGTAGTCAGATGCACTCAGAAGCTGCTTAAACTGCTCTGGGAATAACATGTTCCTCATCTTCATGGCTGAAGAACCAGGGAAGGGTGGTCATATCAGAAGTGCGGGGGAGAGAAAAGTGGAAACAGAACCTCAATTTTTTTTACTTACAGTTCTGAGCCCCACTATCTACAAAATGATCACTTGTTTACTTTGAATTTCAAGTTTGATCAAGTAGATGTTTTCATCAGAAAAGTCCCTTAGCATTACACTCATTATTTCAGCGCCCAGATATTGTACATCTCTGGCTGCAGCTGGGCAATCCAGTTCAAATAGCAAACCATAAAGAAAATCCAGGAAAAAAATGTTTTTCAATTACTTTTGAGCAGCAAGACAACTTGAAAATATTATGAGCTGCTTGTGGACAATACGGGAACAGGAAAAGAAGTAAGACTAGCTGACAATTTGTGATACAAGACTCGTTCAGCTCCAGATCCAGGAGGAGAGGTGCACTAGAGTTTTCACCAGCCTGGCTTAGCACTATGTTGGCAGTAGGTGATGCTTTGCACCTCCCTGTGCCAGCAGAGCAGGGGGGTGGCCGTGGGCAAGGAGAGCAGGAGTAGGGTACAGTTCAGTCATACCAACCCAGCTGGAAACAACACTGCTTAGAGACCCCCTGAAAACATCCCAGGGTCCAGCAAAGCTGGGGGTTGGTGTTGTGGGACAGGGAGATGTGAGAAGAAACTATGCATCACTTTAGAAATGTTTTTTCTTTTTTTGCAGAAAGTCTTTCTAAAGGAAACCTTCATCTTTTTTGAAAAATTAAATTCTAGAGCTATATTTTTTTCTGCTTTCTCTAGTGTTGATCTGCCAGAGCACTGGGCCGCACCAGAAAAGTTTGCAGGTTAGAGAGCCCTGCTGCAGCCCTGCTGCAAAGCCTGCTCTGCCGTTGGCACAGGCTCCACCTCTGCTGACAGAGGCTAACCTTTGGCCAGGCAATTATCAAACCAGAGGCAGAGTGTGTTTTGCTTTTCCCATATCTAACTTCTGAGTAGAAACCAAGACTGGTACCTCGCTTGTTTGCAGAGACAGCAAGCTTCTCCATAGGATAGCCCAAGCGACCTTGAAAAACAGAACATGCTTCTTGAGGAGCCTGGGCAGCCAAGCTTGGTGCAGGGTTTTTACTAACACTGGGGTGAAAATGAGCAGCAGGAGCTGCCCAGCAATGGTGTCAGGAGCCCTGGCTCTGCCACAGGCTCTGGTGCTGCTGGCTGTGAGGGCAGTCGCTCCTTTGGCTCCTCTGGTAGCATCACCATTCAACCAGTCCTGCCTTGTGCCTTCGCTCTGGCCTGTGCAGGGGTACTGCGTAGCAAAGAAATCGTGCTCTCCACACCCCTGCGGCCATTGTGCCATGGGACGTCAGTGACTGCTGCACAGACCAGAGAGGAGGTGATCAGCTTGGATGTGCCCTTGGTGCCTAAAAGTAGCACAAGCGCTTCCTTAATAACTGCTTTTAGGTGGAATAATTAAAAAAAGCGAGAAAGATGGAAGCTCCGCCTTTCCTCTCCGATGTAGCCAAGCCTGTACTGCACGCTTCTTGTTTTGCTCATCAGCGGGGGGCTGCAGGAAGGAGATAGGTCTGTCCCCTCCATGGCTCCCTGTCTGGGGTGCACCTGAAGCCGCCCTCCCCGGGGGAGCGAGCCGAGTGGCCCCGGGACGCCGAGAAGGACCCGTGTTGCCCCTCGCCCCGAAGTTACGGGGAAGCTGTCAGCCTGAGCGGAGGCATCCTGTTTGTTGAAAAACAAGTGACAGTTGAAGAAGGGTTGCGAGAGCGAGCAAACCGCAGCCCCTGCGCGGGGCTGATAACAGCCCTGCGCCGCTTTTGCAGCAGTTCCGTCCCCGCCGAGCACCGGCGTGGGGGACGGCGTGAGCCTTGCCGGCGCTTTCCTGTTTCGCGCTTTTTCCCGCCGCCGTTACTTGCTGTTGAGTTCTGCCACATTTTTTCAGTTACTCGCCCGTTTCTCAAAAGGTCCCTCCCCTGCCATAAACGGCGCATGAGGGGCGGCCGGGTGCCTGCTGCGTCCCGGGAGGGGACCGCAGGACTGAGCAGGGGGACAGGGCCCAGCTTTTGAGAAGGTGGCTGTAAATAAGTGCTCTTAAAAGTGTGTATCTGTCACTGCTTGGGCTTCTATAAGCTTGCACCCTGCCTGCCTGCCAGCGCTCCTCAGCCCGAGATCTCAGAGCACTTTACAAGGCTTCATTTAACCCCACGTTCAGAGCACTTTCGGAGGAGACCAGAATTGGCAACGCAAAGGGAAAAGCATTTTTTGGCTCAGAGGCCAGCAGTTAGGCAAATAGATCTGTATTTAAATCTCAGTGCAAGGCAGACCTAGACACACCCACACCCCCCCACACCCCCGTGCTGCAACTGTGCGTGACTATTGCTGTGACCATCTCCGGTTCCCTTGAGTCTGATGGGAACCCTTTTGTGGTGGTGAAGTGCGTGCAAGCGTGTGTGCGTGGTTTCAATTTGCAGCACAAGGAGCCTTGACTTTGTGAACAGCTATGTAAACGGTGCTTCTTACCCCTTCAAAGCTAAGCTATGGCTTAGAAAGCTCAAGGTCACAGATGCACAGGCTACCAAGGTTTTGGGCACTTGCATCTCCATCTGAGGGAAGCTGGGACGTTCACTGAGCTTCCCATGACTTAGGTTTGCTCAGGTTCAAACGTCTCACCTTAAGGTTCAGCCATGTATTAACATAAACAGCATTTTGGTCTTTCTGTCTGATCAGAATTGCTGGGGCTAGCAGAAAAGGAGTTTTCTTTCTTCAGCCAAAAACGTACTATTTCTTGAGTTTTGCATAAAATTCATCAATATTATCAGAGCGCTCTTTCTCTAGAAAGATATCTCAGGACATGCTTGTTTAAAACAACTTGAACAGCATTCTTATCAGCATCAGTTACATAATTCTGATGATTTTTTTTCATTTCATAAAAGATGGGCTTCTAGTAAGGAATTTGATTTTCAGGAAAAAATATGTTGGAAAATTGCTTCAGTAAAATCTTAATTCACTTTGTTCTTATAAACGGATAATAATAAAAGTGTGGACAGCATTTTAATTTCAAATGCTGCCAAAACCACTAACTTTTGAGTTTCACAGGTTTTTCTGTGACTTTGCCTCTTTCTTTTTACTAACACGCTCCACTGCTGAGCTGAGAGACATACAAATGTATGGGAAAGCACCCTGAAGAATTTACAACCAAGAAACCGAATCAAGGATAGGCAAAGGGTATGGGCTTACTGTACCAGTACTGTTAAAACTTGGTTTGTGAGAAGCATGAAATGAAACAAAAAGATAAAAATGGTTTTGTCAAGAGCTAACGTCAGTCGCACAAGTGCGTGGAGGAAGTTAGAGAACCCTCTGTAAGGGAGGGCTATCTGAAGTCGCCTCAGTCTCTACAAATTACTCTCCGCCCATGCTTTTACTTCTCTCCTAGCTGCAACAAAATTGCTCAAATGTGGTTGGGGCTTTTTTTTGTTTCTGTCCCTGTGCAGCCTGTCTGGTTTCAGCCCCAATACTGGGATCCTTCAGGCCCTCCTGGGGCTCGGCGCTGTGCGGACTCCCTCCCCAGGTGTGTGCTTGCTCCTCTCCCCTCTGCTCCTTCCCAGTGCAACAACTTTCCCGGCCTCAGCTCCTTGCAAGAGCTCCGCTCTCAGTGGGGGCATCACAACATGTCTCCGTCTGATGCCACCTCCTGCCCCATCACCCGCTGTGTTGTCCCACCGTGGAGGCACCGCAGCCAGCGCTGCCCTTCGGTCGCTTCCCCTCTCCCTCCCATCTGGTGACATGTTTTCTGGGAGTGTGAACCTCCAATCTTCCTCCCTGCCTGGACCACAGGTATATGCTTGTGATTTTTCGTTGCCATGTAAGTAGGAAACCCCCAAGAAATCTTTCTGCAGAGCTCAGGCATTAGAAGGGCATTGATACTCACATGTTAACAAGCATTTAGACTGGGATCTTCAAAGGAATCTAGGCAAGCCACCACCGATAGGCTTCAGAGTAACTTGCACATCCCACTCCCTCAGTCACTCTAAGTCTCAGGGCTTCCTGTGGCATCTCTCAGCATAGCTAGCAAGTTGTGATGAGAAAGTAGAATTTGGATTCACAAGAGACTGCTGCCGGATCAAACTTACTGACTTCAGTTTATTTGTTTAGTGCTTCATTCCTTTTTTTAAGTGACAGAAAATGAAGAAAGTGTTCTTTGCTGTGTCATTTATTGGTAAGTAAGCAAAATATACATGACCGACTGTATTTAGTAACCCATCTGCATTGGTTTCTCTTCAAAAAAGATTGGTTTAGGGTATGAAAGCTTCTTTCCTTTTTCAGAGTTTCCTTCCCTTGCCGCAGAGCATACCTGTAGAACAGGGCAAATAGTGAGCTGCCTCGTTAGCTGTTGGAGCCAATTAGCAAAAGTTGCTACAAACAGCAGCTGGAGCCAGTGTGGCGCTTTTCCAGTGCTTGTTTTCCTTGTCTTTGAATATGGAGTCAGGAGGTGATAAACAAGCTGGGTCTCATCCCCCTTTCCACTCCATGCACCCATGGGTGACAGAGGATCCCCCTGAGACCGGGGTCCCACAGGGACCTGCACCCGACTGCCGTGAGAGCACTGAGCACCCGTCCCAGGCACTCTGGCCCGGCAGCTACCAGGGCTATGGTATCGCTGCCCTTGCTTCATAGAGACGCTGTTGCTTTAAGTGTTGTGGTAGCTTTTTATTTTGCTGGCACGAAAAGATAGCCTTTTGGTGCGCGGCTTGCTTTTGCTGAAGCCTTTTGTGCCCCCTCAAAGATAAGGAATGGAGAAACTTTCAGGTTATGCAGACAAAGCTTTTACAAGGCAGAGTTTAAGAGTTGCAGGGTACTTACTCTGATGGGTTTTGAATGCTGTAGTAATAAGGATTCTTTCCATCCCTCCCCTTAGGTCATTCACTGGGACAATTTATGGTTAGGGATTTTTCCTCAGCATTCAGCAAGTTTCTCTTTTCATCTAAGTTGCCTACTTAGTATAAACTAGTATATATAGTTTATGAATGTGTGTTCTCAGTGTACAATAGAGATATATATATGTGTGTGTATGTATAGGCATGTCCTTACACTATGTGTATGCACATTGTATTTCATTTACTTTACACCCTAAATAATACCTCCTCTGTATTTTACACCCTCTAAGTGTTTGCAGGATGTGCTGACCATGCCGTGTACTCATCACTCGTCTGAGGACTAGCTCTCCAAGCTGCCCTTGTAAACCTATTTCTCGAGCCTCCTTGCTAAACACTCCCCAAATCACTGGCTCGGTCTGTGCCAAGGGACTGCAGAAAGCACAGCAGCCCTGCAGCCGGTGCCTGGGTCCGCCAGGAAGGGGGCTGCAGCTGAGGCCCCTATCTCCGACCAACGCGTGTGATGGTGCCACACTGTGCCACGTGTGGGAGGAGCGCGTGGAGGTGCGGGGGGGGTGGTGGTTTTGCAGGGCATGGCTGTGAGGGGAAGCCAGGAGTAGAAAGTGGCTTCTTCTGTAGCTCCATGATGACAGCTATGTGAGCCGGGAGCCTCGGTGCTGGTACTTACATCACCACTTGGACCTGGAAGACTGGCCCAAATCAGCCTATAACAAAGCCTTGCAGTGGTCCTTTGTATGAAGTCCCAAACAGGACCCGGTCTGGGGGAGATGCCTCTCTCCCTGCGGCTGGCTCAGAGCATCCTCTGAGGTGTTGTGCCCCCTATGTTTTGGGCACTTAGTCCTGTGTGTGGATCTGCTAGGCAGACAGGGATGGAGCGAGATGTCCTGAGTGCCTGCTCCAGCGCTGGGAGGGACCCTGCATGAGGGCGAGGAGGAGGCAAAGATGGGAGGTGGGAAGGAAAGTTCTGAGGTGAGCTGAGGGCACAAACCCCTTACAGGGGGGCGAAGAACCATCCTCATCCAGCCCAAGTAAAGCCCTAAATACTCTGTTTTACATTCCTCTGCCCTTCACCCCCTCCTTTCAATTCACAGCTACCTCCCAAAATCAGAGTAGGTAATAATCACATTATTTGGAACTGAAACTAGCTCTCCTCGCTGGGCTGGGTGCTGTGTAAAAGCAGATGAAAGAAAGCATCCCTGCCTCAGACAGTTTCTCAGCTTAAAAGACAAAAGCCAGAGACAACAAATGGACATGCAGGCAGCCGAGACAGGCTGGCAGGTTAGCCAGTGCTCTAACACCGCAGCAGCTCATGCCAAGTTTTTGTAGGTACCACAGGAAAGGAGGACTTGGAGAGGGATGGTGAGACAGTATCGTAGGTGTGCCGCAAAGCGAGGGCAGCACAGGGGAAGGGTAGAGGCATTTGTTTGAAAAAAATCTCCTGAATGGTTGTGTGACAGCACGGGGTGCCATAGGCTGAAGAGTGGTGCATTCAGCCCTTTGATCCTAAAAGGTGGGTGATAAGCAGGGTGGGGCGGGCTGCGAGCCTGTCTTTATCCTGTCAAGGGAGCACCACAGGTATGCGGCCGTGCTGCTTGCTGCCATGTCTGCGTGGGGATCAGAGGAAGAGTGTGGCACGCTGGGCACTGCAGACCTAACAGGCGCTGTGAGTGTTTCTCTCCCCGTTCCCCCGCCAGCACCGGGGTAATCCCAGGCTGTGCCTTCCTTGATGAACCTGCCAGGTGTGTGTGTGAATCTGGGTCCTCCTGAGCAGATACAAATAGTCATGGCTCTTCTCTGGATTATGCAGTGCAGAGCTGCCCTACCTGAGTGTCTCGAGTTGGCACTTGGTACCTCTTGGCACAGGTCTCCAAAGGAGCCTTCTAATATCTTTATCTGTTGCCAACATCAGTTTGGTTTGCTTTTATTTACCCTTTCTCTTCTATCAATGGAAGAACCTGCTCCTTAGAAGACAACCATAGTCAGTGGCTTTGACTTCATGGTGCCGTGATTAGCTTTGATTTCATCTTGTAGTTACCAGAAGTGTGAATGCAATGCCGTTTGCCCCAATGAGTTTCACAGAAAGTGAAGCTGTAAAAAGTATTAGGTTTTCTCTTGTGGGAAGGCAAAAGCCACATACACCACTAATTCCACCACAACCATTCCTTGGTTGCTGACGATAGGCAGGCTGGAGGTAAATGGGGTACTCTGCTGGGCCACAGATAGGGTTAGCTGACCTCATTTTTTCCAACAGCGTTTCACATTTATTTTGCCTTATGCCCAAGATGGCTTTTTTGCATTGGACAGAATAGCAGAGAATTGCAGTGATGCCACCCCTCACCTCCCAAAATTAACAACTGGGGCTGGGGGGGGGGAGAGGAGCATGGTGCAGGACTAAAGAGCTGATGGTGCATGTGAAAAAGTTAGTGTCTCCACTTGTGGATCGGCCTTCCGTGGACCCAGCACCTTGGGGTTTTTTATTTTTTTTTTTTTAGTCTTCTTCCTAGAAAGCATTTCTTTAATAAATGCAGAAACAGAGCTAGGGTTGGAAAGAAGCATGACAAATCTTAAAATGTTGAAGTTCAACTAAAGCCTGCTGTAGGCATGAGATGGCCATCCTTTGTTTTGGCCGAGGTGTGCAGTTCAGACTGCAATTTTGTTTCATATAAAAATAGCATCCTAAAAGGATTACTGGATTTAACCACGTATCTTCAGTCTACTGAGGGGGCTCTGCCTCAAGCCTCCTTGTGCAGAGGTCCCTGCAGAGCTCTGCCTCTCCTGATTTAGCACAAACTCTCATACTCCAAGGGGTAGGTTCAGTTTCAGGATTTCAAGTTGGCAAGCTCAGATCAGAGCTTCCAGTTTAAGCTACAGGGAAAACTTAAAGCTTGTGTTTTACATTTCTGACCCTCAAGAGAAGAGTTGCTTAGGCGTGAACCCTGAACTTCTATCAGTAGGTTTTAAAACAAACTGTATGGTGCATCATTATCTATTCTCTACCATCTAATTTTCAATACAAATGGCTTTCTTCTGATAAAGGTTTTCCACTCAGATGACCACAAAAGCCATTATTTGTTAACTCAAGCTACGGTGAAAACTAAGTCCGTTTCACTTACAGGACTAGCTAAAGGATAAGTGTCACTATTAAACACCTCTGTAATGTGTTGCTGTCACAGAATATTTTGTTTCCTGAACAGAAAGCCATACAGAAGACGGCTTGTATTAATGACCAGCCTAACAGAGCCATTCCACTGGGATTTCATTAAAACCCAGGAGGTATCACCTCTTCTGGAGAATTCATCAAAAAGCCTTTGTGGCACTTTTAGACCATCTTAAATGAAGATAAATTTATCTTAAATGAAGATAAATACCTCCTAGACTATTTGTGGATATCTCTGGTTATCTAGAGGCAAAGCCACCCCAAAAAGGCAGTGTTTTGCGATGAAAGATATTTTGGCAGCTGCTACAGTCAGGTCTTCTAAATCAGCTCTTTTGGTGAAGGCCAGGGCTCAAATGAATGGCCCCCCCTCTTTTCTTAAGATGATTGAAGTTCATTGCATTGCTTGGGAAACCACAAAGGCTATGCCAGTATTGGCAAACCTGAAAGTGCAAACCCTCTGTGCACCGATCAGGTGAAGCAGAAGCAGCAATGTACATCTCTCCTTAGAGAGCCCGGCTAATACCTGGTGTGTCTTTAAAGGAGAAAGGGCAATTCACGTACCCACTCCTTGTCATTTTAGGAGCAGGCTGTGGGTAAAAGAGGAGCCAGGAAGGATCTTGCTTGAGAGGAGACACTTGCTGGATAGGCCTTGAGTTAAGCTGAACTGCTTGCTAAGCACAGCAAACCCATAGTAGACTAAGGCATCGACTAAGGAATCAAACCTGGCTCACATCCTCACCAGCTCTCAGTGCAACAGGAGTGTACAGAGAGTGCTGCTCATGCTGTCCTTATCTGGTTTGCAAAGCCAGGTTGCTTAGTCTAGATGCATTATGTGGTTGGTACTGGTGGTCTGTATACATGGCTTCCTAGAAACCACAGGGCAAAGGCTGCTTGTTGTGTGCTTGGTGAACACCTCTGGGTAGTTGGGAGCTTTTTATGCAGTGCTAGATCATATATTTTTAAAAGTCCCTGAAATGCAAATGCCTGAATTCTATGAATTACCATGAATCAGCCTCCGGTAAGCTTGCTACTGAGTAAATCAGGAAACACGCGGTGTTGCACAGCCTGCTTGTGCACTTGGGGCTTTGTGGTAGGTTGCAAGCGACTAATGTGGGTGCCAAGGGTGGCTCCGCCAAGGGGATTTCGGAGCAATCCCTGCTGCTGTCTGGATATGCCTTACAGAGGGTTAGGAGCAGGGAGCGGGGAGGCGTTGCCCTGGAGTAGTTGGTGTGATGGCATCGCTCAAGCAGATGAAAGTTTCTCGGATTGTGTAAGAGGAAGCTGCCAGGGAGCAGCCCCATTTGCCTGGAGGACAGGTGCATTTGCTTTGTGCGGGAGATGCTGTTACGAGCTCTCCTTTTCATGTGCCTGTACTCCAAAGCAAAACGATGCAGCTGATAGAGAGGAGGGTCAAACGTTTGTGGATGGAAAAAAGGCACAGAAGATGTGAAGACAGATAGCTGTAAAACTAAATGCTATTATTCCTAGTTTAAAACAAACAAAAAATCTCTCTGACCTCTACGAAACAGTTTTCCCACTATGATGAATTAGCTATCTGTTCTTATCAGTATGAAATAATTCCTTCCCTAATGCAAACAATATGCTTGCCATAAGAACAACAAATAGCTGTGAAGCTCACACTGTAGAAATTTCTGGAGGATCAGCAATACTGACATGACTCCTCTCCTTATGAATTTGCCCCTGCCTCTTCAGGTCAAGACTTCAAATTCAGCTCTTCAGATTCTGCCTTTAGAGCAAAAAAAAAAAACCAAGCTGTGAAACCAGAGCTATAAAAAAATGTAAGTGATAGTGTCTGGACAAGGAGGCTTGGGCAAAGTTTCTCCTCTGGATGAGTTCCCACATGGGACAGACATGGCAGAGATGATCGTGGAGAAGGAAGAGCGCAAAGGGAATTGGAGGGTTTTGTAGGGGCAAAGAGGAACGATGGGCAAAGGGTAGGAGGAAAAGGAGCCCAGTGTTAGGGGAAAAGGGATATCAGCAGAAGAGGGTAAAGAGAAATGGAAAAGGTGGGGAGGAAAAGAGAGAAGAAGCTGCTGAAGAAGGACCCTCTGGGACAGGCAGGGAGTCAGGGCACACCTTTCCCCTCGGTATCTCCAACACAAAAATCCACCCCCCAGACTTTTGCTTCTTTGAAGTGTGAAGCAGGTTCGTGTGCTCCCCCACAGAGAGAAAGAGGGTCTTCCACAAGATTCCTCCTACTACAGCTCTGCTGCTGCACAGAAAGTTGCAAAGTCACTGTGAATACGTGACTCTCACTGAGCTTTAAAGCCCAAGACCCCTGCTATGGGGTTTGCATATTTATCCTGTCAGGAGACCAGTCCCTATTATTTTACTTCTCTGAAGCCACAGCTTCCTAGTCAATACAAAAAACTGACATCCTATATTAGACAAAGAGATTAGCTACAGCTCTGAGTCCATTTCCCAAGGCACAGGGCAACAGAAATGAAGCTGGGTGTCCTTGCTCTTGCTTTAGCACCCCTGTGAACATGGGTTGGGATGACTCCTGTCAAAAGCAACTGTTGTGCTGGCTCAACTTTGGGGATGTTTTTGCTCCATTTTCAGGGGTGAATTGACAGTAAAGTGTCACAGAAGGTATTCAGCACAAGAGTGTGTTATTTCTTAATTGCATTCCAGAAAACAAAACTGTTATTTAATTTTTAACAGAATATATATACCAAAAAAAAAAAAAAAAAATCCTTTCTGCTACAGAATTCCAAATCCTTGGTAGGAGATAAGGAAGATTACCCAGTAGATGATGTTTACTCAAGTAGTGCAAAAAACCCCCAATTCAGAATTTGTGCACGGCCCCCTTAATCCAGTAGCACCTGCCAAAGGACATCCAATAACCCACTCTTTAGCTGGGAGGGCACACAAAAGAGAGCATGGGGTGCAGGACTCGTGTTACAGGCCAGCTGCTCGACAGGATCGTTAGGCTTCTGGAGGGAAAAGGGTCCAGATCACTTTTGTGGCTTTCAACGGAGTTTATTTAAAAGCTGGTGGGAGGAGGGGCAGGAACCGTATGTGCAAGTGCTGAAGAAGAAGAGCTAGTTCATAAGCAAGCTGAGAAGAATGTCTAGACTTGGATTTTATGCATCTTGATCACTGGTATTAGCATGACGTTTGAAATATTACATAGTATTTATTCACTATGTACAATTCGTCCTTCCAAAGGAAACTGGCTACAGCTGACTGTGATAGGAGGTTGTGGTGCAACTGAAGTGAAACACAGTATTTGGTCTACTTAGGGGCACAACTCGACATTTCCAGAGGTTCTCAAGGGAACGAGGAGTCCATCATCCTCTTACTTTTAATGGGGCTTAGGTGCCAACCTTGCTCCACGTCATTTCTGAATCCCAGGTCAGGAGGGGGTCTCGGCTCCAGAAGGACCCTGTGCTGCCATCTGCCTATGGAAGAGCCAACCCACCTGATGCCAGTGGAAGTGCTGTGGAAAGAAAGCAGAAGATGGTTTTATGAGAAAAATCTCTTACTCTTCTTGTCAGATTCTAACTTGAAACAAGTGTGGCTTTGACTCGTTTGGATTTTAGTCACAACTGCAGATATAGTAGGGCTGGAAGTATTTTGTGCAGTCTTGGTTAAAAAAGCAAGAGCCTCTGTCGTGATTTGGAATGGTATGGGATATCCCTTTGGTCAGTTGGGGTCAGCTGTCCCAGCTCTGTCCCCTCCCAACTCCTTGTGCACCCCCAGCCTCCTTGCTGGTGGGGTGGGGTGAGGAGCAGAAAACGCCTTGGCTCTGTGTAAGCACTGTTCAGCAACAACAAAAACATCTCTGTACTATATACAACACTGTTTTCAGCACAAATCCTAAACACAGCCCTGTACCAGCTACTGTGAAGAAAATTAACTCCATCCCAGCCAAAACCAGCACAGCCTTATAATGTGGAAGCATATCCATGTCAGGTCCAGTCAAAAATCCATCTGGTCCCATATTTTCTCCCTGAGAAAGGCATCCCACAGGTACTTAAGGAAAACATGTAAGAAACATAGCAAGCATTATATGCTTTCCTTACTTGGATAGGGTCTCTTTCTGCCATAAACTTGCGTAGTTGCTTTCAAAACTTTTGACATCCCCAGCTGACTGTGACTTAAATTATGCATTTTGTGAAAAATGTAAACCCCCATGATAGGTGGTGCTCAGAATTTTCATCGGTAGTTTAAGCAGCTGGTAGGATCTCTTCAGCTCAATCATGATTTTTCCTCCATGTCCACCAGGATTTTTCTTAAGGTACTTATGGTTTTATTCCTCAAATAAATTGAAGAGGGCTTGGATGGATGTGTCCTCTTTGGTGATATGAATATATAATGGATTTTTATGTAGGGCAATGGAAAAAAGTAATCCATTTGTTTAGTAGAAAAGCCTTCCTTTTGGAGACTAGCTGCTTAGAATCGGCAGCTGCATAAGGAATGGAGGTTTTGAGGATCCTAAAGACTCTCTAGCTTCAAATAAACATGCAAGTGATTGTCTTCTGTGAAAATATAATGCTAAAAATACACTGAATATATCTAGTCAATGTTTTCATTATATGTCTTTAATGAAGTTTTCTTTTTAAAAGAGAAGTGAGAAGTCATAGGCTTGGGGAGTGTTCTTTTAGTTTTCTGTGGAAGTCTAAGTAACTATTTTTCTTCCACTTAATTCCTTTCTCACACACACACACCAAATTCAATAACTGGAGATGGAAAGCTTTTCTTTCTTTTTTTGCCTCTGGTGTTACAATGAAGAAGTTTAGAAAGCTATAGTCCAGGAGACAGAGGTGCATGTTTGCTTTAATTGATCTGTAATGCTTCAAAATCAAGAAAGTTTAACAAACTGACAGAGTAGTAAAAGGGAAAAAAAAAGGCACATGGGAGAAAAGAATTAAGAATTCATTCAATATATTGCACTCAATAGAGATGGAAAAAAACTGGAAGGGGAAAGTAAAACTTTCAGATAGAAATTGTTTTTCTAAGCTAGTGTTAAGAGTGCCCAGATGTTCTGTTTCAACATATTTCAGATGTTTTGTGAAACTTTTCTCTATTTTTGACCACTTGTAGTCCCCTGAAAATCAGTATGTTCTTCAGTGAAAGGATACACCCAATTTAAACCAATTGAAGTATGCTTTAAAAAAAAATCATCTACTGATTACACTAAAGAGAAGGGGGGAAAGTTTCAAGGAAAGATTACTAAAACATCCCAATGAAAATGCTTCGCCTGAGGTTAGGAGCAAATGAATCCCAGTACATGTTCTCCATGGAGTTTTTAGTAGATGCACGATTTCAGTCTGTAATTCCCATCTCTGAGCACCTGGTAACTTTAAAAGGAACGATAACTCTGGCCAGAGGTAGGGTCAGCGTAATGGCACCATATTCTGTAGAAAATGTAGAAAAAGATGGATTGATTTCTGTTTGTGCTCATAGCTTGAATATAAATATTAATCTGAACTTCAAAAGTTAGTTAGTACAGTAAATACCAAAGGGAGCAACAAAATCACTTGGCTGAGAAATATGTTTCTTTAAGTATTTTATTTGTTGTAACACTTCATGGTAAACACACTTTACACTTATTTCACAGGCCAATGCTTAAACATGAATAATCGTGGCTTTCATACCTCGGTCTTCCTCTAGGGTAGAGAGCACAGCTGCCAGATATGGCACAAAACTTCACATCTCACGGCTCGAGGCTAAAGGATGGGGCTTTTTTTTGCACAGGCTGTCAGGTAACAATACCATGTCGGTGTGGGACCCACCAGAAAAGGTGGAAAGATCTGTCTGGAAAACGGTCCCATGCTTTCTCCTGGCTGGGCCAGGACATGTTACTCCCTCGCATGGGGACAAGTCCTGCTGGGGACAGCAGTTTTGCGAGCAGGGATGTGCAGATGCTTCCCCACTGGTACCTCAGCCCTGGTATTTCTCTCTGGAGTTTCTGACCAGTCAAAATGGATCTGTGCTAGGTAACTCGACAGGCATGGAGGTGGACTAGCAACATTTTCTTTGACTTTTCACAACAAACTTAACTGTGGAAACAAATTGGATCCTGGTTCAGCCAAACTGGTGTAGGGTTAAAGATGCTGTACTGTTTTTCCCTCCCGTAGATCAAGTTTCCATTTGACGCTCTTTTACATTCTTTAGGGCAAACAGTAAAAGCCACCGATAATTGCCTGTTATTCAATGCACACACGACCAACTTTCCCTCTGAGAGCCGTGCATCTGCCTCTCCTTTACCATCATGAGATTTATATATTTTTGGACCAGTGATTCTTTTTACGTATGTGTCTGTTTGATGTCCTAAGACAGTGAAATTTCATCTTGCCCTCTAAGCCTGTCCTGTTCAAAACCATTAATTATCATGCTGTAATCACTAGAACCTGTTCATTTGGTTCAACAGCATGTGCTCACTTGCTGTTTAGAGTATACACTAATTATGTTATTAGTTTGTCAAGAACAGGTCCTGGGATAGATGGAGCAAGTCTGTGCTGGGTCTCCAAGGGGATGCTCAGGAAAAGGTGGAGTCCAGGAGCAGAAGGGATTGCAAAGGTGGTGGCAAGGCACCACTGGCTGGCGGCAGCTGCGTCTGCAGGCAAGGAGCTCTAGCAGAGATGTGGTGGAGGTGGATGCTGGAGCAGGGTGAGAAACAGCCAACAATTTGCTTATTTCTCTGCAAGGGGATTTGCTCCTTGTCTCCTGGCTGCTTTGGAGATGGGAACCGATGAGCTTAAGAGACTGTTCCCTATGCAACTTGGAAGTGTTTAAAAGGGCTATAAGGCAGGCCTTATCTCACAGTGCTGGTAACCCCAAGCAAGACAGACAGACAAAGAGTGGCAAGTGGGGACCCGCCACCTCCTTTTTCGCTGAAGGGGAAGTGAGACAGAGGGAACAACCGTCTTCTGCAAAGTCATACAGGAAGTTCGTGCGAAGCAGAGAGTTAAAGCCAAACTTTCAGGAGGGGTCTCTGAAAAAACAGCTGAAGTGGTCGAGTCCAACTCTTCTTTTTAATTTCATTTCAGGTTAACCCAAACTGTAACAAAAATCCATGTATTTTATATACAGTTTAATATCATGTTTCTTTCCACCCAAGTAGAAAAAAATGCTTGGCCTTGAATGAAACTTTTCACTGGATTCCAAACCTTCCCTCATATTTTCAGTGACACAAAGTGTTACTGGGACCCAGGTGCTGTTGACAGACCAGCAGAGCAGGGGGTGATATGGGGTCTGTCCTCTGGAGGCCAGAGCTGCAGACTCATGCACAAGACCCGGAAAATACTTTTTGCAAACCCTGACTCAATGGCTGGATGACTCCTGCCCTGTCAGGAATTAAGTGTACAGCTCAGTATTTCACACTTGTATTTTTGTTTGTTTTTCCAATGAGCAGCTGAGGTGTAGGCAGCAGTCTGCATATGCAAGCTTAGCCAGAAAAAAAATTAATCATTGGGAATTATCAAGAGGCTTCAGTCGCTCTGTTTTTAAAAGCCCAGAGTGGATGTTTTCCTCTTGGCCTCGTCATGTTTTCATAGCCACTTGGAAACTCAGCACTAGCATCATCTGCAGTGATCCAAGCTCCCCTGCTGCCAGTGCAGGATAGTTTCCTACTCTGCCTTCTTGATCGTTTTGTCCTGTGTAGTTTTAAATGACTCAAGCTATGGTGCTTCCTACCACTTCCCTTGGGAGACAAGTTTACAGTCTAAATAGGCTATATGGTAGCAAATTTTCCTCCTATTCAGCTTAATTTCTTTCCCCTTGGTTTCATCCCGTAATGCCTATTCCAGACAGAGGCAGTGTTGTTGGAGCAGGGGGAAGCGGCCAGAAGAGCTGGCAGGACTTGCGTCGGCACCCCTCGGTGATGGAAAGTGTGACTGCTTTTCGTAACACAGGTGCATTACTTGGGTGCGATGATAGGTCTTGGGCTGCTCCTGGCTACTGAGGGCTGCGACGGAGTGTTAGAGAGCCAGCAAAAGCCAAACCCCTCTGTTAACCTCTCCAGCATCATCGCAAGAAAGTAATATAGAGTAAAGCCAGGGCTCTCCCTACCACAGTCTTATTTCCTCTCCTTCCAACAGTTGCTTTTCCTTTAGCAGGCAAAGGGAAGCAGCTTCAGACTTCTGGTGTGCATTGACCTCCTGTTTTTAATTGACTTCCTACCGTGAAGAGGTTTCTCATTCCTCACCATTTCAATCACAGCATCACCCTTTCCTCTGTCCTCCCAACCACATCACCTAATCCCTTGCCTAAACTGTGCATTCTGCTTTAGTAATAGAAAAAAGTTAGTCTAGGTCACTTGTACAGGTTTCCAAAATATTTTAGCCTGGGGGAGGGGAAAGGAAAAGGTTTCTCTTCCTTCATTTCTGTAGTTGGCAGATTTCTGGTTTAAAAAAAAAAATAGAGCAAGAAGCTGTCTGAACTGAAAGGGGCAGGGGGAAATCTTGCTTAGAGGTGGTTCTAAAAACGGTGGGTTTAAATTAGGTTTCCTGCAAATTGTGTGTTCTGTGCAGAAAGTGTGTTGGTGTGGTATAAAGGTGTTATTGGTATTGGACGGAGATGACCTCAGTCAATGGCTTTGCCATTCACGAGTAATGCAAGCTTTTTAACAATCAGCAGTTAATTTAATTTCATATGTAATATATTAGAATTTGTGTGCATTTATTATATTTACATATTGCTATTACTTAGCAAGGAAAGCAGCCACACCCCCAACTCCCATCTTAAATTAAACTCTCGGGCCTGGTTTTCTAGTGCTGGTGACAGACAAAGCCCAGCAGCCGTGTGGTAGGAAAGGAGGGGACAGCATAGGTACAGGGCTGCAGCTGAGTCCTACAGCCCTGCACTTGCCCCTCTCCAAGAGGAGGGCACTGCCGGGGGAGCTACAGCCCTCTGGGTCCCCTCTGAGGGACCTGTGAGGGACTTACGTAAAGACTTCACATAAATCCCTACAAATCACCGCGCAGGGGAACACATGGCAAGCGGAGCAAGCTTCTCGTCACCGGCTCTTCGCCGGTGCTGCAAGGGAAGAGCAAGGTCCACCTTTCACAGAGTACCTGCTCACGTGCCTGTGGTTTGGGTAAATGTACTGCTGGCTCTCTATTGCGTCACGCTATGGCATAACTGCCCCCGGCTGCACGCCCCACCTCATGCCATCACCGACTGTCATAGAAATTGGGCAGCTGCGGCTGCCAGTGCCTGCACATTTCCCCAGCCTAGGCACAGAGGCAGCAGCCCCTTGCAGAGGGATGTGGAGGAGAGCTGAGGATTTAAAATCCTGGAACTGATAGGAGTTTTCTGGAATCCTCCTAAATCACTAGGTAAACAAATGGGCTTAATTTTTCTGTCTTTTTTTTTTTT
>VXBL01002193.1:993195-1055211 GCA_013400195.1 Aramus guarauna
TTTTTTTTGGCAAGAGCAGGGAAGTGGACCAAGGAGGTCACAGAGCATGAGAAACCGTTCTGCCCTTGTGCCCACAAGAGAAAAGAGGTCATCCTGGTAGCCAGTGAGAGTCTCAGGGCAAAGCCCAAGCTGGAACAGGCAGCAAAGTCAGGATTTTAACTTTGGACATCTTCAGTTTGAGAGGAGTATTCTGTTTGAAGAGCTTAAACATTGTGAAAATTGTCTTAGGTAGAAACAGAAAGATGAAAGCTACAAAGTTGTGTTCAACTAGTTCAGCTAGTTCGGCTGTGTTGAAGGGAGAATGTGGGTCGAGGGGAGGGAGAGTAACCTGCTAAAACAAAACCACGCTTTTCAAGCTGCTTTACAAACTGGAGGCTGTGCAATGACATGTTTCTTGTACTGAAGCAAGTTCGCTGTGTTGTCTAGCCTGGTCTAGGCAAGGATTTACACAGCCAGAAGTGCTGAGGTTGTGCGGTAGCTTCATTCCAGGAGGTGTTGCCAGTGTCAAGGCAGGACTTCTGAGCGTGATGTCAGGAGACAGCCGCACAACATATTTGTGGACACATGCACCCTTAAAATGCCCACAGGTAACAACAAGCAGTGTGAAGAGGAACTGCCTTTTAAAATTGAGACATGGGATAAATAATCATGTTACCTGAATGTCCAGTAAGCAACCCAGGGGGTATCTATTGTAAAATGTGAGGATTTCTTTATTTTTTTTTCAGATGTGCAGACTAATTAAATTACTCAGAGAGGAGGGGAAAAAATCAGCTTGATCAGACTTCAATTTGACTGAAGTCTGGAACTAAATATGTGGTGCTTTGAAAGACAGAATAAGCAGTTTCCTGAGTCATAAATTGAGTCACACAGACCCCTAATGGTGTTTCCAGGACTGCAGACAAGCTGTTGCTCTTAAGACAAAAAGTAAAACCTTTAAAAATAAACTAGAGTTTGTGGCAGATTTCCAGGTGGATTTGTAATGTCCTGTGAGAGTCACTTCAGAGGTACAGATCCTGCCCCTGCGAGCCTGTGTCTTTACATGAAGCGGGCGAAGGCAAAGCTCTGGCTATGTGCAGAACTTGGAGCTACATGGTAATAACAGCGGGTTTGCATCCAGGGAAGCCCACCAGCAGAGAACTTTACCGTAAGCCTGCAGCACGCTTAAAAATGAAGATGTTATTCCCTGAGAGGTTGAAGGAATTAGCTGCTGCTGTAAACACACAAGCCCTCACACATTTGCTTGTGCACATAGTGATATAAACAAGCAAAACACTCCTGTCTGCTAATCTGGTTCACTCTCCCAGAGACTTTTCAACAACAGACAGAAAGTGATTGCTACCTTTCGGTCCAGCTGCCATTCCCAAATAAATAAAATGCCCACATTGGACAAGGGGAAGAAGCTGTCACGGCTCTGGTATGAATGGGGTAAGGACCTGAGCCCAATCCAGCAAATGTTTTAGGAACAACCGAGTGTCACGAATTGTCTGTTAGATCAGGGAACTCCTTTGTGGAATGAATGGGCTGCTGCTTATCCCCATTGTGAGTTTGTTTGCTGGCAGTCCCAGGGGAGACTGGGCTGCCTGTGTGTTCTGCAGTGTCTCCTCTTACCTCTGAAGCTGGTCCTTGTGAAAGGAGATGCATTGTGAGGAATGGCAAGCAGGAGAATTGTTTGCTTTCTCTTTTTTATGGATTAACTGAGGATCTTAGTCTCCACAACTATTGGTGAGTCAGCCTTCACAAGCAATACATTCACAGAGCCACAAAAATGCTGCTTTATATTAATGCTTTGGTGCCATTGTTGATGATTTCTTACTGCAACCTGGGCCAACACCGCAGACATTCATACTAACATGTGAGCTTCCAAGCCAGCTGATGGAAACTATTTAAGATAAGAAGAAGAAAAAAATTACCAGAATGAACCCAGAGGCTGCATCTTTAATTAAAACAAAACAATCAAAAAAACCCCAAACCCCAAACCCAAAAACCCAACCCTAGAGCAATTATCTTACACCTCTGACTTATCAATATTTTCTGAAGCAGATTTGGTCTTTGGTCTTGGCTGTAATTCTTTGCTGGTCATCATAATTAAACTCCAAATGAGGGTGGGGAGAGAGTGTCTCTATGATATAGAAGTCACCCACCACCTCATTCTGATATCATGTGTATCCCATGCATTGTCCTTGAGATTATGGTAAGAATTTAGTCTATGGAGGATGCTCCAAAGCAGCACCTGAAATATTGTCTGTTCTGCTGCCTCATGCTGTGGTGTGTATCCCACGGGACAAGGAGATCTTTAAGTCTTGCAGCTGGTTCCCAAGCAAAGATGGCTCTAGATCTCCCCAGCCATGTGCTTCCAGTTACACCATGGTGCACCTTGCTGGGTGTCTGGCCCATGGTCCTCTCTGGCCTTCCCTTTACCCTTTCACCAGCACCCCATACCCTCCTCCCTTTTAATCCACTGTGATTATCCAACAGGTCTGGTCTGATTATACACACATCTCTTAGAGTACATACAGTGTCAGAGTATCAAGTATCAAGTGTGGCTTGCCTTGGTTTTGTGCCTGGAAATAGAAATCCCAACCATACTGTAAGGGGTTTCATTTTACTTTCTTGAATACAGTACACCACTCTTTGGCAAGGGAGAACACATTTAGAGAAGAATAGACTATACACACGGATGTGGACCTGTCATAAAATTCATTTCAGTTTCCAGTTGAAATTACCCCTGCTAAAAATATCTCATTACCATGCAGTCTGACGGCATAAGGCCCTGTAGAAGAAAAAGGCCACCACTGTGAGGCTGGGGGATGGAAAATGACTGTAGATAAACCAGAACCCATGTTTGCTCTGTTTTCACCAAACTTCTTCTGACTGATGCTGAAAGTCCCATCTACTGTATGGCTGAGGGTATGGGGAGCAATCCCAAGGTCGCACTGCTGGCGCTGTCAGTATGGACTTGGGGCATCTGGCATAAGCGTATGCCTAGCCTTGCCCAGTGCAGTGTACCTAGTTCAACCCGGGGGCGTAGGAGTGGCTCTCTGGTGGCTTTCACTCAAGATGAGAAGGTTTGGGGAAAAAAAGCCAGACAAGAAATTAGTTCCCATGAGGCCCTGTGGTCGCTGCTGTAGAGGAGGACAGAGCCGGTGACCTAGGTCACCCCTGCAGCCTTAATCAGCTACGAGTCTGTTTTTCACGAGCTGGATCAAGGGATTTCAAATCCCTGCTAAACCCAGCAGGGTTCGGGCGGGCGGCAGCCCCGGCCCTGGGCCCGTGCATGGTCACCTCCTGCCCTCTGCTGTGCAGCGCCAGGAAAGGGCACGGGCACCCCAGGGCTGGGGGACAGGCAGCCACCATGCAAGGGATGGGGTGCCCCACGGGATGCCCCATCCTGGCAGCGGACCATCAGCTCCTGCCCGAAAGCAGGCATTTGCCCGGGTGGCCATAGCGGTTGTCTGGTATGTAAGTGGCCATAGCATGCCTGCCCGCCTCCAGCGATAGGACCTGGCAGAAACTCCCAGATCAGAAAGCCCCAAAGCAAGGAGTGACAGCAGCGTGCAATGGCCCAGCTCGACTAGCTGGCACCTAAAGCCTGAGTTTGCAAAGGCATTTAGGAAACTGTCCCAAATATTTTTCATTTCAGTTGTATTTGTGAGTCTGTCCCTAAATGCTTGTATAAGTAAGTGCATCCACTTACAGTATTTCAAGATGAACTTGTCAGTTCCTCTGTTTCAGTGCAGGACATCTCTTCTGGCTTTGCAGTTACCCTCTGAAACACTGCTTGTGCTTTCAGGAGGAAGATGTGCTTTTCCCTTTGCAAACACTTTTCCAAGGCTCTCAGACTATTTAGGACAGAAACATTGCCCAAACCAAAGCTGAGGAGGATTTCCTGAGCAGTTTAGGACATTCTTTCCACACATGTCCAAAAAAAAAAAGAAGTTTTATTTCTTCTCAGGTATGTTAACATACCAGATTAGGCCCTCTGTTATTTCCGTGTCCATCTATGTCCTGTAAATAGGATGTGCCTGGAGTTTAGCATCCACCAGTTCCCCTCCCAAGCTGGCCATGCTGCTTTGGGTGCAGCTAACGGCAGAGCTGTGGCCCAGGACCTTACAAGAAACATTTTCATGTATATTCCTACCATCGGTGATGTCATGCAGCAGCACTCTTTCATAAGGGTGGTTTTTTTTTTTCTTTCTTTTTTTGTTTCAAGAAAAAGAAATGGATGAGTCATGTCTTACAGGCAGCTCTTTGCCTTCATGTTCACTCATCATCAAAGTGCAAATCATGGCTTAACTATGTGCAACTGTAAATTGGTTTGGCATAGTTATGTCTAGATCCACTGAGTTTCCCACTTGTGGGAGTCTCCCATTACCCTTTCTCCTCTCTGACTCACTTGCATGTGTACCGGTGATTTCACTACCAGCTGTCTCGCTTGCTCCAAAAGGTCTAAAATGGGATATATCTATATATTCCCTGAATTAGATATCTAGCTGCCACTTTGGCATTGTGTGCATAACCTAGGATACACCTCAGCCCATTGACATTTCACTCTTTTTAATATTAAATTTGGGTGCAGTAACTGCTTTTGCAGACAGGAAAAATAATCAGGACACACATTTCCAAAGAAGTGTGTGGAGCATTAGCCATGCAGTTCCTATCAACTCTAATGGAGGGTTCATATCTACAGCCTTGTGCAATTGCTTTGGAAGTTTTAGGGGAATTTATTACACTCTTTACTGGTTGAGAGGTTATGTTATTGTTTTACTGGTAGCCGTAATCACCATAATGAAGTTAAGCCTTAGAAAAAGAAGGTCAGAAAACAAATGTCTTCTAGTCATTACACTAATGCTGTTAGATCAGCTTGTACAGGCTGCTGAAAAAAACCTTTGCCTGTATGATAGACAATAACTATTTCAGATTTATGTCAGTCCTGCATGCTGGATCTGCATGCCAGAAGACTGCATGTTCCAAAAAAATGCACAGGAAAAGATGACTGCTGGTCTGGGAGACTTGTAAAGTAACAAGATGTATGGGCTGAGGCTCATCTCACCAAACTATCTAGCTCCAGTTAATCTATTCTCTCTCCTCTAGTTAATGGTGGGGAGAGAGGGAGAGAGGCACCTCCATATAGGGTTTGTTCCCATCACAAGATAAGTCTCTAAGATAAGTAGGTTGAATCACCCTCTGGCAGTGCCTTTCTAACCTCCAGTGACTATAAAGGGAGCATAGTTTAGACTGGCTTAGACAAGACAAAGCTAAAATTAGGTGAGACGTATCCCACCCTAAGCTTTGCACCCAGACAAATTGCTGTACAACAGCATGACTGGGGAATCTGAGACCAGTAGATTAGGATTGCTGACCATTTAGTTTCCAAGCTCGGTTGTCACTGGGCTACCATCTTGCTCCCTTGGAGAGAGAGCCCTACCCCACGGGGGGTCACAGGAGTCTTTACTAAATTTGAACCAAGCCTATGGTGCTCCTTGCTAAGTTACACACGTAACTGTTCTTTCAACTGGGAAAACTATGAAATGCAGGAAATTAGGATTTGAATAGGATGATCACAAGGATTTTTACCAGTGCCTTCCCCTGGCTTTTAAAAAAAGGAAATTTTGGCAAGGATGCAAAACCCTTGAAGATGGTCCACCTTCTTGCTCTGTAATCTTATCCACCTCTTCTGCCCTGCAGGAGAAATGCATAGGATTCCACAGGCTGACAGTTCCTCCTTAGTTCTAGGAAAGTACTTAATTATCTCAATCACTTCATAATTGACTCACTTCCACTACTCCAAGATGAGGGAGCTGGAGTGCTAAACCCCAAGGAGTATAGCTGGGCAGCAAAAGCCTGTCGGTTTCTGTAAGCATGCTTCCAGGAAACCTATCTCTGTCCACTGCTTGACTTTCTGACTTCTGTCCCCTCATTACTGGCTATTATCTTTTGGATTGGTGCCCTTCTGAATTGCAGGATTGCTGTCAGCGTGGAACTTTGGTTACAATTTGGACAGTTTGTTTTACAAACAAAAAAGTGACATTGGAAATGTGTCCCGTTCAGTGCCACCAGAGCATCTTGTCTGGATGCTTTTTTCCCCTACTTTCATAAAGCAGCTGCTATCAACAGGAGCATCACTGGTAGATGATAAGTGAGCTGTCAGCATGCTGTCATCCATGTTTGCCAAAATGCTTATCTGAAACGAACGTAATTCTGGGGCCTCCAGAACTGGGCTGGAGTTGTCACGAGACTGAGATTTCTCATGAGCTTCCCACATCGAGAGGTCTGGACCTGCCACGAGAACGGCCTGTGTCGAAGGACTGGCACCTCCGTCTTAAACCATGGCTAGCACTCCTCATCCAGAGTTGTGCAAACAGTAAAGTCAACTTGTAAATCAGCTTAGACCGATAGGCTCGTTCACACAGTTAGAAAACCACTTCTCTGCACTTTCTGTTTTTTAAAAGTCACAGAACAAAAAAAAACCCCTTTCATTGCATGGTGGGAATCGTAGATTTTTTACATCAAAGGAAGCTTAGAACTATTTATAAGATGTCAGCATTCCTAGCAGTGAAATACATGTATAGTCAATCAAAAAGTAGTATTATCTGAATTCTCATAAGCAGGCATTCTCATTTTTAAGATGACAGTTTTAGGAAACCCTAGAAAAAAAGGAATGGATTTACCATCAATTAATCAACACACTATAAAAATGTCTAGTCAATTTGCCATATCTATATAATTAAGAGTGGAGGCTATAGCAATTAACCATACCACTCTGGAATCTATGTATTTTCACCCCAAATTTTTTTAAGCATTTTCCGTAGTTGGCTGGTGGCTGTTCTTTTAACTTTGACATTGTGATAAGAAGAGATGTGTAGTGTAAACTCAAATTTATTTTTATGTGCATGTTGAGATTATTGTGGTAGCTATTTGAGGAGTCAGCCATTTGCTACAAAAATACAGTCTGAAATTACCATATTTTCTCCAGTAACATAGATGTGAGATAGCAGTGCTGGCCTGACAACTGCCTAGCTGTTTTATTCATTCTCTTATTCTGTAATAGCTTTAAGTTCTTCTCCCCCCACAAACCAAATCCTGTTTGCAGAGAAAGTATCAGAGGGGTAGCTAAGGAATTAATTTACACCGCATTTTGAAAGTGAAGCAAACTACCTTACCCCAATGTCCACTGAGAGTATCCACAAGAAGTAATTAGTCTGAAATAACTCGTGCACTGTGAGTTCCCATTCTTGATTACATTGAAGTTCTTATACAAAGTCTGAGACATGGTTAAAGCAAGACAATGGCAGAGGTGTATAAAGATAATCGCACAGTTATCTGCAATTTTTTGGTGCTTTCCAGGTTACCCTTGCACTTTGCGATATGATCTCATAAATCAGACCCAAAATGCATTGCCATTAGTGCAAGCTCATTAGGTGGGTGACTACAGTGTATATATTTATAGCCTACTGGCTACCAGGGTGACTGACCTACCAATTGTGCCTGTCCATAGAAAACAGAAGACTTTTTTGTGGCCAGTCATTTCTTTTGAAGGAAACGAAGAAGTCTGAGTCACCTGGATTTTCTTCATCGGTCCATCTCAGTGAGTAGTACAGGGCAAATTTTGTAAAGCTTGTGGATTTCATACCCAAACCAATCTGTATTAAGGAATTATTTTAGACTGCAGATATTTTGAATTTTCTTTGTATTTATAAAAACTAAAAAAATACCCCAAACCTTCAATGCTTAATGAAAGTAGATAAAGCTTTCGTAACGCTTTTGAAAATGCTTAAAAGTCTTTTGGATGCACCTTCCTTTATTATTGGAAATTAGTGGAATTTACTCAGCTTTTACCCAGATACATCAGAAGAAGCTTTTGCCTGAAGTTTCACTTGCTTTCCAGGACAAGATGAAGGGTTTTGCTGTGCCTTTATGAGCTAAATCCCTCTCCCTTAGCTGCTACCTCTGTCCTTACATTATATCCCAGCAGCTAGAGAGAGGTGAAATGCTCGCACAGGCTGCTTCTTGAATTAAACCCTGGCAGGAGAAGGCTTTCAGTGGAGGACTCCAGTCTCTGACAGCTGCTGGACATCCTGATTTATAAGCAAGCCTGCCTACTTGGCCAGGCCTGCTCCGAGCAGCGAAGTGTGTCGGGACATGTGTGGGATGAAGATATTGAGTTTCTTGGTCGGGAAACAGGCTCTCTTCTGGACATCTCTGCTCAGCATTTTAATGCAGCTTTACAGACTGGGAGAAGAATCTGTGGGAGGCTTTGGTGGTGGGTAAGGGGGATGTGCAGTGTAGGCAGCTCTGTGGCTTCTCTTTTGAGAAGGGGCTTGATCCTCACGGCACTTCACCTGCTGGGGATCGCTCTTGCTGAGTGTGACTGAGCTGACATGGTTGGTGCAAAGATGTGACACCATTCCTTCTTTCTGAACTGAGTGGGAAGGACCGCAGTCAGGGACCTTCAGGGGGTTTCTGCTGGGAGTAGATGCTGGTATTGGATCCAGATATTTGTGCGCTGTAATCCTGTTTGTTTACAAACACCGTGCGAAGTCTTATTTCCCTAACACAGCAAGAATCAAATAGATGATGGTTTCTTTGATGGTAGCTCCAAGCCTCTCTCAGCCCAACCGGTGTTTAAAGCACTCATGTTTTTTTTTCTTTGCGGCACCGTGCTATTGCTCCATCTCCCATAGTCCCTCCTCTGTTGGCTTTGGGCACCTCTTATTTCAACCCTAAAGGAATTCACTACCGTCTCCACGTTTATCCTGAACGGAAGGTTACTCCCAAGTTCTTTGGGGAACAAAGCTCTCGACTGCTGGGTTGTGGTGCCCTGCTCAGACCAGCCGCTGCACAGCCCCACATTGGCTTTTCCCTGCTCTCACCTAGCTGAAGTCAGCCTTGGCCAGGGGAGCCATAGGTCCATGTTAATTGGCCTGGGGACTATATGTCCCACCAAGGGGCTGAGGATGCCTCTCAAATCCTTCCAGGCTGGAGCAGGTTCATGTCCAGGCTGCCCTGAGAAGGGGCAGAGGATCGGGGTCTGTCTGCATATGGGTCATGTAGACATGCTCCTGAGTTATGCCAAAAAACAAGTGATTTTGCAAACAACTTCTTAAGAGAATTTCTTGAGCAGCAGCGTCTTTTTTGTTTTCACTAAATGGAGTTATTTGCTGGCAATTATTTCAGACCGGAATAGCTGGAGACTGTAGAGTTGTATTTGCATTTTTGTTCAAGTGCCTGCACATGTACTGCACACTGTGTTCCTTGTGAGGCAGACATTTATTGTCCAAAAAGCTTTGCTTTCCACATCCAAGCACTAGAGCAGGAACCTCACAGCTGACCTAGGTTTGGAGAACAAAAAACTGAATGGCCGTGCTGGTATAGAGCCACACTTTATTATTATTAAATTATTATTTTACGCAAACGAGCCCTATACCTTCTGTAAAGTGGGATTTTTTCCCCTCTTCTCTATTGCTTTCCTTTAAGAATGCATGCCAGTCAGACTGAAATCTGGTCTTGGTTTAGCACCAGAAATTTACCCCAGTGGTCCCTGAAGGGTATTCCCCCCCATGCTACATATGTCTGAAGGTGGATCTCCCAGCCAGCATCTCATTGTGTGGCTCTCAGGAGCTGCTGAGCTACCAGTCATGAAGTCTATTCAGGAATCAGACATAATTCACCTTTCAGTTATACCCTGACATTGTCTTTAATAAGTAGTCCTTTACAAGCCTGACACCGAGCTCATGGTTTGAGCAGGTACTGGGCACAGACCTCACTAAAGCTCCATGCAAAATACTGGTTTCTGAAATGCAATGACTAACTAGAGTGCCACCTAATTATTGTATAGGAAACCCAGAGTAAAAAAGTCTCCTAAAGACTGCAGTTACATTTTTTTCTATTACATAGCACAGAAAATGCAGTGTAATTTGTGTCAAGTAGCATTTACTACTAATGGTGGCAGCCAGTGCCAGTTTTAAAGGCAGCAAGAAATGACCCAGAAAGAAGGTCTTCAGCTAGGGCTTGTGCAAGAGACTCTTCAACGGGATCTGATACAAATTTGAGACCAGTGAGACCCTAACGAGCTGGAAAGCAAAACTCCAAAGCATGGTGGGAAAATTAAATCAAGAGCAAAATTCTAGCAAAAAGTCATGGGTTTATAAGCAAACAGGAGCAGTGGTTGCAGCATGTGTTAGAGTGCAAGCACCCCTTGCTTTGGTTTGGTTTTGATTTGTTTTGAGGGGAGCATCCAGCAGAAATTTTCAGTTTGCTGCTAAAGCCAACATGTTCTCAGCCGAACTTGGTCCCCAAATCTTTTTTAGATTCACCTCTTTCGAAGAAAGGGAGTGGGGATTCCCTCCTCCGCTGTGGGAGTTTCCGAAGGCAATCCCCCACCCCTCGGTCATCAGCCGGTGATGCACCCGCCAGGCTGGAAGTCAGGACTCGTTGTTTTTTTTTTTTCTTTTGGAAGGAGTCAGCTCCTAACCTGAGCTCCCACATGCAGAAATAAACATTTATATTGATCTGTATCCAAAGAACATTCCTATGACATCAAATCAGTGCCTTCCAGCTCTTCGGCCTGACAAAGCACGGCATTTACAACTCCCCAGTGAAACGTGGAGAGGGATTGCGGCGTGGGGGTGTCGTCTGAGCAGCATCATGTCGCGCAGCCTGGCAGGGTAGTGGCAGGACGGGTGAGAGCAGAGGTGCTCGGTGTGCTCATTTTCCGGGAGGATAACCTCAAAACCCATCAATTAAACCACAGCAACTTCAACCTCCAGCTTTTTCCCCCTCCCCTCTCTCTGCAGCTCCCGAGGTCTAACAGAAGTTTTAGATGTGTTGATTTCAGTGTTGCCGGTTTCGGTTTGGGTTTTTTTTTAGTGTCCTTTGCTCTTTCCTTTGGGACCCCCAGCAGGACAGCCTTGGGGGCAGCTCAGCCGTCTGGCAGGTCGCAGGGGCTGCCATCCGGCATGCCAGGCTTCCCTGCCCCGCGCGAAGGCTGCTGGCTGGAACTGCAGGGACACACGGGCTGCAGCCGCAGAGCAGACTAAACGGGATTTAATTCAATCTTTTGGCAGCAGTTCACTGAACAAAGACCTGACTGTGCCTGGCCTGGCCCTCCCTCAGTGGGAAGCCTGCGGGACAGTCAGCCTGGACTAAACAATATTTGCCAGTCTGGCACTGATTGAAGCTCAAAGCCCCGCGAAGGCCAGGAGCAGTGGGCAGGGTCGCTTTGCTGTGGGGCGAAATGCTGTGGGACCTCTGCCATTGAGCCTGGTTTACCTGCTGTAGGCGCTGCACATCAGAAAACGTTAATTCTGTAGCAACGATTGCATCCCTCCTAAACGCACTTGACCAGCCAAAAATGTGGCAAGTAGCTTGCAGCTTACTGCAGGTTGTTCCCAGCACAAAGAAATCACCCATCATCTATCATCACCTCAACCTGCTTGTTTTCACTGCCTTCAGTCTGCCTTACCTGTGACTGTCCTAAAAGTAATCCAGGGTTTTACAGGGTTTTCGATTTGTTTTTATTTTATTTTTTTGAAATGCCTGTGACCTCTGACAACTTGTGGGGTTGGCTGAGCAGCTGCAGCCCCTTCTCATGGAGTGACCGGTTGCAGTATATCTCCCCACGCCCGATGTGTCCCCCAGCACTGTCCCTGACGGCACTGACTGCACCCGGAGAACACCTCTACATTTCTGTCACTTCTCCCACCAGGAGAATGGCATTTTTCCCACCCGGGGGGTGCTGATCCCACCTCCTGTGCCCCTGGGCACAAACAGAGCAAGAGGCGAAGGGGTGCAAGGCAGCCAGCCTGGGGGCTTCACACACATCATTTGCTACCAGTTGCAAGCTCCTTCTCTGCATGCTGGGGACAGAGCTAGGGGCAGGAGGAGAAGGGAGCCCACATGCCTGTGATGTGGCTACCCAGGTATTTGGGCCAGTCCTGGTTTTCCCGTCTCTCTGGTGCGGGCTGTGATAAGCCTACATTGGCTTTCCAACCTCTCCCTTTGGATGTGGTGCCCTGAAGGAGTCTTTCCATGGGCCAGAGCGGACTTCTGCACAGAGCTTGCTTGTACTTACAAGGTAGCAGAGCAAATAAACTCTGTTGGTACAAAGTTACGCCTGTAAATTTTTCCTCTCTTTAGGCTTTTTCTTCTCTTCCTGTATTTTTTCCTCCTCCTTTCTATGAATGTATTGTGGCTGCCTTGCAGCGAGCTGGCCAAAAGGGTCCTCCGCAGCCAGGCCTCTTCTACCCAAAATCTGAGGCTCAGCACTCACTGCCAGCTGTTAGCCGACATCCTTTCGACACACATGCTCTCAGTAGAAAAGACTAATCAGTAGCATAGAAGTACGCATTTCCTTCCCTGCTAATCAAAGTAGTTTTATTCTGTGCGTGTTATCTTAGCCTCGTGCTATGGAATATATGAAATTTAAAACACTAGCTACCCCTTGTTTAAATGTCGTGGCACTCCACAACATCGGGATGAATAACCAAACCGAATCCTGAATCCTCCCCACCCAGGCTGCATCACATGTGAGCCTCATTAAGACCATTTAAGCAGTCAGTCAGTCAGTCACGAGAGAAAATAAAACTAAATGAATGGCAACAACCACGCTGGGGAGAATTATGCACACTAATAATGGTGTCAGCACTTGCTGCCGGTGTGCTATTAATGTGCAAAAGCGTTGTCTGTGCTCGATTAGAGTGTAATCCCGTCCCAGCCAGGGGTCCCGGCTGGTGCTGTTGGCAATGCGTTTGCCCACATGTGTTGGCCTGGGGCTGCACTGCAGGATCTGCTCCCTTCAGCAGCCCTCCTCCGGGCTGGGGGAAGGAGAGACAGCAAGCAGTGGGAGGGAGACAGTTTATTTTGGGTGCTGGGGTCAATGGTTAGCAGATCCCATACAATTCCAGTTTGGTATCCTCTGTGACTTGCGCTGAGCTCAGGAGGGGATTGCGTCCAGCTGGCTGGGGGCTTTGCAGAGCACGTGGTCACCATGACAGAGGGGACCTCAGCTCCTCCAAAGTCGTGTCCCAACGCTGGAGGCTGGTGCCAAGCTGGCGGTCACCGATGGGGTCCTCCTCGCTGGAGCTGAGCAGCAGGGCTGCCTGCCAGGGCCAGCTCTGGGCTGTGCAGACACACCTCTGTGGATATCAATTCTGCCGGCGTTGCTCTTTGTCCTCACCTAGCTCTCCAAATCGTGTCCAGAGGGTGGATGATGTCTGGTCTAAATAAATACGCTGGAGAGGCTGAGTTTCCTGCTTCATTCTCCCCTTCCTAGCGCATCTGTGCCGGAAAAAACCTAATTTAAGCCCTGTGTCTCTGGCACAAACAAACGGGAGCTCCGAGCCCTTGGAAAGAGCAGACTATTCTTGCTTTCTTAGTACCTTCTTACTGCTTGCTCTTTCTGGCGGTTTCAGGTCTCACTGCATTTGAGAAGACAGGCAGCAATTGCACTTTGAAAGGATTTTTATTTTGTACAGTGGAGTAGTCTCTGAGTTGAATTCTGCTGTGTGCAGCGTAACATCCTGCCATTTTGGATCTGTTTATTTGTTCAGCCATCGCAGGAATCCCTCCAGCCCGTGCATCCATCAGTGAGCTCCCCATGGTTTGAAGTGGGTTTATCTCAATCTGCAGAACGTGTAGCAATGCATCGGTGACTCATAAAGGGCTCAGTCCTGCAAAAGCACATGTTTAAGCACATGTTTAACTTTCAGCACATTATTATATCTCGCAGAAGTCAACAGGACTACCCACTTTCTAAAAGTCGGGCTTGTTCTTAAGCACTGTTGAGAGCTGGAGTCAGGGAGCTCAACATCTCGCAAGAGCAAGCCCATAATGATTTTCTTTTCTTGCCTGCATAAGTCACATTCCTGAAAACATGCTCTAAAGGATCAAGTTCTGCTACTGTTGAATAGCACATATTCACAGATAGTCTGGTTTTAATCAATCGGTGGATGACTTTGAGCAAATAAGATCCCCCTTCCTATAACTCAATTTCCCATGTGTAAAGTAGAGATAATGATACTTGCCTTGTTTGCAGAACACTTAAGGATTTACTGAGAATTCACTCCATAAGAGAAAGGTTCTGTATGTGGCTCTGAATAAATCAATATTAACACATTCTCACATCAGTGAATACAGAATCAGGACTGGTAAAGTATTTTTTTGTTTTATGCAGTTGCCGGCTCTCAGCTGTAGGCAAACAATCTTTTCATGAGAAGACCAGAGAGAGACAAGCTGAAGTTTTGCAGCGTGCCTTTTAGAACAAGAGTCACAGCCTTAGGAGAAGAGGTTCTCATTCTCCCTACGTGCATACATGTTAAGGGTATGACAAGGTGCCTAAGCAGCAGAATTTAGGCTTGGTGTAAAAGAGAAACTTTTATGCTTGTGACACACCTTTTCCCAGGAGAGTAAAATCTGCATGGGATAGCGTTCCTGCCGCTCCTGGAGGGAGATCTCTGCACGTAAAATCTGGATTTTCTGGTGGCTCAGAGTCAGTTGAAGGTATTTCCTACCTTCACCTGAATGAGGTAGGATGACATTGTGCCAGCTGCTATGATGTAAACATGTTGGCCTGTCCTAGCTAAGGATCTAGCTCTTTAAATTTAATTGTAAAGATTTTAAGTAAAAGGAAAAGCTACCTATGAAGTATATTTTGAAAATGGTATTGGAAGGAATGGCATTGCCTCTATGTGGTCTCATGAGTAGGCCGTTGACATTTCCCAGCAAAATTCACCTTTATATCTTTCCAGTGACACCCACATCATATTGTTTAACCTTTTGGCTGCATTTAATCCTAAAGTTTCTGATGTATTCACATTTCACTCTCTATTTTTGAATCACCAATTATTAGCATGTGGATAATTCTGGGTTCCCAACCCTGCAAATCTAACGTTGGTTGACACTTAAAGCTGTAAGTCCAGTTTCTGCATTTTCCATATCTTTGTGTTTTCTTTTCAGTGGAGATTTTGTCTGCCATGTAAAACAAAGTGATTATTCCATCCAAATCTTTGGAAAATTCTGTTCTTTGGCACAGTGTGATGTTGTCTGATACTTTTTTTTTTTTTTTTTGAGTTTTAAATTTCTGGAAGGGAAACCCTTCCTCTGAGGACACTTAAGTTTCCATCAGTCATGAGAAAAACTGTTCCCTCTGGAATATTAGAGGTAAGCTTGGAAGACAACGTTAAACAGAAAAAAAATTCCAGATTGCTTCATTTTGAATTTCAGCCCTGTTTCTTTGGAGAGGTTATTGTTTCCAGAAAACACCTTGTTTTTTAAATTTTCTTGGCATTTTCAAGTTTAGTACATTGACTGTATCAGCCAAGACTTTTGGATACGCAGACAAGATAAATGTACAGCATCTGTCAATAGATGTGTGTGTTATACAGGACATAAAACTTTGCGTTGAGCTCCTATAAACGCAAAGGACTCTTGAAATGTTGCAACACTGGCTTTCCCTCTTGTTTTGCTTTGACGAAGAGAGGATTGGGGATTCCTGCAGAAAGTTGTTTTGCAGATAACTTGTGAGACATATTTAGAACAGTTTAATGTAAGATCTCTGCCACTTTCACGGTCTGGATGAGCCTATCTTCTCTCTACAATTTCTGAACTCTGTTCCTACGCCCATAATATGTAGTTCATTCAGATTTCTTTTCAGTGATTCTGCAAATTACATTCTGATCTTTGTTAAGAGTAACCTTAATTCCTTTGATTCATGAACTGCGGGCAAAATTTTCTGTTCTGATAAACAGGCAGCGGTGTGTAGCTATCAGTGACTATGTGCTGTCTAATTGAATAAACGCTGAAGCCTGCATTCTTCTCACAAGGACTGACAGGGTTACAAATTACTCTTGGGGATAGGTGTCCCTAAATAAGTGTTTGCTATTTCCACCAGGGTCTTGATTCTGTTGCCCATTCATAGACATCAGGTGTCATTTGGGGTTTTCCAGATGTCCTCCAGCTGCCACTTGGCATGGGTCCCCTGTAGCAAGGATCCCATGGGTCACGTTGAATGCCTACTGTCACCAGGTGAGCATCCTGGACTCCTTAAGGCATCTCAAGGGGCACTAGGTACCTAGTGGGGATATCTGAATCCACTCCCAATAGTCCAACACAATTATCTGCTCTCAGCCAAAGACTTCCTAGAGATACGGGATTCAAAGAAAGAGCTGTTCTCCAGTAAAGGACATTTCAGTGATAAATCACCCAAGAACGGGGTTTGTGGCATAGGAAAATGCCAGGCATCCTTACTTCTCCAGACTTTTCACACTGTTGCAGAACAGCTTTGCTCTCTGCCGCTCTGAAGTCCCTGTGAAATATCAAACAACATAGAGAGGGCACTGTATGGCTTCCTTCATGCCATCGATTCCTAAATATTTGCTTTGGAAGAAAACAGCCTTGTTGTTTAGTATAAATGAAAATGTAATTTACTTCTTCTTTGATCAAACTGAAGCCAGTCACATGACAGGAGCGCCGCTAACGCATGCTGTGTATCTGCTTTTGTCTATTCCCACTAGGCAAGCTGAGATTGCTTTCGGTAGCAAGGCATCCCAGCGCTTGGGCGTGGTACAGAGGAGGGTTCAAGTAATGAGCAAGCTCTCATTTCTCTCAGAAGACCTGGCAGAAGGCCCCGTCTGTTCTTTAATTACATTTCAACAGCTGTTTTTTATATATTTGTGTTTCCTTATTCAAACGTGGCTTATGAAAAAAAAAAGAAAAAAAAAGGGGGGGGGGGAAAAAGCAAACGATGAGCATGCTTTTAACCAAGAAACACAAAACTCTGCAACACAAGAAGCTGTCATGGACTAGCCAAAATCTTTCCAAGAAAAATTATTTCCTTCCCAGACCCACATCAGCATTGATGCCACTATGGATGAGGTGGAAAGAAAACAGAGCAGACTGGGACTGGATTAAGAGCAAAGGCTATAATCCGTATTGACTTGCAAAGAATCAAACATTGTTAGTTATCAGTCAGTCATTCTGACAGTGAAGTAACAGCCCCGCATGACAGTACCCACAGGGTGAATGGAGAGGCACAGCTTCCCAGGTTGTCCCAGGGAACCTTCATCCTTAAACAGCAGCTCCCAGATCTCAGCTGCAGAGCTGTGCTTAGTTTTAGGGGGGTCATTTGCAGTACTCTCACCCATGCGTGCACACACCTTTCCAGCTCAGGAAAACCAGGGTGCGAAGGGGAGCTGTGAACATCCCCTCTGCTTGCAGGGGCTATCCCAGCCACCAGACTCCAGGTGCCATTTCTCCTCCAGGCCAGCCCGTCTGCCAAGAAGGGTGAAGACCCTTCCAGAACACTTCTTGTAGATCAAGTATTGGGAAACAAAACTTCTCCCCATTAGTTTAGCTGATGTGAGCTAAGGGGAAGGTTTCCCTACTGCGATGAGATAATCGTCTTTGCTTCAGCAAGGGTAAAACTGAAAGAGGTCATGCAAACCCTAGTGCACAGAGGCAGACTTTTAGATTACTGAAAAGGAAAAGAAAAGTTTGTCCTCCTTGGGCAAGCTGAGACTCTCAGCTAAAGATTGAGACTGGTTTTTATAACTTCACTGATGCATGAGAGGCTGTCTCGTTCTGTGTACATCATGTCTGTCTTGTCCCTTCTTCACCACACAAAGTTGTAAAAATAGGCAGGTGGGGATGACAGCAAAGGGTCCTCTTGTCTCCAGCACTGGTCAGTAGCATATAGTTAGGGAAAGTTGGTAAGACTTGGCATTCATGGCCCTTCGCAGCTTCTAGCAGTCAGCATCACAGAGATTTCTTGGGCTGGAAATTGCATATAGACTATTCTGCTTAGTAGACAGTAACAGACCTTTACGTCCAGGGGTTCATCAAACATGTTCTTTGTGAACATGTGTAAATGCATTTGAATTCATTTCTAATTTGGCCTCTACAACATCTTGTGGCGTAAGTTCCACAATTTAATTAAAAGCTATGTGAAAAAGTCCTTCCTTAGTTTGTTCAGGTAGCAAAAAATGCTACCTGAATTTTTTTTTGGTCTTGTGCTGCAAGAAATAGTGAATAATTGTTGCCTTCACCTTCTTCACCCTATTTATGATTTTACAGACCTCTTTCATACTTTTTCTACCAATACAAATACATGCAGACTCTTTTCTGGTCACCAAGAAGAGGAGAAAATGGAATGCAAAAACATCTGGGATACGAGTGGCTACATGCCATCTAGTTAAAGCAAGATGGTTGTCCATAACTGTTTGTGCACACATCTGTGTAAAGGGAAATTATAAAACCAAGAAAGCTCTGTTATCTTTGCTAGTTAATGAAGACAGAGCAAAGAGACAATATATTTAAACTCCAATGAGAGTAGGTAGGCAAAACAGGAGGACAAAAAGTCCTGGTCTCTGTTGCCAGAAAGGCTAGCTGTGGAACAAGTTTAGGACCAAGACGGCCAAGTTCGGACGAGATGTTTCCTACTGAGGAATGTGGTGGATAATAATAAAGTCCATTAGAAGTGGCTTCCAGCCCAAAGGGGATAATAAATGCAAGAGGATGGTTGTCTTCTGAAAACATAGCTGGTACTGCGCTCAGAAACACAGGTGTTAATGAAATGCATCAAAAGTAAAAAAATCTTAGAAACAAATGTGCCAAAGTGTCAGAATCAGCTGGTGAAAAATAAGTACAAGCATTAAAATCAAGTGTATTTCTTGCAGGAGGTAAGCGAGTAACCTCATCTTCAGAAGAGCCTAATATAAAATCTCTCAGAAACATTTGCCTCTGGTTTTGTTTAAAGGGATATGCTTAAGCACAGTTAACTTACAGTTCTTTGCTTTTGTTTGCGCAAGTGAAAGCAACATATGTTATTTTATGAACTGCCAGACATCATGGCAGAGAAATGAGCTCTCCCCCCGCGGTGCAGAGTGGAAGGAGTTCCAGTGCTTACCAGTGTTACCAAAAGTACCGCTGAAAAAAAGATGAAGGGAAAGACAACCACTTTTCAAGGCATCTCCTGCCTCATTCAGTGCACAAATCCCATTTCAACCTTAAGATACCCAGAACTTGAAATGCTGAAACCTAGAGAGAAGGTGTCAAGGAGGTGAGGATGCAGGCCTTGGCATTTATAAGGTATCACAGTCCTATAGCTGCTATAGCTCATCTTGGGTATTTTCAGATTAATTTCTATAACAGATTGTTCATCCCTGCAAAAATATCCAAATATCCAGAGCAGATTTGGATCTGAACATTGTAAACTGCTCATTCAAAATAACTCTAATGGATTGCTTTTGCTAACTTAGCATGACACCAACCTTTGGACTTTCTTTCAGTTCTCATTCCTTTTTAGCTTATTTGTGGAAACTTATAATTAGATTTTCCTTTTCCTCCTTCTCCCCCCACCCCAGCTGATAAAGTGCCATAAATCCTGGACATCATCCATGAGTGCAGTCATTTATGAATTTTGCTATTTTTTGCACATTGCACCATATGTAAGACAAACTAACTTAGAGGCACAGTTTCTTATTCCTGGCATGCAGGAGAGTCACTGAGAGATATCATATGGTCTGCTGGCAAAAGTACAAAGTGGCTCTTGTTGTTTGATCTACTGTCTTAAACTTAAATGCAAAATCTGATAATTGGGTCAGGCAGGAGAAGAACCTTACTAATAAAGCTCTTTTCATTTCCTTTTCCTATATTTCCTCTTTTCATCTTTTCTTTCTCTCTTTCTTGGTTGGTCTGAGGAGCTGGAATCAGCTGTTAGCAAAAGGCTTAGCAGTGAAGCTCGGCTTCGGGAATTTCATCTTCTCCCCAAAATCCCCTTCTGTCCGTCATCCTTCAGCATACGCTGTTCTCCCGGCCGCCCTGCCAGCAGATTCGCTTGCTCTCCTGGGCTTGCTCTGAATGTTTTCTCAGAAATGTCTCAATCTTTACAAAACCTGAATTGTTGAGTGTGTGGCAAACATTCTCCAAAATCATCATCTCTTTAAAAACAAAAACCATCTAGGAATGTCTTTCATGCTATTTTTAACAAAGGCAGAGGTTTGTACTCCCGAGGATGCACAAGCTAAATGGACACCGAACTTTCTTTGCAAGCCGATCGTCTCTATAATGTAAGAAGCTGAGACCTGAGCACTTGCTCAGCTGAGTGATTTTTTAAGCAGCAATAGAGCACTTTTGTTCTCTGCTAGGAATAGCACAGCGGGAACATTTCATGGTCGGTTTAATGAATGGAATTAGATACTTGATGGTTGCCCATGTAATTAGATTGGCTGTACTTTCCTTCCATGATTTTGCCCAAATTTCATCAAAAAAATATGAAATCTTAATTTTGAAAAATCAGCCTGAGCGCTGTAAAAAAGCCCTCGAGCTTCTGAAGCAACCGAAAACCTGCGCAGCCCCTTGCCCCCACCCCACCCCCTGCCTCTGCAGCGAGCAGGTGAGGGCTCTGCCCGCAGCTTCGCCTGCCGGGTGGCCACAGCCGCCGATCCGTCAGCCCGGCACGACTGCTGCAGCAGGGCTTTCCTATCACATGGGAGAGGGTTGCAGGAGCGGGTGGTGGTTGGCCAGGAGTGACTGAGTAAGAGCGTTTTAATTGATGGCTAAGCCCCAGCTGTGGCAGGCTTAGCACACAGGAAGCCCAGCAGGGCTTCCAGACCTATGAAAATGATCAGTTTTATTATAATACAAACTTTCATTTGACTTACTACACTCTTGGACCCGTGACTTTCCTCTGCATCTCCTCTCTGGGAGGCTCGGGAGTTCTTCTCAAGGCAGAAAATAGATACGACATTTGCCGAAAGACCAAAGCAGATATTTTTCTCCTCAAGTATTGACCACAAACACAGAAGCTACCCAGCTATGACCAGGAAAAATACTCCAAAAGCTGTTTTTTCTCTAGCCAGTTAGGTCCGGAGCAGGAGAAGTCTTGTGAGTATAGCTGTGCCTGCTCTCAAAACTGCATCTTGGCTGGTGTCCTTATGGGAGCAATTGCCCAACTGGAATCCTTACAAACTAAATTGGCTTCCTGGTTAAGAATGCCTAAAAAACTCCTTGTTCAGGACAGAAACTTAGCTGATAAAGAAAACAACCCACAAAACAAAGCAAAACCCTTTAGAAAACACATACGAAATAATGTGTATTGGAAGAAGATATTTTTAGCAAAGATCAGCTGTGCTACATTTTCGCCATGCATTCCAAGTTCAGCCTTAAATGCTGCATCTTGGTCTGTAGAAGGGACGCTCGAGCAGCTGTGCAATTTCATAGAAGAAAACATCAGAGCCAGCAAGTACAGAATACATGAACAGAAAAAATAACATTAAAAAGCTGTAAGACACCTTCAAGATATGTGCTGAAAATGGAACTCAGGAAGAATATCAGGTTTTGCAATTATTAAATAAGAGGGCATAATAATAATAATGTGAGTGGCTCAGAGTAATTTTTACTTCTTCCCAAAACATTTTTTTCCTGCGTCTCTCATTTGGAGAGGATTAAACAAACTCATACGGTGAGGCGATAAGAACACAAGCAAGGACTGTCAGCAGGGCTTCTGGGTTATTTTTACTTTTGGCAGACGTAAGAGGGCTCAGATCCTAGTCCGTTTTGTGTGATGACTTAGACCTTTTGCAGGTTTGAATATCTGAGCTGGGGGCCAGCTCACAGTGTCAATTTTCGTCATGTATCAGCATGACAGGCAGCTGTGTTGATCCACTGTCAAACCTCAGCCTCGCACACCACTGAACACGGACGGGGCGGTCAGGTGTCATGTACATTATGTGTCTTTACTAGCCCCCATTTTCCACCCCAAGTTGTTTCCGTTCCTACTTTTATTGTCGTTAATTACTTCACATCCCATCTAAAGTAATGTACAATCCAGGTGATGAGCCGGGTGTATACCAGTAACAAGCGGTTACCTGGCAGCGTGCCTTTTTAGTCATTTTACAAACTGAACGTTCCCAAATAGGCCTCTATGAGAAATTAATGAATTTGTGAGGATAGCAAAAGATGCTGGTGCTGCTTTGCAAATTCCCGCATCCTTATCTTTGAAAATTATTTTGTCTTTCGTCATTTGGGGTTATTGCGCTGTCATTAACCTCTCCTCAGTTTGGAGAGAACTGCTGCAGGTTAAAATAGCTGTGACATTATTGGCAAGAGGGGCAGCGTATCTCCAAAGCAAACATATCTGTACCAACAGCAGCGCGCACTTACAGGCGAGGAACATGACGGGTGAACTCGGGCCAGACCCAGCCGGCGACCCTGATGATCCTCAAGCGCCAAGGCCAACGCTGTAGACCAGAGCGAATGTTTTGGGGACATGCCCCCCCCTCTCTTTGCAGCGCATCTCCCCAGGAGGTGTGTGGGATGCCCAGAGTCACCTGTGCCTGAGCATCACCTGCTTGCTTTTTTTGTCTGCAGCCACGGCATGGGGCTTTGTGGCTCAAGGGAACCTTCGAGGACAACATGGGCTGGAGCAGGACAGTGGCTTCTCCTTCTGTCACGCAGACATCGATCGCCCAAGTGAGCCCACAGTCTCTCCCGGGGTTCAGTGAAATGAAAAGTCCCCGGGCAGCGAGCCAGAAGGGCAAAGCCGCCGTGGCTTTTTCCACCCAGCAGCAGTCGGCTGGGCTGCAACCACTGCACCAGTGGCCACAGGCAGGGAAAGAAAGAGAGACAATAAAAATTCTTGGCTGTATGAAGTCTGCCAGGAATTGCATGGCTTCAATTATAACCGGTTTGTGTTGTTGGGTTTGTTTTCATATCATTTTTATTATTATTATTCCAGATTCACTGGTTCAGTATTTAATGCTACCCAGAACATCCTTTGTTTGGTTCCTTCTTGCAGACTGGCTGAAGATTGCCCAAACTTTTCACTTGCGTGTGTTTACAAGTTGATTTAAAAAAAAAAAAAAAAGTTTTACTTGAAAGGGCAGAAGCAATAACAGTGTTGTTTTAGTTCAAAAATAAATGTGAACAAAACTACTCTTGACAGTTAACAAATATGAAATACACTTGACTTCTAGGCTATTAAACAAGAGCAGCAAAATGTTCCCAGCAGTTGCTTAATGCAATTACTTGATTAGAGAAAGGCATTTCATTTCCTAACCGCTACAAGAATAAGCAATATAGCTGTCAATAATTTTGCAGTGAGGGCTGAGGGCTGGTGGTCAGCCTTAGACCACATCTTTGCATGGTCATTAGCGCATATCCATCAATGCACCCAGCAAAGCCTTAAGATTCTTAAGGGATTTCAGCAGTATGCGAATGACCTTTTCCTTCATCAGTTTCCAGGATGTTTTTCATTACTGAATATGCAGCACATCATAATGTTTTACATCAATCCTCCATTTAAGTCATATCATGTTATTTTGATACAGCCTACGATCTTGGCTGCCTTTTGCAGTAAAGAGCTGATGTGTAAGTGGGGTGGTTCCCTATCAGAGAGCACCATCGATGAGCTTCAAGACCTTGTAGGTGGTAGTGCTTGTACAAAATATATGTTGTATCAGGAGAAAAAGGGATTTGTCTTTTCTGTGACTAGTGTGGCAGCAAACGACTAAGGGAGAGGTGGCGGTCAATCAGACGGCATTGTTCTCAGCTCCTGGGGCAACTTTGATCCATTTCCGACTCACTTTACTGTTCTGAGGGCAAAACCGACTCCATCCCAAAAAGATAGTTTTTCATCCCCTCTAACGTGTGCTAGTGGCAAGGGTGGGCCTTCTTTTGCATTTTGATGCAACCAGGATTGTGCCTCTGAAGGGCAGCTCCCAGCCATCCCCCACCACGCTGTGGTGCGCATCATGGAGGGGTCTCAGCAAGCATGAGCAGGCTCCCTTTCTGCTGAAATAAAACTGAAAGGCAGGGTCCAGGGCATTCAGGTAGATACCCTGACCACGGAAGGGGCAAAGCTAGCCTCAAGCAAACATCTCTCAAATGCAAATAGTGTGGCTGTCAGGTCTACAGCACCAACAGTGTCTCCCTGCAGGCCTACCCCTCTCGCTCAGCTCTACTTGTACTGCCAACACAGCCAGAGCATCTGCCTCCCAAGTTAAGGAGCTGCTGGAGCAATGTATAGTGGTGGGCCACACAAAAATGTTCCTCATTTTTCTTTCGGTCATAGCATGTGTAGCCCAATCCAGCACAAGAACCAGGTGCCAGTAGCCCCAGAGTGAGGGTCATCGCTGCTGTGAAGAACCAAAGTCCATGTGCCTAAAAAAGCGTGGACGCAAAAAAATCAGTGGCATCCCTTTGGTTAACACCAGGCTTCGTAGGCAACTATGGGGTGGTAGGGCTGCGTAGTCTGTAGCCAGAAGGGGCTGTTCACATTTCTGTGCTCCCTATGGCCTGAAAGGCAGGAGCATTTTTGTTTCCATAAAAGATGGAATAGTTTCCCTCATTCATCAGTCTTACTTGAGTCATATTTATAAATACATTCTGTCTGTGTTACTAAAGGAGATGTATTGACCATGTGTTCAAAATTATAAGTGTGAACTCATAGTGTTCTGTTGTACATAAATATTGTCTGCCACACTGTCATTCCTCAGTTTTATATTGATGCCTTTAAACTCATTTATGGTATAAATAATAATGCTTCCTTTTAGGGAGCTAGTTCCTGGGTTGAGTGATACACCACTCATGGATTTATTGAGAGGATGAGACAGAATTAAAGGCAGGTTTTTCCTCATCCTCTCTCAAGCTCTGGGTCACACGATGCAGCAGGAAATAGCCAGATCTGCTGTAAACTCTCCACCTTGCTGAACTCTTTCACAACTAAAGTCATTCATCCAAAGCAGCTGGATGACTTATGAATTTTAGGGTTAACTTCTATATATTTAAAAAAAAAAAAAAAGAGAATACACTGTAGAAAAATAAAAATCTAAAAAATTATTAATTTAAGATGGTGCAAAATATTATTGTTCTGCCTGAATGTAAATGTTTCACTTTGGGTTTGGGTTAGCATTGGTTTATAATTTTTTGTTTCTATTTTTTTTAATGTATGCCAGTCTTCAAAGAAACAAAGAAAAATTACCAAAATGAGGAGTCAAAATATTCAGTTTAAAAATACCTTAGTGCAATTAAAAAAAAATCTCATTTAGAAAATGTCAAAGTGAAATTATCTGCTTCAACGATTTCCCCATTTTTCTGGACTGAATCTATAAGTAAATTTTATTAAAATTGATGAACTGTGGTTCATCCCCCTGAAATATCAGTTTTCACTGGGAAAAAAATGTCTCCAGCTCCACTCAGAACTTTTCCATGGTGATTTCAGAATTGGGGGTATTTCCTGCGTTTCTGCATCCTGCTGCACATTGACATTGAAAAGATCAAATTTTTTTTTCCCCTGTAAGCCACTGTGTCACCTCTCTCAGGTATTAAGGTTTTGGGTGAACTCCCCTTTAGAATGTGGCTACTTCTAAAGCAGAACTGCTCTTAACCAGACCAAAGGACACGACACATTTTAGCTTTTGCTAGGAATTGGGAGGGTTTCAATGTTAGGACTCATTTATGCATTTTAGAGAGAAGTGCAATCGAGAAGGGTCCTGTTCACAGATCAGTAGTGACACGGTTGCTAGCGTAGTTTGCAGGACTGCTAGCGTGCAGCGGCGTGCCGGAAGCCGCCATCCGTCAGCAGAGAGTTCGCGGTGCGACGGCTGACTCCTCTGCCCGAGCTCTTCCTCCTCCTGCCTGCCTCTGAGCCGTCACTCAGGTGCTACAAACTGGGTTGGCGTCCAGCACGGCGCAAGGGACTGGGAGCAGCTCCGTGGCGTTCAGCGTGCTGACAGAGCGGCTGCTAATGAGCATGGCGGGGGGCGTGTGTAAAGGATTAGACGTGGAAAGGCAAATTCCCCTCCGCTGGAACAGGAGGAAAATCCCCATCCCCATCGTTGTAACTGCTCGGGCCCCAGTCAGCCTCTGCTGTGGCCCAGCGCGCGCACCCGTTACCTTACCACACACGGGAATTGCTTTCTAATTTTACTTCAAAAGGAATTTGAGCATATGTATTACCATAGTTGGGGAAAAACAGAATCCAGAAGTGCTTTCCTTGATGTGTTGTTGTTCATTCTCCTACTTGGCATACCGAGGGCAAAATTCTCTCTCTTTTCTGATCCTGTGCATAGATCAAAAAGATCCTGTATTTGCTGTTTGCATTTTCAGGTGTGTATAATTACACACACGTATACAACAGTAATGCTTGCAACCTGTGGCTGAGAAAACTTCTGCATGTTTGTAGTAGTTTGCAAACAAATTAACACAGCACTTGTTTCTCTAGAAAAGTGATGTTTGTCATTGCAGTTCTGGCTACAAAATGCTACTGCACTGAGCTGAGTGGCCCGCTGAGACTGCGGAGTCAGATATTGCATTGGTAGCAAAGTGTCTGGTTTTTTATTCGTCCAGTTCCTGGGCCTGCAAGTAACTTACTTGCATGAGTAATTTCTCCTAGTCTGCTCTCATACATAGGTTTTTATGAAATCGAACTCCTATCTTGCATTCATCGCTGAGTGCCACACTTCATATGAAACCAATGGGGAGTTTAGGTTTGTGCAACATTTTTTCCCCTTAATCTTTTTAGTTCTACAGAGTTATCATAGGCTTCAGTGTTTCTTTTTCAGTCTTTCTGGGCGTGTGCATAACCATATATATGTGTGTGTGTGTGTGTGTGTATAAATATATATGTAATGTATGCTTATGTGAGTTTGTGTACACCAAACCAATTGCACGCAATGCAATCCATTTTTCATCTCAAATGATAAAGCACAACTGCCACAAAGAGTCTTGTGTCGTGTGAAAGGAAGCTATACCCTAGGACCCTTTTTATATCTTATGTACTTTTTCAGCCATTTCAACTGAAATATGAAATGTTTCACGCTAGCGAATGTGAGGAGAGGTGCTTGCTTTCCAAATCCCACACCTGGATATTGCACATTGCAACAGCAGAGTGATGGTGCATGAGAAGCACTGGAATATAAAACTCGTTGTAAGGTGAAAGATTTTTCTGAAAGAAAACCCCTCGGCTTCTGAAGGGGGTGGGGGGTGGGGTGTCTTTTAGGCAGCACCGTTTGGCTCCATTACAACCTCCCAGTCCCCCATCCCGGGCAGGGGCTGTGCGGGGAGACCTCCGTCCTCCCCATGCAGCCCGCAGCGCGATGCTTTCGAAGTGCGCCCACCCGCTCGCCCCTTTCAAGCCCAGCCCTCTCCAATGTAGGCAGATTTAATCTCTGCCTTTCAACTGGTGGGTGCGTGGGTGTATCTCCAAACACGGACCACGAGGCATACGCCTCCTCCGGGTGCCCACGCTGCCCGCCCCGATACCCCCAAGAAAGCCGGCACACCGCTGGCCTCAAGTGTCGGGATCCCCCTGCCCCTTCCTCGGCCGCCCCATCCCCCATCTCCCCTGAAGACCCCCTGCACCTCCTGGCCCCGCCACGGCCATCGGGCTGGGGGAGGCTGGGTGCTTGCCCCGGCTCAGGCTGCTCCACTCCATAGATATATACAGAGATATACATGTATATACATCTAGGAGGGGAATTGCCCTTTTGGGAGGAGGAATGAGGAAAAAAGCTATCCCTTTGGGTAGCATTGTTAAGTGGAGTGAGTTAGGAGAGAAAGAGTAGGGGGGGAGAGGGGAGAGAAAACAAAGTGGAAAGCTCACGTGAGGCAATGGAATTGGATGTCAGAGCAAGGGCTTTGATGTTGGTGGAGGAGATTAAATGTCCACATAAAGGATTGGACTCGGGTAGTCTGCACTGTTTCCTGTCACGTGCGCTGCGGTGTGACAATTGCTTTTCAAACATTAGAAACTTACCACCTTCTAAACCAGAACTTAAAAAAAAAAGATGGAGGGGAAAAAAAAATGACATCAAAGCAAGAGGGCTTCTGGGCAGGGTCCAAGCATGGCGCAGGTTCATGTGTCACACGGTCCCACAGCTTCCCAGCGATGGAGTAGTCCGGCATTTTTGGAGATGGAGGGGAAATAAAGCTGCATTGTCAGGCAGAAAAAATGCTACTGTCGAGGCCCCCCACACAGCAACATGTCCTGAAAGGAAAGGTCACTAGCAGTGATTTATTCTCCCCAAACCCCCTGTGCTGGGATCCCAGTCTTTCACCAGCACGCTCCTGAAATGACGGAGGAGCTGCTAGAAACCAGAGCAACCCAGGGGTAGCATCACACGTGCACGTTCTCACCCAGGCTTCCCTTCACAGGACAGCACCTCCCAGCACAGCAGTTAAGAGCTTTCCGGATTTTAAGCACGTTCTTAAGCCATCTCACCTCTGCGGAAGCTCAGCACGTTATTAATTTTCACATTAAGTGCTTTGCTATGTTTCAGCCAGAGCCCTCACCAGTTTCACTGCAACTCTTGAGACGTGAACCAAAACCTTATGAACTACTCTTCATAAGAGAGGATTTATTAAACTATGATTATGATTATGATGATTATTCCTGGGCGCAGATAGTTAGGAAAGTGAACTTTGTAGATGGAGGCAACCGAAAGTCCTTACCGCTTAAAGTTTAACAAAATATGCAAGAGATATAGGGAGCGTATCATGCTGATATTTTGCTCCTTTGGTGTCATTCCTGGAAGCGACGGCTTAAAACACGATCTCATGCTTCAGTATGCTAAATATGTAAACAGGAAAATTTTGATTGAAGTTAATGGGCTTTGGATCAAGCCTAAAAATAAGAAAGAATGTACCACAAGTGACAAACTGCAAGCTCTTCTAACTGGGATAGTGAAGGCTGAGGCTTTTGCTGATGAAGTTTCAACTTGCAGTAATTTGGCTGATGTGGTTTCGTGCATTTTCTGCTGCAGTCAGCATTTTTATTCTGCTCCAATTATAGGTGTATTTGCAATTTTAAAGACTTCGGTAGGGTTTTTTTTGCATTGAATAATTACAGAATAGTATTTACTGTTATTCCCACAAACATTTTTTACTTCAGTTATTTATTCCGTTCTTTTTACTTCTGCACGAGTTTTCTGCAATGTGTAATTTTCTATAAAGATCAATAATCCTAACATCGACATGTATTTTTGATAGAGACAAAAAGAGGAAGTATTTCCGTTCAGAAAGGTAATGTAATAAAAATCTGGTTGATTTTTGATGCTAGAAAAAAAAACATCCTCAAGATTAAACTGAACCATGGAATCCAGCCAGACACTCCAGGCTTTATCAGGAAAATGTATATGCACTAAGCACGCCACATGCACAGCATTTCAAATGGATATGCTAAAATTGTGCCTGAAAAAGATTACATCGATACATGTACACCTCATCTATTTCAGGCTAATAAACTCATTTGAAATATGTAATATAATCCTGCTGTATTTTCTGTGTCATAACAGTCCTGGTTACTAAGCTTTCACTCCCTGCGTAGCCCTAAGCCCCCACTTTCAGTCTCTGCTTGCTCTACTTAGACCATCGTTCTTCAATACTGAGGAGTTTCTCCTCACTAAACCAGAAAGCAAGCGGATGAGATGGTGAAGGTGAAATCGCTTCATTTATGGTAAAAGCACTACGGACAAGTGAATGGAGTGTGGTTACTGCGGTAATTAGTTCACATTTTTAATCACCCTTAAAAGGAAAGTTTGCAAATCTCCCTAACAATAGTGCGAGGAGTAAAGGCTTAGTCATAGTTGCAAGGAAAACATTTGAGTCCATTTGATGTATGAACTCCAAAGTTTTTCTCTCTCTCTCTTTCTGGTATCTCTAGAATGGATAAGATAATTGTATTGCGTGGTTCAAAATACCGAACATAAATCAAAGGATTTAGCATAGTTTTGTAGGACACAGAGACAGTCTTAGCTTACTAAGCTTAAGTTACAGCATATGTTTTTCATTAAAGGATCCAATCCCTGATCTTCATAAAAAAACACCAAAAATCATTGTCTATAACAAAACATCAAACAATAAAATTATCATTAGCTTTCTAGACCATTACGAAATGAGAATCCCTACATTAATCTTACTGCTATTTGGTTTTAGTAAAGTGACCTTCAAAAAGAGTTGGGGTGAATAAAGCAGTGAGGCATTTGCAGCAGAGCAGACAGCCTGACATTTAAGAGAATTCTCCAGTTTTACTGTAATCAACATAACATCACACATGCAGAAGCAATGATTTTAAAAGTAGGTCTGGGAGATAAAAAGGTCTGTTGCTCAGGGGAAAGGCCTTGGAAACATTTAAGAAAATGTCCAGACTGTAGCAGAAAACATGTAGGATCATCTTAAGACAAGGAAGTCACCAAATAAAAGCATATTGGGAAAAAATGGTTTGTGAAGAGCATGCAAGTAGAGGCATGTCAGCTTTGAGGCAGCTCTGTGAATAAAAACAATTCCTTTACAAGTCACCTGCAAGAAACAGGCTCTGAGGATTTTCCCAAATGAAACGTATAAAATACAAAACGTGGCTACTCCCGGCTGGAGATGCTGCAGGCTGGGGAAGGAGGAATCATTTATCCCACAGCGAAGGTGCAAAGAGGCGTGCGGCAGTAGGACTGAGCCCGTGCACCACCTCTCGTCGCCCGAGAAGCTGGCGGCAACCCCAAAGGGGCTCAGGTGCCAAACTCGGACGGCATCTTGTGCTGCCAAGAAAATGGCACACAGATGCAATGGTGGTGGCCTTTCCCTCTTGTAATCACCCTGGGTTTGTCCCCAGGAGGTCCGAGGGGCTGGGTGGGTGGCGGGGAGGATGCCAAGGAAGGGGCAGGCGTGCTGCCTGCATCCCTAAGGGCGAGAGCGAAGCCCACAGACCCCGAGTAGGGAGGCGACCGGTCCCGGCCCCCCCAAAAGCCCCCAGGCAGGGTGTATCGGCACCTCTGAACTTAGTGCAAGCAGCTTCCACTGGGCTGCCCTTGGTTTTATTTCTAACTTTATTATTTGTTGCTTCTGATTATTTTTAGTTACGAATGGATATATACAATAAAATACAGTTATTTGTGGTGTTTAGATATCTCTAATTCAGAACACATTTAGCAAGGACATTCAAGGACAGGCGAATACTTAGCACATGGCAGACCACATGTTATTTTTTCCTTTCATCTGTAGGATTTGGAGCCTAAGCTAGAGTGGATCCTACTATTATTCATTATATCCCAGATCGTTAAAGTCCATTCAGCACTCCTGGTTCACTGGCTTTCTCAGAGGTCCTTTCCAGGCACCCATGCTACCCTGGGCGCACCCAGCTCTTTGGTGGTGTGGGGACAGCAGTGAAAGCCGAGAGGACTCTGCTCTGGGTGGGGGACGACACTCCCTGGGCAGGAATGTTTTGTGCCCGTCGCCTCGAGCTGCAGGGACACTGCAGAAACATTTGTGTACGTGAACATGACTGAGAAGGGTTAGCGTACACACGCCACGGCGGATAGATGGTTTTGTTACCTGCTGGCAAGATTTCACCCCTTCACATAAGCCAGGCAAAGGCTGTTACTCATGGAGGGGTCCTCTGGGTTAGACGTGTGGCGCAAGGTCTTGCTAGGGCTTCAGCTTATGAAGAAGCCATAAATTTGCAACAGGACATCACACCGGGCTCGCAGGGATCCTGCCCCTGCTTCTCCCTGCAGGCTGCCAGCTAATTTATTCCTCTTCAGGTTAAAAAGCTCACGTGTTCCACCTCAGATGTGGTTGCGCCTATTTGGTGCTTCCAAACCCTTTGTGATCAGAAACACTTGACAAAATTCTTTGGGATGAAAAGAGCTACGTAAAGGAAAATTAGTCTTGTGTGTAGTGCTAAAATAGGGGTCAAAGGGTCTTTACGTTTGCAATGAGGTATTGAAAATCCCACTTATATTGGCCTAAGTTTTTTTCTTTTGATTGCATGTTTGTAGGACATAAAGCAATACCAAACCTGCATAGCAATATAAAATTTGCATATGGGAAAAAGCAAAGTTGAACAAAATATGCAAGAATTTACAGCAGTGTTTTGGAGCCAGTATTATTATAAGATGCAGTTCCAGAGAAATACAGTTCAGCACTGACAGCTTTTTTTAATTTGTTTATTAATTTGGAAAAGAAGATGGACATGCACAGCTTCATTCCAGGCTGAGGAAACGAGAGCTCAGACTATGAAGAAATCACTTCTTTTTCTCCATTCAACAAAAATTTGCTGGATCCAAAGTACAATATGAGCGCAAAATAGATTATTGGCTCCTGGGTTGTTTTGGGTTTTTTTCATTCATACAGCTAAATAAGAATAACTTTCCAAGCAGAAATTTAATCCTAAATAATTTAATAATATAATCTAATTGCTTAGATATTAGACAGAACATGAACCAAATTCAGCCTTGGTATGTACAAACTTGCCTTGATTAATTCTACCTACTTGCTGAAAGGGCTGGGTTTGGCTGCACTTTTTTTTCCCCCATCGTAATATTAAAAGCTGGTGTGGAGTGAATCTGAAAAGCTACATGAAGGTAGTGAGAAGCAAATTCCCAATTTTTGCCTCGTTCTTCTCCAGGCTTAAAAAGGGCTGAGAATGATGCTACATGTAAGCTTTTAAAAAACATCTCCTAGCCCAAAAAACAGCACGGGGAGAGTTTCAGCATTGCGATATGAACAAATCCTCCTTCCCTTCATACACTTGAGAAGCACTTACTTTCAGAAGTGGCTCAGCTTTTTGTTCGGTTCCTATGCTCTAACCCTGTAAAGCATGACAGATAAAACGCTGAGCACCGCCTGGAAAGCGCGTGACGTTTGCCCTCCACAGGGGTCTCGGGGATTTCGGGGGTGACTGGCATCGTGCCCGTGGCTCTCCTTGCTGTTCCAGGCATCCAGGTAAACAAAGACAAAGATGTCAGTGTGTGTGGTAGCACCCGTGAAAGCACCCTGGTCATGTGAATAAGCAAACCAGTGCCTTAAATTAAACCTCCACTTAAATTCTATTCAAGAAAAGCATCTTTGACTTGCAGGGGTGGGGAGGGTTCTGGGTTTTTTTGCAACTGTTCAGCCAACTAGCATTAAGAGAGAATCCCAAACAAAAGAATAGGAAGGCGGAGAGGAAACCTCACTGCAGTTGAGACTTTGCGAGCGTATCAAACTGTGCAAGCGTGGCAAAGAGGAGCAAAGTGTCAGTCCCTGCAGGCGGGAGCTGCCCAGGAGAGAGGTGTGCATCCAAACCTCGTCCCCCTCACCCGGGTCCAGCATCACACCGCGGCGCGGCACGGGGCTCGGTGTGCGCCACGGCTCCCACACTGGCTCACGTCCCTGGGACGCTCCTGCCCGTCTCAGTGGTGGGCACTGGTTCTTGGTCTGCCCTTCGAAACTTCGGCTCTGCTTTTGGGTTTCCCGCCTTCCCTTGGTGTCCAGTGCAGATGTAATATTTAAATTCAATTTATTATATCTTCTCAAGTTTGAAATATGAAGGGGAGGGGAGGCGGGAGGAGAGAGGAAACCATATGTCAAGAAGACTGAATCAAAGTGAAAGTGGTGTGTGTGCGCACATCGGAGGAGGCTACGTTTGGCCTGATGTTTTCTATTTTGACTGTTGGAAAATTTTGGTGAGATGTGGGCTTGGTGTGACATCTGTTTAGCTTTGGGAAGCGTGTACGTGTCCGTGTGTGTGTGCGCGTGTGTGGCAGGGACCGATGTCTGTCTTTGTACGAAGCTGCACAGTATCATATGGTGATATAAAACATGAACACCCACTTAGAAAATTCATGCAGAGCCTGCCGGGGTTTTTCATCTCTCTTTACTCTGGTGGGTTTAACTCATGGGGCACACGCACAAAAAGTCTTTTTCGTGATCAGTATAGTGTTTAGGAAAGCTCTACACCAGTGATGTTTTGTGAACCAATGCTCCAAAACTGCCATTTATTTTTTTAAAGCTTCTCTATGATGAATCCATCCTAACACATTCATCTGGGCTCGGAAAAAATATGACAGCAGGCATCGGAGGATGGTGCTCCAGCTAATGTAGCTTCCTATCCCAGTCTGCTGCTTGCCCTAAAAGCTGCAGTATGCATGGCTGGCAGAGGCACCACCGCCTTACAGCTCCCTGTTCGAGTCACCCCTGGAAATCAGGCCACCGATTTTCTCTGCTCCTAATGAGAAATGAGACAAAAGCCCAAGGGGTTTGTTGTTGTTTTTTCTACTTTCTCCATATTAACAGTCCCGATATCTGTGTATAAAATAAGGGGGCGGGGGGCTAACAAACCTATTTAACCAATTTATAGGATGTTGTGTTCGGCTCTGCTGAAAACAGAGTCCGATTCTTCAAGGGTAATCAAGTGCCTGCAAACCAGCTTTTCCACCACTGCTGGCAATAATTAGCCATTCAGACTGCACTAAAAGCTGCCTGAAGGCGGAGAGACATTGCTAGTTTGGGGAGTTGCTTTAAAAACAATCCGTCAATATTTCTTTGCCGCTGTTTTGCTTTAATTTCGTTCCATTTTCTGTGGCGTCCCGGTACAACCTGGAAATTTGTGGTGCCCAAAGAGCAACGCTCAGTGTTCGTCAGTTTTTCAGGCACTAAACCATTTGACATTAGTGTAGTTTCTATTTTTGTGTAAAATCCCAAACATCTGTTCCACAGGAGATGGGTTTGCTACCAAGCACTACTGTTAGATTTCTCGCCAACAAGTTTCATTGCTTCATGTGGTTTGTGTTTTGTTCTTTAAACAGTTAATTATGTTTTACTCTTTCTTCCATAAAAGCTAAATTTAGCCAAGATCTTCTCTAATCTGAAACATTTTATGGAAATGACAGTGTCGTTAAAAAAAGCATTCTTGATAGAGATTACAAATGTATAAAATAAGTGAGCGCAGTGTCCTTTACATCGCTCACCACTCCATCTTTGATGAGTACGGGCAAAGGCTGTTATAAATGGAGATCAAGTGGCCTACTGCACGTACACATGTGTGTACGAGTGTGCTTACACACACGAACGGACACACACGTACATACGCCCAGTGGTTTATATGCTGCCGTCAGCAACCGGTCCCTGATTCACTGAGCTCAAAGAGGAGGATTGCAACCTGGCCGATGGGATTTAGAAGAGCAGGACGGGAAGAGACCTCAAGAAGTGACTCCATCCATTACCAGTCCCTAGAAACATCAGCCTCATCTATATGATTGCTAAGGAGTATTTTTAAAACTAGTCCATGGAGACATCCTGTATGGGAGTTTGCACAGCTGATCTCTGCTGTAGCGAGGGTTCGCTGCTGCCTTGCAACCACCTGCATGCTCTCTGTGTGCCCTGGGGTGCATCCCAGTAGCTGCTGGGCACGGAGAGGTGCTGGCAGGATGGGAGCCACTAGTCTGAGCGGGCAGAGCAATCCTGAACATATACAGCACATCTCTGATGCCAGAGGATCACCTAAGGGAGGGATGAGTTTTGCTGTTCATTCTAGTGGCATCAGGTTTTCAGCCAAAACATATATTTTTGCCATAGGGACATGAAATACAGGGACAAACTCATAAAATATTGCCAGGAACACTGGCAGTCTCACTTATCTGCCCCTCAACTTTTATCAAACTGGAAGATAAAGTCTGTTTACAAGAAACTGCTGAGAAACCAGTCTGCAGCGAGTGTGCTCAAAACAGGTCACCAGCTTTTCCAAACATTCAGCATCTGTATATTAAGCTGGTTCCTACATGTTTTATGTTTTCGTTTTTCCTTCTATGTATGGATACATCCTTAGGATGATGAAACAGACAGCAACCACTTTTGGCAAATGAAATGTGGGTCCCTGTACTTCAGTTCCATCAAAGTGCCAGTTCTTCCTCCTTACGCTACCTTTGCTTGAACTGCTGCCTTGCTGGTCAGACCACACAGCGCTACATCCAAGAAGCAGAAACTCAAGTGCTCTCATTACGCAACGTCAAGTACTTTCCATACCGACCTCCAGCAAAATGTAAATACGGAATATTCACGTGGAAAACTGTCAGAAGCTCTCTGCTATGTATAACCTGAAAACCCTGTGTGGAGGAGGAGCTGTGCTCAGCCAGCGTGGATCCTCCTGCTGCCATCCCACACGTAACGGCGGGGAGGTTGTATCTGGCTACCCGGTTTGGTAGCCATGGATTTCGGGACTGCTCTACTCACACGGGGCATGGGGTGCTTCCCGGAAAGGGAAACCAAACAAGCCCCGTGCTAGATTTGCATGGCAACGCCGCGGCCGTTACCTGGTGCTGCTGCTCAGCAGGACGCCCGGCAGCCTCCTAGCAAGGAAGGAGCTCAGAAAATTTGCGTGGCATTTGCATGGGCTAGCAGAGAAAGGCACGGCACTCAGGCGCTGAGCCTACCGAACACAGCCTGCTGCTGTTTGCTGGGGAAAGAAACCCTTACATTGGTCACAGCAACAGCAAAAGGCAGCACGTGAAAAGCGGGCAGAGTTGTGTTGGATCCTTGCACGGTGTTTTCCCACCCGTGCTGGATTTTGCACAAACGGTCCCAGCAAGCTCACAAGGAGAGGAAGGAAAACAAAAAAAAAAAAAAAAAAAGAGGGCTACGTTTTCTTGGAGCAAAAGAGTGGGAGGAATTCATTAAAATGGCAGTTAACACTTTGTCTCTCTCCCGTGACTCGTGGTGGGATCTCGCCATGCTGGAGACCTCCCTGACAGTGGCTCGGAGGTGACTCTGACCCAGGCGTGGGACTCCCATGACGCCCATGCACACAGCCCCCAGCAGGCAGCCCCTGCAGACGGGGGAACCGTGCCCAAACACGGGATCTTTTAGTCATTGAGGGGAGTTTTGGGAGGCTACAGCCCAGGAGGTTCGTTTTGGGGGCCTGAAACTCTGTAAAGGTCAGTGCTGCCACTGGTTCACTCTCTTGGTGGTCAGTTTTTTATTGCCATTATTACTCTTTTAACAAGAAAGGATAATGTGCTCTGTGCACTCATAGCCTGCACACCTTTTTTTTTTTTTTTTTTTTTTTTTTTTTATATTTCAGTGATTCTTCAGGGATTCAGCAGCTTTAACCATCTGCCTTCAGCTCTATGGCCTTCAGCCATCACTTAGACTTTGCTGAAAGACTCCAAGATTTCAGGGACAAGGGTTTTTAGTGCTGAGGAGTCATCTTCAGTCTCCCTTAGCAGGCACTCTTTAAACATCTAGCAACACTAATTGTTGTTTTGCATGGAGAATCACCTGTATTGCAGAGTGCCAGTTGCCTAATGAAGAATTACCTTCAAAATATGCACCAGCTTCTGAACAGGGGCTGCACTACCTGCGTCTAATGCAGCAGGGAAAGGAGAGGGGCTAGAGGCGGGGAAATATTTTTTTTCTGATCTGCATACAGCATTGGTAACACTTTGTTGCTGTGAGTGGTTATACCTGCGTAGCAGGTACCGAACTGCGACAGTGTCTGGAGGCAGAATTCAGGTCCATGGCGTAGTCGACACCAGAGCGCATCCTCCTGTGTGCTTGCATGCGGCTGCCCTCACGTCAGGCAGCAGTATAGCCTCTATACCACCTAGTCCCCTCACTTGAAAAGAGACCTCAGTGCAATTCTGGGTGACTGCGGATATCATGGTGTTTCACGGTTATGGAGGCGGTTAAGCAATTTGAAATACGTGTCTTTCGTATCTGGGGATTTGGCTTTCCCTGCATCCATTCCACCTGTGTGCAATACATATTTATGTCTGGGTTACACCTTGTGCTGGGGAAATTAAAATGGGCAGAAATGCTATGGAAATGCATATCAGCTCCCTGTGTTTTCTCCAGAGCTACAATATCCCTCTGTGCTTCTCCCTTTGTTACTTTGCATACGTTTGCAAACTTCCAGCCCCTGTCTTCCTGGGAATGTGTGACACATCCTTCTGAATTTTGTGCTCAGCGCTGTCAAGCTTTAGCCTCAGTAATACCTGTCACTTCCTGGATCTAATTTCATTTTGGCTATAAAATAGACCACCCAATTCGAGAAGGAAATACTGTTATCTCCATGCTAATTGTTAAATTATTTTTGTCAGTACTTGGGCTCCACTGGAAAGGAGCCAGATGTGTGGTGGGACACAACCCACTAAGAACTGAACAAAGACTACCAGATACACTTTTCTGCAGGCAGCCCTGATGGTATTGCTGATGCAAGACACAAAAACACAAAGCAGGCTGCCTTTCCCACAATGTGAAACAGCGATTTGAACAATTCTGCACTGAGTTCCTCATCTTTCACTCAGTGCTAAGGTATCTATCATTGCCCTCCTCTTATACGGCAGATTTCCTTGTAAAGTTGGTATTAATTCATTCTTCCAATGTGTACTAAACTCGTCTTGAGAGTCTCTTCACATCACCTTTGATTGCCAGGCTCTGACTTGCTTTTATCTGCCAACAGAACCGTGCTAAAGTCGTTTGCTTTCTGCACAGCAGATAAGCTCACCATTGTTGTAAACCCCTGTCCCGGCGCCTGGCTCTGCAAATCCCTTTTTACGCACAGAGGTCAGCACGGTCCCTGTTTGAGGCTTTGCAGAAGGGAGCCCCGGCTCTTGGCTTCCCCGGGGCCGTCTTGCCGGCACGGGCAGGGGTCTTGGCTGCAGGAGCCGGTGCCTCACCTTCGCATCTCCAGCCACTGCACCCTCCTCCTCACGTGCAGCCACCTCGCGTCCCGGTTTGCTTCTCACCAGTGCTGGCAAATGAACTCATCGCATTTGTGGGTCCTTCTTCATCAAACCGCAACACTGAAATAGCAGATATATACACGTCCTTGTATACTTTTCTACTTCCCACCCTTGGGGTGGAAGGTAAGCAGTAATCAGTCCTCAAGGTAAATGGCAGCATAAGCAAAGGGATGCTATTCCTTGCTGCACTCACCTGATCTAATTCAGGGCAAATTATGACAGTGGTTTGCAGCACCTAACACCAGGAACAATTTAAACACGATTCTTAAGGCAGTTGTTTAGGGTACCACTGGGTGAAAAGATCTTCCCCCCCGCACACATGCATAGGCACGCAGTTTCCACTGAAACAAAATTCCCAGTGAAATATTTCATTAATCATCAATAAATATAAAATGCCCCTCACACTTTTGTACTGTTTTTAATCTTAAACCACAGAAAATACCATCATGAACTTAATTTAAAAATATTTCAAACCAGAAAGTGTTCTTTTCCCTTGAGAAATAAGGACTATTTTCAAAATACTTTCAAGGAAAATTGTCTGAAGCAGCTCCTTTTTGTCATGAAAAGATTGAACTTGATAAATCAGTATGTGAAAAAAAAAATATTGCATTGAAAAATTGACATCTGACTCCAGTAAGGATCATCATTCCCACTGTATCCACTTCAGACTGTTACTGAATCATAAAATGGAAGATCACTAAGAAGATGACAAATAATAAGTTTTTAAAAGAAGCCACAGATGAAACTGGAGTAATTCAAATATGAATGTGTTGACTCCAGAATGCTGTCTGTTACCTTTAACCTGACATCATTCAGCAAACTTCCAATGTTTCTGTAATCTCTTCACCTTCCTCTTTGTAGCATAATATGTTCAAAAGTCTGTGAAGGATAGACTTCTACTTTTCCTTTTTGCTGCTCCAGCTCTCCAGCAGAAAATACATTTCACCTTCCTGCTTTGGGCAAGGGATTTGTGAGTAGGGAGAGGGAGCTAAAGGTGGCTTGCTCTTCTCATGGGCCTACAATCACTTCTAGAAAGAAATCTGCCTTTTTCTCTCCAATAAAAAGTGAGATACCAGAAAAGCACCCATGCCTTTGCTACCTACGCTGATCTGGAGTAACAGCGTTTCTGCATGTCCTTCTGTGACTCTGGGAGTTGAAATAATAAACTGAGGTGAAGGCTTGAAGGATGCTGGGTTTTCATTCTGACTTTCGGTTAGGCTGGTGAGGAAGCCCTTCAGTTTACGCTTTCTTTCACATATACATTTATAATTGAAGAGGAGAGGAGAAAGTGACACTTGGAAAGGGTGAGAACAGTGGTGTCCAACATCCCTGATCTGGCTAACAGGAATGGTGAGAGAGACATACAAAAGCAGGTATTTCAGGAAAGTGAATTGTTTCTACATACAATGACTGTAGCTGTTCTGACAGTGCTAGCTGTGGAAAAAAAAAGAAAAAAATTGTAGAAACCCTCAGAAAATACTCTATGTTGAGTTGACTCAAAGCAAATCATTAAGAATTTTGGCAAGCTACTTTAAAAATTAATCTAGAATGAAGAAAACCCCCTAAGAGTAATGATTTCAGCTGCCAAGGATTTTAGAACAATTTCAAAGTAAAATTAAATGCAAAGTATTATTTCTAGTAAATATATTTGATTAAAAATTTAATTCTGAAAACAGTTGGCAAGGATTTCAATTTTCTGTTTTTCACTCCTCCTTGAGCAAAATAAGTTTAAAAATAGGCATAAATTCATGAAACGTCATTTTAGCCTAAAACTGCATTACTTCAATGGACAAAAAAAAAGTTTGACCATAACATTTTATCCAGCTCTCAAAAGCAGAATTTCTTTTGTCGGTTTTCTTTTACTCGTCCATTCACCCTACAGTTTGTTGCCTACTTTTCCCATTCTTTGTTCCCCATACGTATTGCTGCGAGCTGTATAATATGGCGTAATCAATGGCACATGAGCAGCGCTGGTAAGTGAGAGGAGGAATCCCATTTACCGATGGACCTTACATCTGACACCACCATCCAAGTGGCTGCTTTCTCGTCTTTTCAATTGTTGTGTCAGAAAATCAATCCATGACTTCAGCAAAATCTTGACACTTTCGCCCATCTACAGGGAGGGCTGTTAATAATTCATGACCTCTCTTCTTTTTCAAAACTAATTTATTCCGGAGCTAAACACCCCACAAAATGCTCGTTGCAGAATCTGCCGCCGTTCTTCTATGGGTCTTCTTCTGAAGTTAAAATAAGTCATAACAGGGTTTCAGGTAATTTTAAGGGCCAAATTTTGGGAGAGGATTGGTGATAAATATTTCTGAAGGTGGAGATTGTTTTGCAGTGTGGGACTCTGTTCCGTGCTGTGTACGCAGAGTCAAGTCAGCTAATACTGTAATTGCATAAACAGGATGGTGTCAGTGAAGTTAATTTCCTGTAGTGACTTCTAGATTTTGTGACAAGGCTGAACATGTGTAAGAAATGTTCTCATATTCTTGACACACAAAAGATAAAAATGGCAGGCTTTCTTGATGTAAATACGGATATAAACAGCTGAAGGGGGGGTTGTGCACCAGAAAGCTTCTTGGTTTTTTCCCTCTTTTTACAGCTGATACGACAAAAGTACTTACTTCTTGCCACAAACACTTTAACATAAAACATCCATAAAATATCTGTTAAAAGAACACTTTTAGAGGAGAATTGGTCCATTCCTCAACTTATGTTTCTGTGGCGTTTCATAGCAAGGGAAGGAAGGAGAAAGAAGACTCTTTGAGAATAGAAGCAAAACAGTGTTCAACATGTGAAGTATTCTGGAACACATAAAAGTTAGGGATTTGACCTTCTAAGTTATCCATGATGGGATTACCTATATCAAAGCAGAGATCACAAGCGAGTAAGCTCATATCCTCTATAAGGAATGAAAATATTTCCAGTAGTGTCCCCCGTGCACTATTTATCTAGGCCAGAGTTTTCAAGCCTAAGTAATTAAACAGTAGATTTCTGAATTTGTGATTGCAGGGCATAACAAATGCTCATAAGTTCCTCAGATAATTTCAATAAAGCCAGAAAAAGATGGTCTTCTTTTCTTTAGTGATGTGGCAGAATATGACTAGTTTGAACATTTTGACCACAGTAATTTATTTAACCCGGTGTTGCCACCCCACCCTGGAGTTTATTAGAACTGGTGACTTACTGTAAAGATAAAAAGCTGTATAAACCACTGTTAATCTCCCGAAACAAGTTCTGTCTTTTTGTCTTCCTGCTTCAGACTGACCCGTATACAGGTCTGTAGTGCTCCTGGGTTTCAAACAGGGTAGCAACTTAGTATGGAGAAAGGAGATGCTCCAGCAACCTCTCCCAGTTCAGCTGTATATACACACACATAAAGCCCTTCTGCAGACTCCCTTCTTTCTGCAGTTCAACATGTGCTATTGCCTCCAGCTGACAGAAATTGTGTTTTCATACCTACCGGATGTTCTAAATTTAAATACTATCAGTCTACTGTAAATAACAATGAAATACTTTACTCCGACAGCATTGGAGGCAGCATATGGATTCAAGTTTTAGACAACACTACATGTAAAATGCCTTTCCTTTTATAGCAGAATATATTTAGAGTCTTTCAAGCTCAGCTCCTGAACCGAGTATGATGCATCTAGTCATCCAGCCCAATCAACAGCAGAATCACAACTTCATGTCAGTGCAATACATTGTTAACTGATATGTCAGAAAATCAATTAATTACTTTTAAGTAGCAGTTAAGAGTATCCACACAATACTGCCATGTGAATTATTAAAGAAAGCAAGGTTGAGTTTTCTCCGCAATTGAAACTCTGTCTTAGGAGAAAGTGCAAAATGCTGCTTCTGCCCTGAAGCCTAATCAACATTATTGGGCAGGCAACAGGAACCAAAAGAGTGGTGGAGGGTGCAAAATGGGAAGGATGCTGCCTCCCAAAGCAAAGGCACCAGAAATCTGTAATGGCTGCAGCTGTCAAGAAGCCTGAACAATAAACCTTCCCTTCTTCAGAGATACAACAACCTCCAGATGGAATAATGGCAGATGTGGCTCTCAGAGACTAGAGACAAGAGCAGTGTGAGAAGAGCAGAAAGGATCTTCTGTATCTTTCTACAGCATCACCAGGGGACCTGCTCAGACTTTTTGCAACCCCCACCATTGCCTGTTATAGATTTTCGCCTGGGAATCTCCCCTGGCATGCTGAAGGGAAGCATAACCTTAGTGGGACATGATCATCATGAAGCTTTCTGCAGGGTTACAGGGATGATGAGGGGACTGGAGCATCCCTCTGATGAGGAAAGCCTGAGAGAGCTGAGTCTNCATGCCTTGATCTACTGGAGATGCTACATGGCTGAATAAATTAGTGAAGGTGGAGAGGTGACTGTGAGGTGGGATTTGGCTTGGGCTTCTGATTTTCTCTCTTCTTGTGGTGGGAAAGCTTCATGGAGCAGGGTCGGGAGAGGTCAAGCAGGTCTTGTGAGAATGAGCATCTGGAAGGTTATCCCATCCATGCTACCATCACTGAGGCTGGGCAGGCTGTGTGGTGGTTCCTTGCTATGCAGGGTGGGAGCATGGCCTGGGGTAATGGAAAGCTGACAGTATTTGTTGTGGCATTCCGTTCACATCTCGAAAAAGCGTGATGCTCTGGGTTAGCTTGGCCACAAGCAAAAAGTGTCCTGTCCAAGTCTGTGAAAGATGGACCTCGCTCTTCTCCCTCCCATCCTTCTCTTCTCCCTCTTCCTTCTGCCAGGAGCTGTGGGAAGAATTGGAGTGGGGGCAAGCAGCAACCCTGTGCTCAGCCCAGGTTTTCTGGTGTTTGCCCTCTCCATCACCGTTGCCAGGGAGCTCGCATTGGGTGGCATGGTGGAGAGGAGGATACAGCAATGTGTCTGAAGCGCTGGGGTGCTACCACTGCCCAGTTACCTCAGCACGTGGTGGGTTCAGGCTCCACGTCATTGCAGCAGTGGCTACAGCACAGATACTGTGGTTTGCTTCCTGGGGGTTTCAGTCCTACCTTTAAACTACTCACCCAATCTCCAACAGCGCTCAAGGCCTGGCAGACTGCTCAACGGAGATCTGGGAAAGATTTTGCTCCAAAAGCTAATGAGTCATAGTGTATCTGTGGTGCCTGTTTTCCCTTGTCTGCATGGCCTGTAGGAATTTGGCTTTGCAGGGTTCAGAATCAGAGGCCCTGAGTTTGGTGCTTTCCAGGCAGCTGCCTGGCACTGGAGAATGCTAATCAATGACTCAAATTCATGATCCAAACTTGTCAGGGCCCTCTCTGATGGTGCTTCTTTGGATCCCCAGATCACATCTGTCCTTCTGACTGAGAAATGGTAGGTAATTTTACACACACTGTTTTTGTCAGAAAATGTTAATTCATCAAAACTAAAACTTTTCACAATAACATATGTACTGGTTTTGACCAGAAAACATCCATCAGCTTCTGGGGTGGGATATCGAGTCAAGCTAGAGACTGCCTCTGCAGCCCTGGCTGGGTGTAGGATGCCCCAGTCCTGTCCCTGCTCCAGCTGTACTCAGCTATTCCTGCAGATGGGACCTTCTGCAACAGGAGAAGCTGGAAGAGCCAGCTGCTTGAGGGCTAGCATTGTGCAACCTTCACCTCCTGGGTATGGCTCATCCTGGCCACCTGGGCAAGCCCCCTACCTGCTGGAAAGATTTGAAGGTTTGAAGCCCCACACAGGGGGAAAATTTTCTGAAGTGTCACACTCAGACAGGACATGAGGTCCCAGCAAGACCTGTGTAAGGTCTTTTGGCAAACCTCAAGCAAACAGGAGGTGCAAGGTCTTCGAGATGGTGATAGAGATGTTGGAGGCTTGTTAAAATCTGCGTGGGAACAATGCTGCCAGGCTTCTAGATGTGGTTTCATTTGTCATTGTAGCATTTTAGTTGCACTGTGGCACATGTGCCCGATATTGTTTCCAGTCCTGTAACTCACCAGGTTAGCCTACACCAGTCTGAGTCCATCGGCTAGCTTCTGTGCTGGTACAAGGCCAGGGAGGGGAGGGAAGCTGAGCTTACAGAAAAATGTGCTGGTTCTGCAGTGATACTGGCTGCGTTAGTTGAGAAAGTCTCACGTAACAAACTTCAGTTTTGTCTGAAGCGGGTGGGTGGGTGGCTTGGGGTGAGGGAGGTAATGGGCCCTCTCACCTCTTCCCTGTGGCCGTGTAATTACAGCCTGAGGTAGCGCCCAGCAGAGGAGAGAGATGAAAACTGCTCATCAGTGCAAATACAGCTGATGCAGAGGTAGCAGGACAGAGACCCCGGCACTCGGGGTGGACAGAGAGTTGGCATTTGGCTATGCCACGGGCTAGCTGGGTTGGCATTGTCACTTGGCCGGGTCATTGTGAAGCTCCCTCTCCTGGCCAGCGCCAACCTGAGACCTGGTGCTTCCCTGACCCTGCAAACCTACAGCAGAGCTCAGCACAGGGATGGCCACGCAGCGCAGCAAAACCCCCGGTGATGTGTAGAGCGTGAGCTGCTGCCGCCTCCGAGGCTGCTGCCGGGTGATGCAGCGGTTGATGCCAGCAAAGAGGCAGCTGCCCGATGGCTGTGCCCCCACAGCAGCAAGACAGCAAACATTTTCCCAGGTTGCAAGGCTCTGGCTTTTGCTAAAAGTAACCATTTCACAAGTCTTTGACTTTACTTAAAGGAGACAGTGATGGAAGGACAGCTCATGTAAAAAAAAAATAAAAATAAAAAATGGATAAACATGTTTTTGATCACTTTCAAATGTCTAGTAGGCAGCTCCAAAACAAATGAAATTTTAGCTGGTGTTCCAAAAGTCTCACAGAGTTCGGTTTCACTGGAGAACACAACCAGCTTCATCATGATGAAAGTGCTCATAAATACTATCCCTATCCAAAAAAGCCCTGGCATTTGATTTTTCCCGGTAGCCATGTGTATCTTTCAGTGAAATCCACCCTCGTCCACAAGTTTGGCGATCCCCTCAGAGACGCAGGCAAATGCCTGTGACATCCCGCTTCCAGAAAAACAACCTGCTTCAGAAGGGGGTTGCTTAAATGCTCTGCAAAGAGGATGTAGTGCTTCAAAGCTAGTTAAAGATGGTGTTGCATGTCGAAAACAGGACGTGTGCTCCATCCTGTTTCATTCTTACTTGCCTCTTTGGGGTTTTTTTTTTTGATCTGTGTTATGCTTTTTTAAAATATGTCAGTCATTTAGCTCAGTTCAGAGAACCCTAAAAATACTCCTGTTCATTAAGTGAAACTCTCTGTGCTTTACTGGGTAATTTCACAATCTTCAGAAAGAGATTGAGAGAGGCTGGATGTTAAAATGGGAAAGGAACATTGGATTATGTTATGTTTTTTTGTATAGCGCAGGCGACAGAAGCCCATCATTTCTACAAGGAGCCCAGACCCTTGTGTTTGAGAAATATAAGTTTATCGAAGCATTGCAAGGTGCATAAAGGGATGCGTGTGGGAACCCAGTCATTTCACAGTGTTCCTGTCTCGCATATTCAGCGAAGTAAAGGTTTTATTGTTAACATGAAGCTGGTTTGGACAGGTATCTTGCAGTTTGTGTGGGGATGTTAAGAGCAATATATAAGAAGACAAGATGCAGCATAACTTCAGGAAACCTGCTTTTGTTAACAGGGTTATTTTTACAGTTGTAGAAAGCTGTATGGCTAACACCCTTTCAGTCTGAAAACAGAAGCCACTCATCCGCTTTCACTTTTCATATTACCTGCTAATGGGATGCCATCAAATGGCACAGCGTTCCCAGCCACTTCCATTTTATTTCAGACTGGTGTTTATTTTTGCTTTACAAAACAGATTATAAAGGTCCCCAAGGACTAATCTTAAAATTTGTGCAATGCCCTAGATCACTGAGATCAAAAAGTTATGACAGTCCTGACTTCCAGACGATCTGAACACCAATAGCTTCACTGAAAGTCCACGAGAATTGCAGGCCTTTAGGACCTCCAGAAAAACAGATTTCCATTTTTTTTAAGCTAATGCCTCGTCAAAATGTATTTCTTCCTTAAATAAGTATTGGGTTACAGCTGAAGCAATGCTTGCAGTATATATGTACTAATTAAGAATGCTTCTTTTCTTGGCTCTCATAACCTCCTCTCCGCCCCCAACCACCTCCATAGCATACAGCTGAAAAGCGGCCAGTGGGTCAGTGAGTGCGGTTGATGCAATAAAAATTTAGCTGGGGTTTCACTTGTGTGTTCATTTGAACACACACACTATGAGTAAAAAGCAGTCGTCTGGAAGGACTGATAGCTTTTTCCTAGAATCCCAAAATAACCAAAGTAAGTGGTAAAGAAAGTCTTTTACTATCTCTTTCCTTCTCTGTCAACTAAGATATTATATTAGGGAAGAAAAGTATGAAACTCAAATCCAACCCGGGTCTGTAGTTCAGTTTTCCCTGGAGATCCATCCTCTCTGATGTCAACATACATGTATCTTGCATAGCCCCATCATTCCTTATCTTTATATAAATGTCCACAAGGTGCTCATACTCTGATAGATGGGCAACAAGCAATAGGAAAAACAAGGTGAAAACTGATAATAAAAAAACCATGAGAGAGCCGAGGACTAAAGGTCTGTCCATTTCAAAAGCTCAAACCTAACGCTTTATGGAGGGATGGAAAGAAGGAACCTTTTCTGTAGCGTTAGCATCTGAAGATAGCAGCTAGCGGGGGTGCTTTATCTGCCCTGTAACAGAGGGGCTATTGCATCTCCGCCGAACCACTGTCGGCAAAGCCCAGGAAACATCTTGCTGTGCAGTTGATGAAACATTTGCCTGAGGTCTCTCGCAGTCCTCCCGTGGCAGTTGAATAATGTCATAACCCAGGATTGTGTAAGAGTCGCTGGAGTGGTAGAGATTGTGCTGTTTCATTTCATGTCACTGGGCTTTCTGTGGGATTTTCTTTTTTTTTTTTTTTCTTCCCCCTCTTTCCATTATTTTCCTTGGGAAAAGCAGTATGTTTCTTGTGCGGGTGTCTCCTTCTTTATCAGGCATTTTTAAGACAAAGTTTAAAAGAAAGGAAAACAACATACCACTTCTTGTTTTTATGTTAAGTACAAGAACAACGGCCAGACAGCCCCGAACAGTCTCTGGATTAGCCTTTCCCAGAAGTACATTTTATTTCATTGTCCCTTTTGTACCAGTTGTGGTGCAAGAGTTCCTGTGATTCCACAGAAATTGGAACCTGCTTTCACGGACCGACGGCTTCGGCCCTTCCTGGAATAGCTTAAGCACATGCACGATTTTCCCCATAGTCAATGTTGAATGTGCTGAAGTGTTTGTAGGGCCTATAGGTTTGTGGCCATATGCTGACGAGTGAGGTTTTAACATTTTTATAGAATATAATATTTAAAACGTTAACAGTAGTCTCTACTTGAAATGTGACGTTTGCCCAGCAGCAAATACCTAGTAAATCTCACAGCCTTTTGTCTTCACGTGCATTCCCTGATTTCATTAGAAATTCCATCCTGGAACCTGGAAAACACAAACAACAACAAAACAAACAAACAGACAGACAAAAAGAACCCATAAGCAGCTATACATTTGGCACCGTGTATTTTTGTCCATGCAGGTACAACTGCTACTACTTGATTTTATTTCTACTTATCACCGTCTATGACCATCTCTCCATTTTCTATGAGCAGAAATACATTACAGAAGGTGAAGTGAAAAAGTACAGGGAATACATTTGGTATCCTAGCCAACACTTCCCTCTTTAAATTTAAAAAAAAAAAAAAAAAAAAAAAAGAGAGAGAGGGAGGGAGGGGATTACCATGTGGGCCACTGAGCGCACAGGGCTTTCACAGTGCTGTGGTACAAGAGGTGCTCTGCAAATCTCCATTGCAAGCCAGGTCCTGGTTTCCTCCAGCTGCCTTTTGTACTCTTCCAGTGACTGCAGCATTTTGGCCTGCTTTACAAAACAGCTGGACTATGCTTTGGAGTCTTGTTTAACATTTTTAAAAATCTCTCTACCCCTCTATCCATCCATTCCTCCATTCATCCATATATCTATTCATTTTCTCATGAGCACCCTATCAAAATGCTGAATTTCACACTTGGTGACAAATGTGACAGGCTCTTACAGTGTATATAGCCCTTGTACTCTTGCACACTTCTAGGAAGGATTATTTCCTCTTAAATGTGAGAGAACTGAGATGTGTATCACTTCAGCTGCAGAAGAAATGTCAAGCTTTGCAGATACTGTCTCATATTTACTGATTTATCAGAACACAGTAGCTGATTTCTGTTACCATTTCTCACACAAATTCCCATCCCAGGGATGTCAGTGAAATTACTCCCACGTACAGGAGGGAAGAGATTGGGTTTAAACTGTCCTGTGTATCTACTGGGAAAAAAAAAAAATCTCTTCATAGTCATGGGCATTCTCATGATACCACTGTCTGGTGGCAGTGACTATAAAATACTCAGAGCAGGGGAAGTCTGCAGAAACAATCATTATCAGTATCATTATTTACTGGTAGTAGACCGTTGCGCCTTTGAAAGAGCGCATCAGCTGAAACAACAGGAACAATCCCAACCTGGTTTCTAACAGCAAAACCCTGAACTTAAATCTTCATCCACTTCCACTCTAATTGGGCAGAAAAAAATCATCTGAGAAGCTAAATGAAAATTACTAGCCTATAAATGCCTGAGGGGAAAAAAAAAAAAAAAAAAAAAAAAAAAAAAAGAGAGAGGGGGAGGGAGAGGAGAGAGGGAAAGATGGGAAGTCTCATGTGAGTTTGGTTAGTGGAAGAAAAAAAACCACGTACTAAGTATGGCTGCATGTCATTTTTCAATTTGCTCATGTTAAATAATGATCTCTAGGGCAGAGAAAGAGTGGAGTGAAAAGGAAGAGCTCTCCCCTCATCTTGTTTAGTTTCTGCTGGTCTTTTGCAGTGTCTGGTCACTGCCTGGCTATCACGTAAACTTAAACATGAACCACGGGCACTTTGGTATGTCTTCTCCTCTGTCCTGGACCATGTACCTGATGAGGAAAAGCAGAGCAGCCACTGGCTTTTTTGGTAAAGACTTCTTTATCTTCCTTTTAAAAACTTTTTCTTTGCATTGTAATGAAATAAGAACCTTGCTTGTAAAGTAATAGAAAGTATTAGATGAAAAAAACTCTTTAAAGTAATATCATTTCTGTTGGAGCAAAATAAGGAAATCCCTCACTGTGTGCATGTGTGTGCATTCACTTCCACGAGACAGTTAAATACGTACGGGGGCTTTCGCTAGTCTGTTAAGCGTGTTGCAAGCCGTTTTAACTGAATCGGTTTCTTCAGAGGAAACGCTTCAAAATAGTTTTTCATTTCAAATGCTTGGGATGGGGGTGCCACCGAAGCCGGAAGGAATCGTGCTGCTGAGCGTGGCGGTGGAAGGTGATGTCTGTCCGATGGCACTTAATGTTCGATGGTTTGCCACTTTGTCGTAGCAAAGGACCAGGTAGTGCAAACGGACGTTGTCAATTGATTTCAGTCCCAGGGTTACGATCGCTGGTGATGCTCCTTTATACAAACTAAAGGCTCAGTCTATATGCTTGATGAGCTTTTAATCACTCAAAAATTTCAAAGGAGTAAAAATTTTCCCATCAGAGGATCAGAGATAATTTTGTATCACAAGGATATTTTAGATAAAATAATAGGAACTTTAACAAAACATTGACAAATTGTATAGAACCTGCCATGGTCCATTTTGCCATGTTATCTGTAGAGAATAAGACTGCCTTTCCCAGCATCACTGGTACCTCTTGCACAAACAGTGTGCCAGACGGAAAGGCATCATACGTCTTTATTAATATTTGGCATACTGCAAAATTTGCTTCTTTTCTATAATCCTGGGGCCAGCTTTGATCTTAGTGACTCTTTTTCTGCTAAATATTTACTGAACTAAACAAGTTGATATCTGCCTGCAAAAGGGTTTTATAGCAAGATTTTAAATGTTTTTACGGTTTTGATTTTAAAAGAACCAATGAAGACAAAAGAATGAAAGTTGGGAATGAAGAAAGGCAGATCTATTCTTTTTCTTTCCTGCGCGAATATTCCTTCACTTTTCCTCTCCCACCCCATGTTTTAGCAAGTCTATATGTCACCTTCCTCAAGGGGTTGCTGTTAACGTTAACTGTGGCAAAGTTTCCCTTTGCAGTTAGACGAGGGGACAAATTTTCTTCTGATTTATAGTCCGTGAACCCCTTGAACTCTGAATTCCACTCATCCTAAATCAGCGCCGAATCGAGAGGATCACCATTTGTTTGTGTTGCAGAGCACTTGGGAAGACGGCATTGAATCATTTTGCAATAGACCTCAGTGCTAGCTAAAGCCTGACGCTGAGGACTCGCCATCCCAGCGCCAAGAGGTGATGTGCAGGCTGTGACTGCCAGAGGAGCAGCCGTGCGCCGTGCCCCTGGGACAAGCCTGGCCTTTCCCTGGTTTGCTTCCGCAGAGCTTCACACACAGTGCAAGCGCTGAAAAAGCCTGCCACGCGGCTGGGTGATTTATCAGGCTTTCCAAAAGCAGGCCAAACAGTGAGACATTATTTTTATGACCTGTCTGGGGTATTGTGACCCATGCCTAGAATAAATCTTGGTGTTTGTGGGGTGCTTTGTGCTTTGTAAGGTACGGGGATTTTTGTTGGTTATCTTTTCCATAGCACCTGAGCTTGCTTGGGAGTATGGAAAAAGAAGCCGTTTACAGAATGCTCACAGAATCCCAGAAGGGTTGAGGTTGGAAGGGACCTCTGGAGGGCATCTGGTCCAGCCCCTCTGCTCAAGAAGGGCCACCTAGAGCTGGTTGCTGAGAACAAATGTAGGTGTCAAGTTAGAAACATTTGTTCTATTTCAGATTCTGTTTTTAACAGATGCACGTAATTCTTGTTCTGCAAGGCACCAAAGATACTGTAGGTAAAGAAAGTGTTAAGTGATGTCACGAGAGATGAGTTGTACAGTGCATAAACCAAATGAGCAACTACCTTTGTTTAATATTGTCCTGTGTAGGTTGGATTTGGTGGTGATAATTCACACCTAAAGATCGTGCAAGAATGCTTTGTGTTGGCTAAGAAAGGCTAAAACATAACGCTACATATGTCTGTTGCCTAACAAAGCTAAAACTAAGGCATTTACAGTCCTTAATTTCATAATTGTGCAAATGAGCTAGAGGAAAAACAGATTAAAATATCCTGTAGTCTTTTAAAATGAACTTGCCAATTTATAGACGGCACATTGTGCCACTGGGTATCATGTGCAACATCTGTAACTGGAAAGCAGTAAACAAATATGATCTTAAGCTAATCTTGCTAAGCTTTGTTCACTCTATAGCAAATTTCCTTTTAAAAGAGTTGTGTATTGTAGTTGGTATTCAGGGAACGATTTATTATGACTTGCTGCCAAGAGTATTTCATGCTTTTGAATATTCTATAAGGCTAGGGTGTAATTCAGGGCAGATTTGTAGCAAGACTGAAGTTAAAGGTCTGGAATTACAGCTTTTCTTCTCACCTACCCTGACACAAATCAGGGCCTCGCAGCTAGAATTGAGCATGCAGAGAGCCAGGCTCACAGAGGACTTTGTAGCTCAGGGGAGATGGGAGGCATTGGGTTTTGTTAAGCCCTGCTAGAACGTCATCCTACTGCATGGCACTTCCAGGCCACGAGAGGACAGCCCTAAGGTGCTCCAAGCCCAGCATCACCATCTGGGGACAAGGAGGCATCGGAGAGAAAGAGGCAAGGGATGGCAGGCTGCCTCAGCATCCCCGCTCGGGATGCGCGGGGGGACCTGACCCACCTCGGCTGCTCGCTCCCTCTCCCTGGACGAGACTGTTCCCTCCCTGGCACACAGATCTCGTCTTGGACAAATGAGAGCAGAGGCCTGATACGAAATTGTACCTCATTATGGCCTGGGGGAGATCTGTGGTTGAGATCAAAGGTAGTAGATGACATATCCTGTAAATTAAAAACGCTTAAGAAAAAACCACCCAAGAGCAGTAACTATGATTTCCATTAAAACAAAGTCACACTTTTGTAGCAATTATTTACACGTGTTTCAAGTCCAATTACTGCCAGACTGACAGCCCTGGAAATGCTCCCTTCCGCCGCCGTGGGAGCAGCAGTCCGCTCCAGGACAGCCTGCAGCAGAGCAGCCCCGGGGGGTCCGGCTTGGCCCAACCTGATGCTCGTGTCAGACCTGCTGGGGCTGTCGAAGCACCCCGCAGTCCTCCCACCGTGCACTCGCACGCTGGTTTTCTCCCAAGGGAAGGCGAAGCACGGGCAGGGAGGTGGCTCGTGGCCTGTCGCACCCCCGTCACACCTGCAGCGCTTGCAGGTCACCCTGTTCAGGGGTGGCCTTTGACATCCCCTCTGTTTTAGTGGCTGCCCGAGGGAAGATCTCTGCGATTGATGAACAGAGGCTGTTCCTCCATGCACAGCGGAGCCCAGGTACCCTACGCCAGCCATGCGAGAGATCGGTCCAGCCACCTCCTAGGACTTGCAGGGAGGGAGCCCCATGAATTCTCCAGGAAGCCTCTCCCCACCTCCCCTGCCCTCACCACTGGAGAGGTGATCTTTTGCCCCCCACTCCAAGTTAAGCAGTCATTTTGCAGTCATGTCCGCCAGACACCGTGAGCCTCCTGTGTCCCGCAAAAGGTGCCCACGCAGAGCGAAATCCTGGCAGAGTATGGATCGACACTGGACGTGGGCTGGGGTTTACCCAGTGTGAACTGGTGCGGGCCCACCCGTCTGAGCAGGGGTGCAGTGTCATACCTTGCCTGAAGGCTATTTTTTAAAGTAGAAATTTGCACTGGAGTTAAATAAGGATTGAGACTACGGAGAGCTGAAGGAACTGCCGCAGCTTAAACGAGACGGTGCTGCAAGCAGGTAATTAATTCTTCGGTCTCTCTGAGAGTGACACTGAGACCGAGAGTGACACTGAGACCGAGAGTGACACCGAGAGTGACACTGAGACTAAAGAATTAGCTATCTTTCCTAAAAATTAAAAATTAACCCATCTCTAGTGCTGCTGTGCTAGGGTATCCCGACCTGTTTTGAGTTATCCTTGGGGCTTTGAGGATGGGTCCGGTCTCACCAGAATATCCTCAAATTGGCCGGTAAAAGGGCAAAACTTAAGAGCTCGGAAGAGCCAGTCATGGACATGAATGTCTTGGGAAGTCCTTGCTTCACCGACCGATATGGACGGTTCCTGCAAACATTTGCATCAGCCTAGGAGTCCCCTAAAATAATCACATTGCGGAAGTCCCCTAAAATAATAAAATTGCAAAACAGTTTTATGGGTTAAACTGTAAATGTAGTACCAAAAGCAAGTAACACTGAAAAAAAGATATAAAAAGGAATGAAACAATTTGGAAAATATACTTCTCCTTAGACTAACAGAAATAAAACCCAGGGGAAAGTGACATGCCATGGAAAGTATCACAAAGAATAAATCTGCTGAGTCATTTTGGTACCTTTTGGCTCTGGGGAGGGCGTGTTTTGAAAGGAGTGCAGAATGCGCTCTGCAGACCTCCTGCTTCCCCTGCCTGTGCCACTGTGGGGTTAGTCATGTCAGATTTCAGTGAAGGGCAATATCACTAGCTGCACTTGTCATTTACAAATGCCAGGCCAACCCAGGGAAGACATGCACAGCAAGATCCCAAGACAGAGTTTCATCTATTTCACACGGCTGTCGCCGGCAGTTGGTTGGCACGGGCATTGCTTTGCCAATGAGACCAGCTGAGCATCCGATCCTTTTGCTACAGGATTACTAAAAGTGAGTAACAGTCAGCATCCCCATACACTCCTGAGCAGCTGATACTCAAGCATCACTAACACAGAGAGGTCTTACAACACTGGGTGTGTCTATCCTATGTGAAGCATGTCACACACACACACACTTGTATGAGATTTTTCTAGTAAATTTTTATTATCAGATAGAAGATTTATAACCTTAAACACAGATAAGACTAATCCTAGTACATCCTGCTCTTTCCTAGGCCTTGTCCTGTTAGCACCTGCTCAGTCTAAAGTTGCAAATGCATCTTACTGGGTGAAGCGCAGCAGAAGCTTACGTGGGTCTATGTGGCAAAGGCTGCTGCCACCTTAGGAGTACGTGGCTTTTTAGCTGGGGTTTTTATTGTTAATTGCCTTCAAAATTATCCAGCTATTTTCTCTTCTGGTTACTGCCATTAAGGTCGATAACTAAAGAGTCTGACAATACGTATTCTTGAAACTTTTCTAGTTGCTAGCCCACTCACCCCACGAGCTGGCCTGTACAGGGAGGTGCTCCCTGCTGGGCACAGGGCAGCTGGAACGGGCTGGCACCAGGCTCAGGCCTCAGCACGGGCAGAGTCAGGCGCAGGTGGGATGTTAAGTGGAGAAGAAACAATTTAGGAGATTAACTTGTGGCTTCATCTGTGGCTGTGAGAATGCATTAGTGGTGCTGAGCGTGGTTAATAGCGCCTTCGCATCTCAGTCGGGCTTTTCTTCCCCCATCTCCAGTTCGATCGAGTGATGTTGCGGTAATAGTCCCAAGTATGATGCCCCTAACAGCTCAGAAGTAAAACCCTTTTCTGCATGAAGTCGTTGCTGTGTGCATGAAGTCACTGTTGTGCTGCGGAGGGTTAACTATAAAATGTGCTGGTCAGTGGAGAGCAGGCAGATGTGGACCAGGCTCAGCTGCCAGCTGAAGGCACTCGCGGGGCCTCGTGCAGCTGGGACCAGCCCCACCGTCTGAGACAGATGCTGGGAGAAGCCTCGCTGAGAGCGAGGAACAACTTCTAGCCAAATTTCTCTCTGTGCCTCCTGCAGAAATGAGGTATCTTGGATTTACTGCTCCTAACCACACTGAGATTCATGCCGGGAGGTTTCCCCTTAGCTGTGGGCGAGGGGCTCTCTGTGTCAGGGCAGCAGCGTCCGTCCCGCAGACACTCCCTCTCCAACCACGGCAGCTCCTGCTGAGGCTCACACGGCAAAGGGTACTGCCTGCCTTTCCCGGAGGGCTGCAAACGGGCTGAAGGAAACTGATTCTGTTTCACACCACGTGCTGTATTTAAAGTAGAAAACTCGATTCGAGACTGAAAACCAGTTTCTGTCTCATCCAGGCAAATTAAACCTGAAGCTTGAGCTGCAATCGCCTCTTGCTGTGTCCCTCCTGCAGATTTCCTGGGAAAGGGGCCCCAGTCATTCCCTTGCTGCCAGTTTGTTGGGCAGCTATCGGAAACGCTCTGCAAACTCACTGCGTGGAACGTTCCCACCTGGGCAATGAATGAGCTACAGGCATTTACCCCATCGCCCTTGAACGGGTCATGGAACAAGGAGAGAGAGAAATAAAACCAGTCTTGACCCTTTAAAACAGGAGATGAAGGGCAGGAAGGGACAGGAGGAATAGAGAAGCTTCACTCACCTTCACTGAGTGCCTCTAATATCACCTGCTGATACAAGCATCACAATGTCATACTGGGAATAACATCATAATTTTCTTCTGACCACTTCCTGTTTCATCATTCTAGTCTGTCACAGTTTCTAAATGGTGAAAGTAATGTAGGAAGAAGGATGCAGTTAACATCCTTATTTCTCCTAGCTGTTAACTCCATTCCAAAGTGTTGCAAGACCACAGCTTTCCTTCTGGCAAGCCTGGGAGGGAGGGAGCCTCCTCTGGAAACCGTATTTCTTCCTTACTGTTATGCTCTCAGGAGCTCCTTTTCCTTAGGATCGAAGCATCTCTGCATCTTGTTGACCTGAACAAGGAATCCCTTATTTAGAGGAATAATGGAAGGACATTTTGGATTTAAAATTCTTTCTGTCTTAAGTTCACTGCTTCAAGTTTGGGACAAAGGTAGCACTGATTTAAGCTTCTGTACAAAGTTTTGATATTGCTTATTTATTTGCTGAAAAACAATGTTTATGTCATAAAACTCCTCTGTAGTTGACTTCTTTACTGGCAGAGTCTGAGCGTCCCAGTAAAGAGGCCATGCATGATGTCCCAGAACTTCCCAGGTCAGCAGCAAAGCACAGGGGGGATGCCTGCGGAAGGAGCTTTGTCCTAATAATACACCAATGCTCTCGATCTCCTGCCTACGACCTTATAGGAACTTCTGCAATAATTTATAATTCCTATTTAATTTTGACTGAAAACCAAGCAAACTGACCCTAAGAAAGGCAAACCCATATCAAATAATTTGGATCAGATGCAGCATGAACGCTACCATTGCATTTTGCCTATTAGCACCATGGCTATAGTGAGTTATTTTTCCTAGACTGAATACATTCAGTGGCCTGATTCTCTGTCTGGTCAGTCACCGCTAACTGCAGGAGCAAATCTGGGGCACAGGAGGGAAAGCTACCTGCACAGCTCCTGGCATAAATCAAAATATCAACAGGGCTTCTGCAATGCAGTTTGAGCTGCCCAGAGCACTGAGGGTCGTCCGACAGCTGAGCTGCGGTTCCTGCTCCGCTGCCATGCCCTCGCCTTCAGAGGGGCTGGAGGGGGGCGGATAAAGTAGTTATATTAATTCTGTGCCATCTGCAGAATCCTCCTTATGCCAGAGTTGTTCCCTGCTGTCCAGGTGGGTCAGACTTACTGCTCCTTTTAAATGTCCTGGAACCAAAGGAGCCTGACTTTTTTTCTTTTTCTTTTTCCTTTTTTTTTTTTTTTTTTTTTTTTGTCCCCGTTTGCTGGTACAAGGCATCTGTAGTGTTCCTACCAGAGCAGGAGATCAAAAGCCCAAATGTTACAATTAACGCTGAAGGTTGTTATGATGTGAACCTGCGTACATAAAATGCCACAGAAAATACTAGGTGTGGGTGATGTTATCTGCATTAATCTAGGCATGTAATGAGCATAGTATAATGGCACACAATGCGTATTTTTTAAGTCTCCAAACCAGCAAGTACTTATACCAGATGGCAGCTTTTCAACAATTTCCATTCCCTTCTCCACCCCATACTCCCAAGTATTTCAAGTAATTGGCTTCTCCTCTAGGGATTAGCCCCAGCAGAATCATATTAAATGACTAATTTTCCTCACTTAGCCTTTCCTCCTTCCCTCCTTTTAATTTTGAGCTGTGCAGAGCAAGAAATCATTCAAAAGCTCTGAGTGTTTGTGTGTGTTTCTTTTCCGCAGCCCTCTTGAATGGCCTCAAAATTCTCTGGGCCTCTAGGTCATGCGGCATATCCCGGCACTTTTTGGCTTTGCTTCTACTATTTCTTAAACTTTCCCCTCCAAGGTGCTTGTCAAGCTCTGACTTGAAAAGTTCAAGTGATGTTGAATCTGCAGATTCCCTGGGAGCGTATTCTCCTGCCTATTTGATCTTAGGATCAACGTTGCCCCTGTTCTTAATACCGAACTCGTTTTACTTCAGTTGGCATTTGTTATTTCTTGCCTTATCATTTTTCACTAATGAAAACAGTTCCTCCCCTTCCTCTTTATAGTTGTCTTTCATGTACTTGTAAACCACAGTCATGCTGTCCCCTTGGCTTCCCTTTTGCCCCAAATTATATGTATGTATTTAATTCCTTTAATCTTTCCTTATAGGCAGTTCCTTCCAGATCTTTAATCACTGTAGTTGCCCTTCTCTGTAATCTCTCTCATTCATTGATATACAGCCAGTAACACAGTGGCCAGGACTAAACCCGTTGCTCTCCCTGTGATTTGAGTGCTGGAAAAATAAGGTTGGATGCTCCTTTGGCTCTAGACATGACCCCTCTGCACCTCTGGATAGCCTGTCCCTGCTTATCATGCACCAAGTAACCAAATTTTGCTTTGAGGAAGGCAAAATGCATTGCATCCTAACTGCACGGTGATGCATTTCACATGTCTGGTCCACATGTATGGGGAGCGTACACAAGACAAAATGCCAAAAGGTGTTTTTGCAGTGGAAACTTTAACCCAGTCTCCAATCCTACTCTCATGTTTATCAACAGCCCTGTAAGACCAAGGACAAAACTGTCTCATTGAAGATATTCTAGCTACTATTTTTAAAGCCAGACTGGGATGCTTCTCATGAAGTAGAGGAGGAAAGAGGCACCCCCCCACCCTCTGCCTGGCTCTGAGGTCCCTGGGTCTGGGCACTAGCAGCAAGTACATGTCACACACCCGCAGCAGGTGAGCAGAAGAATGAGCCCAGCCTTGGCTTTGGCCCTTAACAAACCTCCCAGCAAAACTAAACCAACCTGACGAAGCAGGATATGAGGGAGGGGGAATGTCAACACAGGCTACTGCTGCAGTAACTTCATGATTACTAAATCTCCCCCTCGAGGAAATGAGGAGGAAGGGTGCCGTGGAGAAATGTCTCCAGGGGTGATGGCACTGGTAAGATACTGCATCATGCAGTTGGGCGCACTGCGTTGCTGGCCATTGAGATCACATCCATGCCAGTAGGAAGAGTCAGCCAAATCATGCTTCACTACCCATCCTTTTGGGGCCCTGCCCAGCCTGAGGTCCCCTTTGGCTGTTGGTTTGACTCATTCCTTCACCCAGCAAAACCCTAGGTTGACCTGCAGCCACCCACAGTCCTGCAAAGCTGGGGCTAAACTGGGATGCAAATACACAGTTTAGCCCTTCCTGAAAATTGTCCTTCCCTGGTGTACCCCGCTCCCTGTCCATTGCTGCCACCAGTTGATAGTTTGAGTTAAGAGAGATGCAGCTCTTCAGGTTGCAGTTTCTGAAGGATGAGGGAGGTGAAGTGGTAAAAGTTAGCTCCTTTCATACGTAGGTTTATGTCCTTGTCATCCACGTCTCTGATAACATGCAGACTATTCAATCAAATTGTTCCCCACACCCTCAAAACAGGAGTCATGTCTGCCTTCTAAAATATTTTGAGTGACAAGAGCATGGATAGGTCTGCTGTATTTGAAAAGAAGGTGGCTCACAGTTTCTGCCCAGGAAGAAGGAGACAGGCTTTTGACCACCATCATCACCTGGAAGTCCTAAAGAGGATGGAGAGTCATTGGGAACTTCTTCAGTAGTAAACTTAGGTGACAAGTAATTAGATGCCCAGATTATAGGTATTGAATGAACGTATGTTATTTCATCTTTCCTCACCACCCCACTGCTTTGCATAAACTGAGCTGCAGCCAGTTTCCCTGCTTCCAGAGTAAATAACCTTGTATCAGTTAACAGAGATCAAAGATGAGATCCCTGGAGGGGTTTAGTCAGTTCCCCCTCCCTGAAACAGAGGGAAGTTAGACATCATACACCTGTGTAGTCTTGGCCACATTTCTCCAGTATCATGCTGGCCACCTCACATCTCATTCTTGCTGGCATCATATGTGCACTTTACACGCTGGGAAGAAATATGCATATTTCATGGTGTGTGAGAGATCGCTGCAGGAAATAAGGAGAATCTTGTCTTTTTCTTTACTGGCTGTTGCTTTTCTCTGTGCAATGTTTCATCATTCCATTAGCCCCAAAATAATTTAATATATCGCTATAGCGATCTTTTTTTTCAGGTCAGTCAGTAGAATCATCCATGATAGTAACTGCTATGCAATAAATATTTGCAGGGGCAATTCAGAAGCCTGATCCTACAAATTTCATTCACAGGCATTAACCCACTAATTCATTACTAGTAGAAGCAAGGCATGCTTACACCACTATAAACATATATAAGAGTGTCTTAATACATATTGTAAATGAATTCAGGTGCAAGAGGTAGGAGCTGACCCACGTTAAGCCCAGATGCTCTAAACAATTAAGTGCATGTGTAATTGCATTCCCCAAAGAGATTTTTATTGCATTCAGCAGAAACGCCGCTAAAGAATGAGGTTGGGCATGTTTGTAAGTGTTAGCAAGACCAAGGTCTGTAGCCAGTTCTCTCAGTTTGTGCTCATGTGATACGTATGCCGGCTCTGTTAAGGTCTGCATTTTTTCCCCCTTTAACAAAATGTTCTGTTGCCTGCCTTGTGCAAGTTTTCTCCTGTCCTGCACAAATCCAGACCCTTGCAAACAAGTGCCCATTGCTGCCCGCTTGGCCATTTGTGCGCAGTGGGAGCTTGCATCGTGTTCAGGCTCTAATTCACCCTTTGCAATTTAGGCTGTTTAAAATTCATCCCTAAATTGTTGCTCCCTCTCTTTTATTTCCGAAGGCTTCGCTTAACTGTATTATGTAAAAAGCTCGGCGCTTTGTGGTCGAGTAATCCTGTACGACAGAGGCAAGGCATGGTAGATAGAGATTCACTTGTGGTTTGTTTATGGCTGTAATAAATTGATGTCACAATACAAAGGTAAGCAGTGCTGAACGTGAATTGGCAAAGTTCTAACGCCAGTTGCGATTCCCGCTTCAAAAGGATTCCTGCACAAAAGCCTGACTGCCCGAGCGCAAGTCTTGGCATTAGGGATGCTAAAAAGTCTTACCATGTGAGAAGAAACATCAGCTGTAAATACCTCGTTTCCTTACTTTAACTTATCACTGATAATCCCGCAAGCTGCTTAACTCATTAATTCCTACTCTTCCAGAGTACCTACACAAGATATAGTAAGGGGACAGTAAATTCCTCTGAGAGTTCCTCTCTTTGTCATGCAGAAATAAAATTATGAGGAAGATGATAAATGGAATTAGCTAAACAAACTAAAAAACAAACAAACAAACAAAAATCCACGTACAGTTAGTGTTAATGGGCATGTAAAATATATAGATCGATCTGCGTTAAAATATCCTTACCACGGTATTTTCCCTGTCTACTCTCTCTTACTTAACTCCTTAACTTACCTTGCAAAAGCTTGGCTTCTGTGCGGTTACAAAAGAATACTGTCACCTTTAGACTACATTGACGTCCTTCATCTCAGCATTGATCATGCCGCTAAGTTATAGAAAACTGTAAGCACGTAGTATTATCTGCGCCTTCTCTTAAATCGTGGTATTTTGTATCTTTCTGACTAACCACGTGTGTAATAGATTTGGTTTATTTATAACAGAGTTCAGATTAAGACGGGACGCAAAGCCGCGAGTGAAATTTAGCTCGACATATTCATTAATTTAAATGTAAAATACTCCCTAACTCTTGGCTAAAAAATGAAAAAAGAAAAAAAAAAGAGGGAAAAACCCAAGAAAGAAATAAAATTTCAAGCACTGTATGCGTATTTTCACATTTTAGGCGATGTATGTACATCAGTAAAATAACCTTTCTTATCTCTACAATGCCCGTAAAAAGTTATCAGCCACTAATATACCCCAGATGGCTTTTAACCCGTGGTTTATAACAGTCATTTGCCTGTATAATTTTTTTCCTTAAAACAGAAGGAAACCTCTCCCTAATAATTTAAATTCACAATACTTTCATACAAGAAAGAAGTAACCGTGTAAAAGACGGGATATTAAAAAAAAGAGAGAGAGAAAGACAATCACACACAAACCATAGAAACTTGGTGTGAAATAGCGCGCTTTCTGCACCAAACTCGCCTCCTTAAAACAGGGACCTGTTGCAAGTGTGGCGGTAGGACGGGCTGAGCCGCACTTCGCCGCTGCACACACACACACACACCCCCCCCCCCCCCCCCCCCCCCCCCCCCCCCCCCCCCCCCCCCC
>VXBL01002193.1:1062940-1108880 GCA_013400195.1 Aramus guarauna
AAAAACAAACAAACAAACAAAAAAAAGAAACACACCCCCCCCCAAGCGAAACAGCAACAACAACAACAAAAACAAAGAAAAAAACAAATCCGGGAGAGGGTTTCTCTCTGAGCTCCCGAGTGGTGAGGCTGGGAGGCACCTGCTTGCCGGGGCATTCGATGCTCCTCGTCCCCTCCACCCCATCCCTCATTCCCCCCCAAAAAAATACCTTCTGAGAAATGAGTCCCGAAACAGTTTGCCACGTATAAAACAATCTCATTGGTTTTATACTAAATACTGAATATTCGCAAAGGCATTTTTAAAAGTCGTGATTTTTTAAGATCATGTGGAACAAGAACTAGAAAATTCAGTTCAGATCATTCCTATGCTGCCAATATCTTATCTGCATCTGACAAAAAAAGCGCTGAGTTTTATCAAGCATCTGCTAACAACCACTGCCTCAATAAAAAGAGAGAGACGGAGAGTTTTCTCTTCACGTTTCCTTAGGAAAAAATCGCTCATGATGTTTGATCTTTAGGATCAGGCTATTATTTCAAATCAAAATGATCGTTTCTGTGCATTTTTTGTTCTAAAATAAAGAATGATTCTGAGAAACTTGGAGAAAAATACATAACAACTCTAATAAGGTGCCATATAGATTCATTGTCCAAACGCTGTTATGAAATAATCTAAATCTTAATTTAAAAGGCCAATTTTGTTTGATTTATGCAGCAGAAGTAGGTAATTTAGATACCTGGCAGCGCTGCAACTGTGATACTTTTCTCGCTTCTCTGGAAATACGTATTTTTAAGAGCTAAAGAGTACAACAGAGTACTAGATAACTCCAGTCAGCAAGTTCCAACTTATCTGTTTAGTCTTTTTTCTAATGTAAATGTTTGTATTTCTTTTTCTATTATCTGTGACTTCTAACTCTAGTTTCTTTTCTGTGCTGTGTAATTTTTATACTTGTTTCTAATATTTTCTTCACGCGTCTTATCACTGAGGTTGCCTTCAGTGTAATTTGAAAATGGTGATATATTTGTTCTGTAAAAGACAACTGACCCTGGATTCATGAAGGCTTTTCATCCCTCAAAATGTTAGCATATATTTCCTTAAACAAGCATGCAAATATTTGCATCACAGGGAGGTGAGGGTAATGCCCCGATTTTCCCCTTTCTCTTTCTCGTGTCTTTAATATATGTGCATGCATTAAGGTTTTACGGTAATTTTTTAAGAGCTGCGTGAGCACGTTGGGTTTGCCGTTGCTGATCTTGTGAGCCAGCGTGCCTCATGACACAACGCTGTGCAAGGAGAAAACTCACTAGCTTCAATGTTTCAAGCAGGTCTATTCTATGCCAAGATCAAGGAAATGTGAAAAGCGCAACGCTGAGCGTAGCACAGGCCGCAGAAACACATTACGGCACACAGAGGAGAACAAAAAACCCAAAAGCCTGGGCCGCAGACGAATGGGAAAGAGGAAGTTGAAATAGATACGTAAAGAGGGAATTTTGACACAGTGATTTTAACTTTGCATGTGGAAGTGAAAAGAAGGGTTACTAGTGACAAATGGGAGAGCACTGAAGTGAGAAATGCAGCCACCTATAGAAGGAAAGGCCGTGAAATACCTGCGACTGGAGACCTCTCTCATGTTAGGGGGGGTAGCTATGGCTGGGGAATAAGCATCAGAGACCGGTCGAGTAAAGGAGCTGCTGATCCTGTTTGGAAAGAACAGTGCAAATAGAAATAAGACCGGGCTGTGAGAAGTTTGAGCCAATTCTAACTGCATGGACATAAGTTAGAAAAACGCTAAGAGGAAGGAAAAATATCAAGCTGCAACTCAGAGGACATGATGTAGGACTGCTTCCTCTTAGAATGTGTAAAAGAGGAAATAAAAACTAGCTAGATTTTTTTTCTCTTTTTTTTCTTTTCTTTTTTTTTTTTTTTTTTTTTTTTTTTTTTTTTTTTTTTGGTAGTAGTCCTGAGGCCGCTACTGTAGACTTAATTGGGGGAACAGCAATAGGATCTAAAAAAAGTATGGTAGACGACTTAATTCAAGCTCTTACTTTTGCCAGCGTAAATCTAGAGATACGCGAGACATCCCCATTCATTATAGCAGGGTAAAATTGTTTTGGGAATTCAGTCCTGCTCAAGAAGATAAGATAAAATTAAAATTTTCATAGTTTAACCAATGTGAACATTGTAGATACAAGCCAGAAAATGTAAGGTTAGAAATCTGTATATCTCTCAGCGCATGCCATCAGAAATGCAGCGAATCCTGTGTTCCTAAATATTTGTTTGGTAGATGCTGGCACCAAGGAGCTACAGCGCAAACATTTCAGACCAGGTGAAAAGCCTTTGCCTGAGCGATTGCAGGTTGCATTAGTTCAGATCGCAGTTTCCATCCATTAGGTTGCGGGTGAGGTCTTAAGTCCATGGTTTGCTTTCACGCTTCTAAAGGAAAAAAAGGAACTGTTCAGTAAGTTCCGATTAAACATTTGATTGAGGCCCGCTTTTCCATGGACTGACTCTGAATTTACGCTGAGGCAGCTCTGTTCAGAGCAGTGGCAAGAAACGACAGGGAACTGGTGCAGCTGTGGGGACTCTGACCCTCTGCGTCCATGAGACGATCGGCTTGGCTTTGTTTTCTCTTGAATTTTACATTTCCATGGTGGTGCTGACTTCACTGTGGCTTAAAAGTACTGCTACTGATGTAAATCAGACCAGAATCAGTTCCTGTTGCTTGAATTTATTTATTGACAATTACAGAAGTATATTTTGGGAAGCTTATTTCATGTATTTTTCGTGCCGGAGCAGACATTATACTTTGTATTTCAGACATGCATCAATATAAAAACTTTTCCGTAGCTCTGCAAACTAGAAATGGAAGCAATTCCTGTTTTCCCCAAACAGATTTTTAATCTACATAGATTTTTGCTGTTGCTGTTTTTTCCTGTTTTATCACATTACTTGTTGATGTTGTGCACCTGAAAATAAATGTCACGTAAGGATTCTCCTTTTTGATTTTGTAGGTGGTGGCCCTGGGAGATGTGCCCGACGGGACGCTGGTAACAGTGATGGCTGGAAACGATGAAAACTACTCTGCAGAACTCAGAAATGCCACAGCCGCCATGAAAAACCAAGTCGCAAGGTTCAACGACCTCCGATTCGTGGGTAGAAGTGGAAGAGGTACGTGTTTGTTCTCAGCTACATTTTGGCCATGTTCACCAGTTATGCCAAGTTCTGGTTACGTGGAGGGAATTTGAAGACAGCGTCTATCGGGTTTTCTGTGGCAGGGAATGCTGCACTATCTGGCATAGGACAATTCCAAAGGCACAGAATTAGCTGTGTGTTTTTCTTACTTTATCCTAGCTCATCTTCCATGGCACTTCAATTTTTAAACAGTAAGATTTCATTGGCAAAAAAAAAAAAAAATATAGGCAGCAAGTCACATTTTGACTCCAAAAGCTGTCCTGTCAAATTTAGAACAGCACAATATTACCCGTGTTTAAATTTAAATAGCATATTTTCAATTTAAAATGAGAATTCTCAGCCTGCTTAAAGACTCATTACCATCTCGGGGCTCCCAGGCATCCTCTGCAAAAGCTGGTGTCTGTAATAGAGCGAGTCAACCTAAAATTAAGGTAATTCCTGCACAGGTCTAAAAAATGTATGGGTTCATCATGACCTGATGAAGGCACATGGCACTTCTTCTGACCTTTCTTTCTCTGAAATAGATACAGAACAATATACAGTAGTCCTGTTATTTAACGTGCTCTTGCAAGGTGGATAGCATAGACCAGAACAGAACCGATGAGCTTAATATCTGACTTGCTGTATCTCGGTGATAACCAGTAGTACATAGTAAATAAAAAGGCCTTATGAGCGTAAGTAACAAGTAAGAGTCGAAGCTGACTTAGACTAGAACCATATAAAAATGTTGTTAGGAAGCTGCAAATAGTATCTGACACGTGCTGCTCATGCCGCATGTGAGTGGGCAGGTGTACAAAGCTTGACCCAGAAGCCCGTAAAATCAACAGAAGGACCCTTCACAACTTCACACTTTGGCTCCGATCCATAATCTTAAACCCCATAAATTCCGAGCAATCATGTTTACCTTTCTGTTACAAGACTGTTTTAAGCGCTGCTCTTGCCTTGCTGCCCTCGTCGCCGAGCGGAGTCCCTGTGCGTGGGTTGGGGGGGGGGGAGCTGCAGTCAAACCCACAGAGGAGAAGCTGGTGAGCTGCTGCTCAGAAAAAGCTCAGAGAAAAAATCGGCTTCTCTCTTTTAAGGTCAAGAATGATAAACTCTCACGTCTTCCATGTGACTTCATATGATATTTACTTAGGTATATTTCTTCTCTTTCTTTCGTATCTTCAAGTAAAATTAGAACACAACATGACGGTGTTCCAAACACAACAGTGTTGTTTAGGGACAATTCAGTGCTGTAACATTCACAAATCAAAACGATAGTGTCTACTGCACTTAAGTTGGTGTCTGTAGGCTACCTTTTTGAGCAATGTGTGCGACGGTGTCTCTCTGACTCAGGTTGAGTACTCAGGGCTCGCTGACCCCTCCTCACCATTTTCCCCTCCCTCCCCATGCGAGCATCCCCTGAAGCGTGGCTGCACGCGCGGCTCCTTCAGACATGAGCGGAGTTACGAGCGTGCTTCGGGAAAGTTACAAAGGTGACCCACTTCTGCTCGCTCGCTCTCAAAATGTTTTATTCCAAATGGGAGACAGGTCAGGCTTCAGACCGAGGAAGTTCTCCTGATTATACACAACAGCCTTTATTTGCCTTTGAAGTGAAATGCATCTGTACGTATTCTTCCAATATAAATACAGTCAGCAATCGTGGAAGAGCATGGTCCCATTGAAACATAGGTGCAAGCAATAAATACATTTTAAGAATAAAATACCAGTCCAATCCCTCTGTATCCTGCGGCATTTTTAGCTGGAGATACAGAGGGAGATGTCTTTTAAATTGTGTTGTTTGGGCTGTCTTCAAAATGCACTTGGTGGAAAACACCCGCAGCTGAGAACGTAGCTTCGTAATGCTAGCAAAGAATAATAATAGGGTAATGCAGAGAAAATTATATCCATTTACTGAAAACATGAGAGATGCTGTAATGTCTAAAAGTATCAGTCATTAAACATGTTCATTTGTTATATTAAAGGTTCCACCTTTTCAGTAAATGGAATTTGCATTATGATTCAGAGATGACTGTTTAGAAGATTCAAATGAATAGCTGGCGAAGTGGCAGAGAAGCTAATAAAAACAAACCTGTAGTTCAGTTCCTGGCCATGGTAGTGAAGCTAGAAATCATAACAGTGAACTGTGTGAGTTTCAAGGTCAAAATCCAGCGGCTAAGAGAGAACAGTCCCCATTCATACAGAAAAGCTTGGCGGGGAGCGTCGCCGAGCCCCTTACCATAAGCGGTTGCTAGTAGCTGGTCGCTTGCACACGGACATAGACCTTGTATGTCGTGTGACATCCAGGTGCTTGGGATCGTTTAAGCGATGGAGCGATTTGGGAATGCTGCGTGCTATTAGTCAGTCTTCGAGGTTAAATCTCATCACCTCCGTTGGCTGCCCATCTTTGGAGCGAGTGACTAATGTATGCTTCTGTTTACTCCTCGAACAGGGGATTGTTTTCCAAAGGTGGAGATTGTTTGCATTTGGTACGGGATTTCTGAGGTGCCGTTCTGTAGAATTTGTATAAAGCCTAAAGCATAAGGTAGCTGCTTCAAAGGGCATTGCTTCCTTTGATACTTCACTAGAGGAAAATTAACCGAAACTTTGTTTGCTGTGTAATATTTGAGTTTGAATAAGTTCAGTTGCCACCAGTGATAATGTGATGCCAGGAGTATTATGTGAACAGTGACTGAAAGTTCACGTTGGTTACGGTCAGAGCGGACGCTCTTTGTGTACCTCGGGTGATTTAAAATCCCTGCCGGAGAATAAGGAACGGCTTCAGCCGGTGACAGTTCCCTGTGCATCGGTTATCGCCCAGGTGTAGCCATCCCCATTGAAAGCCTTGCCGATCTCTTCTAAGACAGTAGGAAATTGTCATTCTTGACATTCTTAATAAATAGTTTAAATTTCCTTTCGTGGGCTTTAACTGAAATCCAGCAAGACAGTCTGATGGCTGTTTCAGGCGTAAGGCTATTGCCCAGATTTTCATTTCGGTGAATAAGCGGCTCTGCGCTGCCTGTAAGAGAGAGTTACAGCGATTCCCTGTGTTCGGGGTCTGATCCTGCCTCTCAGAGCAGATGCACCAACCAAATATTGGCCGAAGCTTAAAGAACCGAACTGCGCTTCAGCATTCGTTTCATCCCTAACAGCAAGCGCTTGCCCCTGTTGCTCTGACTGTGCCTGTCGTTCAGAATTGAAAAAAAAACAAAACCCACCCACTTGATTTTCTTGACGCCCGGAATGGGAGCTGAGAATATCACAGGTCGCATGAAACATTGAGATGTTGTATAAAAGCAATTTGGCTCGCTTTCCCGAACAAAACAGATTTACATTGGAATTGGCTGGGCTCCAGAGTTACTATTCCTCACCCTAGTTTGAGAATGCTACTGGGAAAACCTGCCCGTCTGGCTTGTAAGCTCGCGTAAGTAATTTCTGAAAGAAAAATGTAGTTTAAAACTTCATCTAATTTCAGCCCCCCCCTGCCTGATTACCTGGTTAAAAAAAATTAATCTTTTTTTTTTTCCCTCCATTCATAAACACTTCAAACTTCAAAATGCTGCTACCACAAAATACTCTGTTTTCTTAATGTATAATGAACCAGTTTAGGTTATTATGATGAAATAAATCTGATGCAAAAAGCCTGACACCATAGAAGTTCATTGGATAAAATTAAAAATAAATAGTTATTTTGGAGAGGGAAAGCTTCATGGCTCAGTAAGCATTACATATTTTCCTCATGGAATCATTAATCCCAGTAACTATCTTCTTTGTAGAACGTAACATTAAAAAAAACCCCAACAAATAAACATGTTTTCCAGATGAAAATAATTATTAATAGGTTATCATAATAGTAGCTAATTGGGAAGTGTCTTGGCTTGCTGCAGAAGATCTCAATCTAAAGCTGAGATCTGGAGCTGGAGCTCCGTGATAGCTTTCCAGCAAGGCCTTTTTAAAAACTGTGTCTTGGAAAGGACTGCAAATTAAGCCTATGTATGTATTTCCTACCGGCTATCAGGATTAGACTCATGAATAAACTTTGTGATAGTTTTCAATTTCCACGGAGCCAGAGAAAGTTTCCTTTCGCACAAGAGTAGCTGGTAGGAGAACATGAGAGAAGGATATTACTAAGCATAATCAGAAGTTTCTGCCATCAGGACTCTTCCTTCTGGATATAATTTTGGGGAAGAAAAATAATTTTAAGCTGGAATCTCAAAAATACTTAAACCCCAGAAATTACTGGCCTGGATTCTGAGCCCACTTATTTTTATTGGTCTTCTGAAGTCAGAATTTTGCTCCTTCTGTGCAGCTTCAGCTTGTGGTTGCATTATTTAAGCACTTTGTTAAAATTTGTTTTATTTTTTACTTAAACGCCTTCAAAATTATAAAAGTATGTGCAAAACAGAGGAGGATGTTATTCAACAGGATCGTAAAATCAGTATTAAGCAGCCGGCCGGGTCCTGGTCCAAACCATCGGAATGCTTCAGGGGACGCGGTATCAGATACTGGAGTAACAATGAACCGCGCTTGCCAGATAGGATGAAAATAGAAGAAATCCAACAGCAATCAAAACTGGAGGGGAAAAAAAAAAAAAAAAAGAGTCAATTGATAGAGTTTAAAAACAACCGCTTATTTATACTTCGGACTGATAAGTATGCGGCGCGAGCAGGATGCTGCGGCCGGCGGGAGGGCGGTTTGGCCGTAGAGAAATGGGCATCTCCTTTGAGTCACCCTGCAGCCCTGCCGTCACGCCGGGCGCGGGCAGGGCTGTCACGGCCCCCGGGGTGGGAAAGCCGGGCATCCGCAACGCCCCTCGCCCCGGGGCTGCCGCCGCCGGTCCTGCCGCCTGTGGGCAGCGGCCAAAGGAAGGGGCCGCACTGCTGGTCACGGGGGTCTTCTCCCTTCGGTCTGGTCCGAATGGTGAATTTTTCTCTAAATGATAGAGGCCAGAAGCGGTAATTTAATTTTTAAGTGACTTAGGGTTGCTTAGTTGCATCGTTAATTTTAATCAAGATTACTGCGTAAACCGAGTAGCGGTGGAAGAACTCAGTGTGCAGAGTCCCCGCGCTGGTACGGAGGAGCGATGGCGATCTCGAGCCAAACAGCCCGGGTGGGCGTCAGATGGATGGGCAAACCCAGCCCTTTCGAGACGATGGCTGCCTCGGTGCTGGCCTTTGGCAGGGACGTAGCGGAGGGAGGAGGGGAGGGCAGACTTTCTCATTACGCCAGTGCCGCCCGAGTCGTCTTCGGCACACACTCGCTACGTGCAGCCGGGTTTGCATGAATCGCTGATTGTGTAAGAAAGTATACGTATGATGCAGCTCCGCGCGGGGGTTTGACTCAAAAAACATCATGTGGTCTGTGAGGCTGAGCATGACCGCGGCTGGCTTTGCCAGTTCCCAAACACTCTCTGCTGGGTTACTTAAAATTTAGTCTGGGTGAAAAAACTCTCGATCAGAAAGCGTCAACAGGAGAAAAATAATGGCAGAGAGCGATCTGGAGAACTTCCTGTCTCCGGGAGCATTACTGCTGTAAACAGTGGCCATGCCAAGTGCTGAACCACTGCCCTCAGTCCAATAACAATAAATCTGTTTTTTGGTTCTGCAGAGCTCTGCTTGTACATTTTTGAAACTGGGGCTAACGATGAGGATGAGGCAGACGCTATCCTCTGAGCATTTTTCTTTTTTTTTTTTCTTTTTTTTTTTGCCATGATAAAAGGAGTTGGTCTTACCAGGATACTGCTTAAGGAAAACAAAGTACCTCTCTAGATGAAGAGGTTACATAGTTTCAAGTGATCTGTTTGCCCTTCAGCTTCCCCCCCCCTTTGTTTTTATTTTGGTTTGCCTCCTTCAGAGGCTGCTTGAGTTCTGGTAAAAATACATTTTTGTTGTGTGTACCTATGTACCTATATGTATGTACCTGTATTACAACCCAAATAACAGCTACTGTTTTGTCATCAAAATAAAATAATTCCAAGAGATGAATTAGGACCCTGGCTTCGGGGCTGGCTAGTGAATTTCAGATGACTATCCTATGACATGCAGTTCTTGTCAGCTCACGCAGGATTAGGAGAAGTGAGGATGTTGCAAATCAGTGGCTTACAATTGCTGTCAGGAGAGTCTTTTCCAGCATAGTCATGTGCATAAACCCTCCTCAGTCTGAATTGGTCTGTGTTCCCTTCTAAAACCCCTTCAGCAACAGTACAAGAAAAAGACATTTTTCTTCTATTACCGTAAAGCTGTGTGACTGTCCACCTCTTTTGCTCCCATCCTACTTCTCTCCTGTTTTTCCCATTACATTATTTCAGCACAATTTTCTCAACCTCTCCAAACCGACCTCATTCCTTTCATCTCTGCCCTGCATCAATCTCTGTCTCTTGTTCTCCTTCCTCTACTGATGCTCCTCCTGCCCACCCATCCCCTTTGAGAGCTGCTGCCTCTCAGCACAGGTTCAGATTCCTCTGCAAGCCTTTATCAGGGGAGCAGGTTTTGGCCACAAAGTGCCATGCTAGGAACTCTCCTTAATTCCTTCCGCCTTTTCCTACCGTTCCCTCAGAGGACGGGGAGCTACCTGCCATGGGGTGCAGGGAGGGAGCGGGCAGCGCGTGGAGGAGAGGGAGGAGGTTCTGGAGGGCAAGGCGAGAGGCGGGGAGGAGGGAAGCAGCTGCTCTGAAGGCTTGATGCCGCAAGAGCTCTTCAGCAGGGTGGTGCTTGGAGCAACGTGCGTGCACATCAGTTCGCTGAAGTTTAGGGAGGAACCGAAGGAAATGTTTTGGCAAAGCCACAAAGTTTCCACAGGCTAGACTGTATGCACCACAACTCTGACAAAGCCACGTCCATATCTGAAGCCACAGAGGTTGCTCTAGGTTTTAAAATTATCTCTGGTGGAACTTGGCAGGTTCCAAGTTCGTAATGGCAGCGTTATCTCCCCCATCACTGGCTGCATGTATATCCATCGAGTGACCCCAGACCTCTTCCGAGCTCTGAAATCAATGCGCATTGCATTAGTCTAATGACAGCAAGGAGGAGTCCTTCCTCTAAGAAAATAAACTCAGAGTAAACAGTCCCAGTGCACACTCCCACGCTCAGCTAGCTACTGAAGAAGTGACTTGTCAGGTTGTCTTCTGGCGTTCACCTGCTTCAGGCCACTGCAGGCGGAAGTCCCTCGCTTGCTAAAATGGCACTGATGATCATAAAAGTGCTCCTTGCCTTTCATATTCAGAGCAGTGCATTGCTTTTCCAGTGAACCCACACCTTCCTGGTTCCCTGTACCTGGTGCCTCTTCCTGCAGCCATGCTGAGAGGTCATCCTCTTCATCGCTCCGTAGGGCAAGAAGCACGTTTGTTTCCAGCTCCATGCTGGAGCACTAAGGTATGCCAGCATCTGTCTGGACAGGTAGCCAGGATGGGTCTGGCCCCAAATGAAAACCAGTGCTGGAAAGAGGGAGAGGGACTGAGACAAAATCCAGGTCTCACAGGGCTTTGTCTAGGTTCACAGCACAATGCACCATGAAATGAAGATGCCTCAGAATAGAATCTGCCAAAAACCACAACACCCATTACACCCAGATTTTCCCCACCTCACGATCAGGTAAAGTTTGAGAACAGGGCTTCGAGGGGTGAGGAAATCATAGGTTCAAACGCAAAAGCAGTCCTTGGAGAAGAGACTGGAACGAGGTGCTCTCCTCACCCCAAACGCTGCAGCCACCGAGAGCCAGGCGCGTGCCCAGAGGACCTCCAGCCAGGGAACTGCCAGGGTTGAGGACTCTGCCACCCCACCGCAGCCATCTGGCCAGGGTGCCCTTCAGGGAGGTGCAAAGCTCACACCCGAGGCATGTCCTACAGAGCAGGGACCTTCCCTGGGGCGATGCCCTAACGCTTAAAGCAGGAGAAGGGGCCAGCAGGAGAGGCTGAGTCAGCGGGTGAGCCCCGAGCAGCAGCTCCCGGACCAAACCGCCCCGGGAGGGGGGCAGAGGAGGGCTCAGGGGTGGGGGCTGGACTGGCCACACCGAGCTGCTCCTTCCCAGAGGCTGAGCTTGAGGCCTCAAGGGCGCAGGGCTGTTCATCAGGGGAAGCCCCCTCAGATATCCACTGCATCTGCTGCTAGGCATCACCTGGATGGCGGGGTGGGAGGGAGGAGGGGTGTAATTTTTGACTTAAGCATTTAAATCAAACCTGAATCCCACTTCAGGCAGCTAAATCCTCTTGTGAATCTGGGCCTTAACCTTTTCATGTCTCTCTGCCTATAAAGTGTGGGTGATAATTTCTACCTCAAAAAGCTTATTAATGGTTTGAAATTATAGCTGGGTTAAGGACTATTATTAGGCTTAAAGATCCCCAGGCATTTTCTGTGAGAAGGTGGTAGCTTTGCATTTAAGTCATTTGGTTTTGAACTGTCTTTTCCATCTGGTGTTCCTGTTGCTGTTTTTCCCTTTCTCTGAACCATTCAGCAGTGACACAGCAGTCTGCTGAATGATCGTTTCTTCATTCCACCCTAGAGCTGGATGCACTTTGTGGAGGCTAAGTCATTTCTGAACACTTATTCACAAATGGCCCAAGCTCCGGTATAGAGAAGCACTTCATTTAAAGCTAAAATGAGATTGCACTGAGAAGACAAAAAAAAAAAAAATCAAAATTGCCTGATATGCTGTAGGTCACAGCTTGAAAGCAGAGGTTCAGGTTTTGAGGTAGCCCACTCGTAGGAGCATCAGAGATTTACATTCGAGTCATCTTTGCAGGAAAAATAATTCCACCCTCTCAAAATCTGTGTTGAAACATTAGCGACATGTACGTTTGTATAGATTGCATATATACACTTCAAGTCTTAAAAATATTTTAACAATAAGCACTGCATTTTAAGACTCAAATTGTAATCTTGTGCTGCTACTCTGCTGCGGAGGCCGGGCACCCCGTCGCATCTCATTCTTCCTGTGCTGTAATTATTGTCTCCACCCAACTTCATAAGAATTTTATAGTGGTTACTGCAGCAACTCCACTTATAGTTAGAGGCTGCTTGGCTTTTCCATTAAAAGGTCTTCACCCCCATCCCAGTCTTTTAATGCTTTAATCCATTTTGCAAACTTGATCTGCAGGCTTTCTGTCTAAGAAGGCATCCCACCCCAAATATTCAGTTAAAACAGGTCACTTGGGTTGTCTTTCAGAACAGGATGGAAAAGAACCTTTCTTTTTAATTGTCAAGCGTTGTTACTCTGGTTCACGCACTAACACACACACATGCACATATCACCTCCATCGCAATGCCTAAAAGCTGGTATTTACATAGGCCGTAAGCCTAAGGATGCTAAAGTACACACAATGTTCCTGCCAGCCAAACTCCTACCACAGCTTGAAGTAGTGTCTCTGTTCTGAAATTAGACAACATCACAATATCAGGGGATTCCTGGCGGTTTTGTGTGTTTGTGGATTGCTGATGTTGGCATACAAAACTGACTAATGTCTAAATTAACTACCGGGTGTCACCCTACGCTGACTATTGCAGGACACCCTGGCTTCAGAGACCTCCTTCCTGCCACCTTGGTCCCAAATCTCTTGACCCTATGCCTCTTCTCAGTTAGTTCATTTATGTCCTTTCCCATAAACTCAGAGTTATTCTCCTACCTGTCTTCTGCTGCAGCTCCCTTCCTGATGAATGGCCATGACCATTTAGTACCCATACCTGGTGTCTCCTGCTACTCAGCTGCCACGGGTTTTTTTTTTTGCTCTAAACACAATAAATTGTTCTTTTGTAGCATCTCCGCTGAAGCACATTCACGGGAAAAGTAACATTAAGTTAGTAGAAGCAGTAACCTGAGGGAAGGAACCCAAAGGAATCCAATTGAGATTGATGCCTTGCGCCTAACGTTTCAGAAATGAACATTTCAAATGAGCGCATTTCAAATCCGAGTTTTTTTAAGCAGAGAAGGGCCATCAGGTGCCTCGCAGGCAAAGAGCGGAGCGGCAGCGGTGGCTGCGCTTTTACACACGTTGTCGGGCTGTCAGGGAAGGGATTAGCGCAGAGGCCCCTGCAAGGCTGGAGGAGGCGGTGGACGGTATCATCGTGACAGCACGTGGGATTGGGAAGTGAAACCACTCATCAGCGCAGAAGTGAAACTGGCCGCGCACAAACTCTTGTCAAATTAAAATGTAAACATCTGGCAAAAAAAAAAAAAAAAAAAAGAGAAAAATTGTGGCTGTTTTAGTGAGCGGAGTCCCACCCTTGCAATGCTTCAAAATGTGAGAGATCCCTGATTGTGCAATGGAGAATCCCTCTTCTGAGGGATTCAGCTCAAATACTAAACGTGTTACTACAGTAATGGATAAAAAGCAGCATTCAGGCTGTGATTTTTGAGTCGATGGTGACACATTTCCGGGATGCAAGGTGTTAGCATTTTTTTGTTTATACCAGCAGGAAGATGCCCTTTTTCCTGAGGAAAGGGATTTGAATGTTGGTACCTCTGTAGCACAGCAAAGCAGGTGCTTTGCTACAGAAAAGCGACTTTAGGACCTGCTACCTATGTGGGCATTCTCCAGCGCAAAGGAAAACGTGTAGTGTAGGGCACAGGTCCTGGAACATGCCTGCTATACCTGAGGGCAAGGGGTATGCACAAAATATTGCTGTGCGTCAAGCTGCGGAGGGCCCAGGTCAGCTTTATTTTAACAGCTAGGTCACACCAAGCGTAGAGCCAGCTTCTGCATCTGTTTGGTTAAATATTTCATGTCCACAGCTTGCAGGCTTAGTGTTATGTCTTTGATTTATGAAATAAGAAGATTGTCAGGAACAATTTCCAGAAGAGTGTCAGGAACTGTCCTTGTCACCCACATAATGGTTTTAAGGTAAAATTCAATTTTAGTGCTTGCTTAGGTTGACAGCATCTCTATTAGTTACTTGATTTCAGTTATGTAATTTTGGTTGCTTAATATAGTTCCTGTTTTGCCTTAGGTTAAATGTACATAAGTTTCACCAAAATAATGCCTTGAAACTCTTCCACCCCAGACACAACCTTCCTCCAGCCTTCTAGTGCCTGGCATGCCCAGAGCCGCCACGGGAAAAGCAGGGGCACTGCTGCTCCCCACCACAGCGTTTGGCCTGTTGGCTGGCAATAAGCGATGGAGAACAGATGAAAAGAGAGTGAAGGGCACGTCTTGGTTAAACACCCAGTAGTGCTGCAGGGAGCTGGGAAGGAAAGGGAAGGGGAGAAGCCAGCACCAGCCGGGTTCCCACAAGAGCAAGTTGCTTTTCCACAGCTTAACGCAAAGCAAATTCAATTGTTCATAGTGGGGTCTAATTTTGCAGCAGGGTCACTTTCGGCCATTTGCATGACAACTTTGCCCCATATAAATCCAGAACAAAACACCTATTGATTTAATGCCATGAAGATTTCATTCTGGGTAAGTAGATGCTATGTAAACACAGATATAAGAACTTCCTGGAGTGAGACACTCGACAGAAATGTTCAAAAGTATACCTTTATGCTGACCCAGGCTGGTTTGGCAGGAGGCAAGTGGGTGCATTTCCCAAATCTCCAACTTGACACATGCTTACAGCTGCAAAACAGATCACAAACAGATCCGTTGCCCATGCAACTGATTTGCATGGGCAGTTCTTGCATTTCTTTGGGCAATCACCCTGATTTGCTGACAGCTCCCCATGTGGGCATTTATCTGCTTGGACCGTTGGTCTATGGTGGTCAGAGTTTGTAAACCATTTACAGCATCATAGCGGATGAGGCGAATAACATTTTTTTCTCGTATTTAAACTCAGTGGTATCTGTGGTGCTGATGGTAAACAAATGATGTTCTTTTTCTGATGCCGCTTACTTCAGCTGCACCTCTCTTCTGATTAAATGGCCAGCAGATCAAACATGACAGGCAAAGTTGTATTCTGATAGTGTGAAATTGTCACCGGGTGCAGGAGAAAACAGTCACCATCTGAGCACAGAATTTGGACTTGTGCAGGTTTTTTGCAATTGGACATGCAACCTGAAGACCTACAAAAATATTTCACTCGTATGATGAGCAGCAGCTAACTAATGAAGGGTCAAATTAGGTTGTCCCTTCTTGTCCTATTGATCACATTTGGAGTATTCAGCAGCTTAAGTGGTAAGAATGGCAAAATTTGGCACCAGTTTATAATACTTGATATTTGAGAATGAGTATGTGAGTGTGTGTGTATCACATCCTGCCCAGAGATACAGTCAGGTATGTTATTAAAATGCAGTAGACATCTTTGCTTTGGCAGATACCCAGGAAGATGTTGTGAGAAATTGTAAAGATGTATACAATTGATCATTTAGCATGGTTTAATAAAAGTAAGTACATAAGCACTAAAAAGTAGGAGCTGGATTAAAAAAAAGTATCATAATCTTTCTTACTAGAACCTGGAAGTCTCTTACTAATATAATAGAAATGTCTGAAATATAATTTGTATTGCATTTGTGTATTACATTTCAAATTTTTCCATCTATACCTTTTGTCCTTGTCAGCACAAGCATGCTTGGCTCCTTTCCCTTTTATCTTCTTCTTTTTATCAAATAATTTACTGTAACAATTTAAAAACAAACAAAAAAAACCCAACCAACCAACAACAACAACAACAACAAAAACCCACCAAAAATGCCAGCTCTAATGACACATCTGTGATCATCAGAATAAATCCCAAAAGCAAAAGATAGTAATTACAGCCACATCATCTCTTGGCTTCCCTTGCTCCCCCCTTCCCCCAACTCCCCACCCTGGGTAAACTTCTGAAGCTTTAGCTTCATTTTTTTTCTGTCCTCATTTGGATGAACCTCCATCAATGGAATCAATGGCATCAATGGCTCTTTTTCCATGAGAAAGAGGTGGATTGAAGTGATAAGTTCAAGATGTGGCCTCTCTTCCCTAAAGCGAATCTGTTCTCATTCCCCTTTGCATCTGCCCGTGCAGCCACTAATATTTTAAGCGTTACCTTCCTACCCCCAGATCCGTCTGGTCATGACACTGCTCAGGGATGACTAAAGCAGCACACAGGAGCTTCATGTGACCATGTTATCACTTGGGATTCATTTTTTCCCCCCTTGGTTCCTCACAAACATTCCCAGGGGCCATAGCTTACAAGCCTATTGCTCCCTCTAGAGCCCTTCAGTGCTGTTCTGGGGGACCACTTAAATAATCTTTCATCGTGCTAGATGTGAGCTCACTGCTCGTTTTGCTTCCAGCCTCTGCCAGATGGGATGCAGACTGAATGCAGTCTTCAAGTTCCTGTATTGCAGTGTAGAGCATGGGCACAACACCTTCAGGTGCTTGGGTCTTGGAGGCTGATCTTCACCTTTTGCTGGTCCAGGAACAGTATTGCTGAGCAGGCGCTGGTGGACAGTGTTATGCTTTGTGCTTCCTTCCCTTCTCTTGCAGCTTTGCACAGCATCAGAGATTCTCATGAGCAGTTCTGTGAAGTTATGAGCTGGGGACAACTGGTTTAATCTGTCTGACTCCAGCTGTCAAATCAGCAGTGACTCTTGAGGGCACTGTTGATAGTACAGTCTCTAGCAAACCCATCAACAGTCTCTAGGTAAAAGTCAGTATTGCATTTTGGCCAGAAATGCTACTCTTTACATCATTTTTTCTGAAAACGGTTCTGACCTTACCGCTCTTGCAAAAATAAACATCACCAAGCAATTTTTCCTACCCTAGTTGTGAGGGAAGACTTGATGGAAGCAGTGAGTTTTGTGCTCTGCCCTTACACATATGAGGGTATGCTCAATGTCTGTGGGAAGGATTTCCAAAGGCAGAGCCCTGTCCCACATCCTTGTACTCGTGAGGTGCTATGGGCCTAATATTAGGAGCTGCCAGGGACAGTTACAGAGAGAGCAACAGCCTCTGAAGTGAGTCTTGCATCCCAGTGAGGTACAGCTTTACATTGACATCACCCTTCAGCCCTTCCACCATTGGCAAAGACTCCCACAATGACGCAGTAGTGATTAGCTTCAATATATTGAGTCACGTATCATAGACCCGAGTTAATTTGTGTATGGTTTTCTGTAAATTTGTGGGACTGTGTAACCCAGAGGGTCTCAGATTTTGATGTTAGCCAATGGAGGGCTACGCGCTGGCCTGCTGTGACTGCTGGGATGTCATCAAATTGTCATCATGACTATCTGAGGCATCCAAAGCAGGCCAGTGTTTCCGAATGTGTTCTTCAGTTCCTTAGTACCTCTTTACAGTCACTAGAGAGGTCAGTCCTTCACACAGGCTATCTGAGTCAGTTTTGGTGGCACCCACCCCTTTTGGAGCTGAGCAGAGACACTAAGTGCTCTGTGCAGGTCTTCTGCTGATAGTTAGGAGATCCACTTTCTTAGGCATCAGAAATCATGGCATCTGATATAGGCTCCAGTGCTAGGGAGTCTGAATACAGCCTCCACTAACTAATCTGATATTATTTCTGCCAGTGCAGTCTGCTGCATGTTGCATATGTACGTGTGTGTACGTATATGCATGCGCTTGTGTGTAAGTGTATTAAGCAAGTGCATACTGAAAATAAAAAACTGTATCATAATACATAAAAGCAAGGAGATGTTTGTAGTCCTGCTGTCATCCCAAAACAGGTATATCCATAAAACACAGATTTCACTAACAATACCTGCAATCTAAATCTACCTTTGTCAACAAGACACATAAATGATGAGTAATGTAGAAGCTATGAATAAAAGTGATAAAACCACTTAATAAAGCTAAATGTAAATGAAACAGAATAACCAGAGAAAAAACGCAGCCAGAATTATTGGTAAGCAGCAATGAGTGACACGTAGGTTTATGGTTATATAGTCTTGTGGTTAACCAGTATGTGGTTAATGAATAGTCTTCTGTCAACAAGAAGTAAGCTAAGTATCTTCCTGATTTGCCGACTTGTGTCACAACCTTAAATAGGTTTTGAGATCTACCCCATTCTGTAGAAAATCTTGAAAGCAACTTTACCTCCCTCTTCTTTATTCTGGTCTTGTAGACTGGTAATGTGGCCACATTTTACTACATTTCACTGTTGTTATAAATTTTTTTCTGTGTTTCTTTTCTATCTGGAAAATCCACAAAAGCATTCTAAAGAAATAAATTGAGTGTGTATTCTAGCAGGAGCACCTTACCAAATGCATCAGCAGTTGTCAATCCCCACCCCCCCTTGATGGGAAGCAAGATGGAAATACTACAGGTTATTAAAGAGAACAAGTATATTTTCAAAGTCTCTTTCAGCCTCAGTGATCTAAGAGGTGTATATAATGATACAGGGAAACTATTTTTGGAAAGAAGGAAGATCTACAGGTGCCTCTGATATTTGCTAAGTCTAATGCTATGGATGATAAAGTTTTTTGGAAGGAAGTTTATTGAACTTTATTACTGATGCCTAATAGAAAGATCTGTTGTGCTGACTGAGAGAGAGTAACAAAGCTGTAAAGCTTTATCACGTAATTTGGTATTTAAAGAATGTCAAGAGCACAGCAGTCCTTGGTCTGGGTAGATGTAGGACCCAAGAGTTGAGGGCCAAAGGCCCCAAGACAGGGATCTGAAATTACTTTTGCTTCTGTTACAATTCTTTCCCTCTCAGGGACTGCTTTCTAGCGAGGATGTGGAGGTGGGAAGACACTGGCCTGGGATTTGCGAGGCTTGTGTTTCAGCTTCTGTTTTGTCAGGGCTGTGATTCAGGATTATAGTCGGATTTGGTTGCAGCAGCCAAAGTGGTTAGCATCGCTGGCCACAGGCTTCCTGTGAGATCTTGGCCAAGACACTTTATCTCCCTACAGTTCCTCATCTGTAGAGTGGGGAGAATACCTCCCTAATTCACAGGGATGCGATGAGGACAGTTTCCAGTAACTGCTGTGTGTGTGTGTGCTCGCCGTGATGTTGATGCAGACCATTAGCACCGAAGTACGAACTGCATTAAGAGAAGTATTGAATTGCAAGTGAATGTGCGTGGGGGGGAATATTGCTGCTAGCGGCAGGCATTTATATTTACATTTATATTTAAATTTATATTTATTTATATAGATAAATGAAGCAAACAATAAAAATGGGAAGTCTTAGAAGGGAAGAAACTTAGCACTCAGGAGGGCTGGAGCCAAGTGGTAAAATAAAGCAGGCAGAGCTGTATGGGAAAGCTCGCACAGCATGTGCCTGAAGGAGGAGAACCTCGATTTTCTTACAACAGTTCCTGGTTATCTAACTTGAGGTGATGTCCCTTGATGTCTCTTACTGATAACGGAGATTCCTGTCAGTATCTGAGTCCTCCATGATGCTGAGATAACTATGCTAAACCTGCTGACAGGCAACCTTTTTATTGTTGTTCAGGCCGAAGCCATAATGAATGCATATACCAGGTCTTATCAAAGATGCAGAAAGTTCCTTTTGTTATTTAAAAAATGCCTGAAGTAAATGCTGGCATTGACCAAAAGCAAATCCAGAGGCAGCAGGATCTGAAGGCTTGCAATTACAAGGGGATATGAGACCCTCCTTGGCAGCCATCAAAATGAGTACTCTTCCCAATTCAGAGCTGTGCCATGCACATAACGATTTTGAAAAGGTCTTCACAGTTTTCTTACTGAATAATAGAGAAACTAAGCATAAAACTCTGCTCTGTCTTCATGAAATATTTTAATTCTCTGTGGACAAGTCGTAGCGATTTTTTTTATTTTTTCCATTCCCTTGTTTCTTGGCATTGCGGTAGCAAATTATTTTTAAAGGGTTCTGGTTCGCAATATGGAATTGATCTAATGCTAGCTTCAACCACAAAGCGTGGGATTTTATGAGCTGCCTAGGGGATCCAAGCACCCAGTTCTCTTTAATTTTAACAAGCACTGTTGATCAGATTCCCGTGGCAGTTTTGGAAGAGTTACCCACGATTTCTAAGCCTCTCTGAACTAACACCCTTTAGAAAGTGCAGATAATGTACCAGCAGTCATGTAGATCAGATAAACTCTAACTGTTGGGGTAACCTCCTTTTCTTACAAAGTGTACATCATTTAAATAGAAATTAATTTTTTTTTCCCAAACGCTTTGAGCAGTTGCCACAGAGGGAATGCATCCAGCACCAGGCAGTTGTGAAGTTATACGCCCCGCTGCCTGGGCACATATCTGTCTTTAGATACAGACAGCTCAAGCGTTTTAGTGCCAGTTGGTGTGTTCTAGTGCTGCCTGCAATGAGGAGTCCACCTTTTCTCGACACATATGCTTAGTAACTTTTCTTCCTTTTGCAGGGAAAAGCTTCACGCTGACTATCACGGTCTTCACAAATCCTCCACAAGTAGCCACATACCACAGAGCCATCAAGATAACAGTGGACGGACCTCGCGAACCCAGAAGTAAGTGAGCCGATGACAGCATTTGCAGAAGGCCAAGCTGACGGTTTAGTATAGGGGTTCATCACCAGCCTCGTGAAATGCAGCAATACCCAATGCATGTGGAGCAGTGGGTGTCTTTTAAGCCAAGGCTGTCCTATGAATGGTTTTAATTATGCCTTCCCGAAGCCTTATTTTTCATGGGTGTCCAGCTGATCTAGAATATGACTTGCATTGCATTTTTAAAGTATCTACCTAGGGATGACTTGGATCATACCCAAAAGCTGACAGAAGGGATGCTGGTAAAAGGTGGGCAGCGTATACCTTACGCATCATTTCTTGCTAGTGTTGCCTTTCAGATGTTAAGAGAGTTTTAAAGCATTGGAAACCAATATGTCATTGATCTAACTTTTCAAGCTCAGTCACCTTGCAAAAATAAATAAATGCCCGAGAGAGGATACCTGGTTGCCGCCTTGTGGAGTTCACTGTACTTCATGCCGTTGTATAGCTCAGCAGCACCCATTTTCACAGACAGCCAATCTTTCCCCCTTTTTTTTTTCCCTTCTTTTTTTAAGACTCAAGTACAAGGAGGAGATGAATGGTTTGATATGTCAAGGGGAATACCTGCACCTTCCACACAGGCAGTTGTTTTGTTCAGTTGGTGAGGGCGGGCTGTTTTGGGGGAGGGGGGGGAGTGAAGTGAGGGCAAAGGAGATCCACAGGTATAGATGCTTCTGCAGCTCATGTGCTGCCTGTTACCAGAGGCAGTCGTTAACCTCAGTCACTAGCTTGAATTGGGCATTTTCATATTTTTATCAAAATGCCCTGGTGGAAATTGAGGTTTGTGGTTAGTTTCTTGCAATCCTCCTGCATGCTTGGCAGAAGTTCTGGCTGTTGCTTAAGTGGAATCATCCCAGGAGAAGAGAGCAGCAGGATTCAAACACCCACTAGAGAACGAGACTTGTAGCTCAGGATTGCTTAACTTGGGGGGAGAAAAGAAAAAAAGAAAAGAAAAAAAGAAAAAAAAAGAAAAAAGAAAAGAAAAGGAAAGAAAAGAAAAGAAAAGAAAAGAAAAGAAAAGAAAAGAAAAGAAAAGAAAAGAAAAGAAAAGAAAAGAAAAGAAAAGAAAAGAAAAGAAAAGAAAAGATTGAAACTTCAACTAAAGTTTAGAAAACTCATGTCTTGCCTGTACGTTTTCTTCTCGAGCTTTTGCACGTCTGAGTTGCATCATGATGCTGCATTCATTTAATGGAAAAATCTGACCTATATTTTTTTATATTTGAGGCCAGACTTTAAAACAAATACTGCTGTCAGAGTAAGGCTTCTTATTTAGCTTGTATTTATATTTTTTGAAAATTGTGGTTGAATTGTCCCTGAAAAATACCCCTGGTGAACAGGGCAGCTGTGCACATAAAAAAAAAAATAATTTGTATATGCAAGTTTCAGATTTGCATATGCAATTACCTGGGCATGTTCATAGTTTGCTGACAACAAATAAGCTTTAGTTTTTTGAATATGAGTCTGCAGGAACGGTAAGAAACAAAACCATCCTGCAGGCATACTACTGTTTTAAATCAATTCTTCAGTTGGTATAATAGTTAATATTTAATGAGATTCTACATTTTTAAAAGGAAGTAGAGATATAATACATACTGAAGCAACATACGTATCTTCCTGAATCAAATGAATGTAAAGGCTTCCTTGTAAATAATTTCACTTTGTCATAGGTAAATCAGCTGCATAGTGGAGGCGTGATGCGTGTCAGGAGAAGAGGTCGAGCCCCTCCCCCCCAGCAGGAATGCACAGCTCCTTTTATCGCTAAGTCATTCGTGACACAGCGTAGAAGGGATTATGCTCCTTTCATTTGTCAGTGGGCTGCAAAGTCCTTCGGTTTGACTTCTCACCAAGGGTTTCTGAATCGCAGCGGCTGTTGCCATCAGTTTGGCAGCTCCTCTTTATACATTTGACTGAGATACAGATTGGCCTGAAGAAATATACCACGGGCGGTGAAGGAAAAAAGAGGTGGTACCCAGTGCATTCTCCATTCGGAGGCAGTTCTGGTGGGTTTAGGATATACATGTATTTTTCTGTACTCTCACTCGGTGGGTGTAGCCTATTTTGCATTGGTTCAATTAGATCAGTTACATGTGTAGCCTGTACAAAAATAGACTGCAGAGCTGTTACCTGCACCAACTCACATGCAAGATTTGCGGTTAGACTTCTCAAAACATGCATTCTGTGTACTGAAGGGATTTAAAATGATATCGGCCTTCTTGTATTGAGATTACAATCAAAATACAAACTGCTAGATTAGGGTATTTCTAGTTTCAGTAATCAATATTTGGGAATGTTCATGCTTACAGATCCATGACTCGCTTGCATGAGCTAAAGGAATTACAGAAATACTGAGATGTATTTTCTAAGATGTCCCAATTGGAAAGAAATCCATGGAAGACAGTAATGGGAACAAAATTAGATAATGCTGTGTTACAAAGATCTAGAAAAAACATGCTGAAGTCCAAAACCAACTCCACCAACAGTTCTTGATTCATTTACTTTCTGTTTGTAACGGTTCTCAGACAGCCTGAATTCTAGTGAGTGCCTGCATTCTCTGTGAAAAATGCTGGGAGGTAAGGGGCCACTTCTAAGGAGGGAGGCCATCCGAGACAAAAGTCAGAACTTCACACCAGGATGATTTTTAGTGAACTTTACGGGACGCAAAAATACCTTTTTAAAAAACCTTTCAGATTGATTAACTTAAGAAATAACAGAAACATTTTCTTTTGTCTTCAGAGAATGTTGGATCAAGAGCAGTTTCTGAGCCAGAGTTAGACAGGTTCTCAAAGTGGGTTTTTTCTCTTCACCTGGGCACACTTGGGGAAAAAACTTCAAAAAGTAATACAGAGCAGGATTTGAAGCCATTTTTGAAAGACAGGAAAATATTCATACCAAAGGTTCCAAAAGCAAATATGCAAAGCACAGATTTTTCCGCTCACTGGGATGTGTGGAGATGTCACAATAGGTGATGATAACACCGTGTGAATCATCACAGATGCCACCTTCACTCTGCACAAAGCTCTGCAGACTTTGGGTTCTTGCACGTCCCATTGCACATTTGGTCATGGTCACTGTGATGGCCAGGTCTTTGCCTAGCAGCATATTTGCCTATGTAACTACTGGAATTACATTTACAACTGTGATAATTACTCGTGCGCAGGACTGATACCATTGTCCTTTTTTTTTGCTGTTGAATTTCTGGCTGTGCCTGTCCAGATGACACTTCTCATCAAATTGTCATGGCTTGTAGAGAGAGCCAAGGTACTTCAGAATCTTTTCTCCACTGTTTCCATTATGTATTTTTAAAATCTCTTTTGAACTTAACATTTTCATTCTCCAGCTCTGAATCAATGCTTTTTTTAAAAATTTTTTATAAAAAGAAATAATACTGCACTGTCAGAGAGAAGGGCAAGATGACCTAACCTATCATTTTCTTCTCCAACTTCTATGATTCTATGATTCATAAAGCAATTTATGTTTTTATGAGCTAAGTCCATGGGGAAAATCATTAGCAGTAACCAGATCAAGAGTAGTGCTCCTGATGAAAATACTTTTGGTTAGGAAACTTGGTAGAAATAGTATGACTCTTAAATTAAATATTTCCCTTAGGCCATTTGACCTACTGTGTACATCTGCTGAAAAATTAGGTTTTTCTTCTTTTTACTGCTTCTTTCTGTTTTCTCATTGAATTGTTTCAACCTACATAGCTCTGAAAAATTCACTAATGGACCAGGTGCCTGAAAATGGTGCAAAATGGAAAGGCTACATGGATTTAGCCCCAGTGGGCCTGAGATGTCCAAGGTTAAGCTGGGCATTAAATGTGATTATCCCGTATTGGATATGTGGTTTTCCCAAATACTTTTTTGGCATCCTTATATAAGAGGGCAGGATGCTGAGGAGCAGAGAGAGAGAGAGAGAGAGAGAGAATAATATTGCCAAGCAGGATTTGAGAAGGAGCTTAAAAAGCTGCTGGCCCAAGAAGTGCCTTTTTAGGAATGGAAATTTTATTTTGCCTCCTGGCCTTAGGTCAACCACAGTTAAGGACACCCTCAGACCCTGATCTGAAGTGATCCCGTCTCACTTGTAAGGTTCAAAGAAAGCCCACGGCCTGTAGTTGATCTGAAGGAAACCTTCAAACACCCGTTTGCCCGGCCTGAGGTCTTTTTTAGGGAATCCCCAAGGACTGATGGTGCTGAGTGCACCTGATCAGCTCATCCTTTCCCCTGCCCTGTCCAACCTTTGCCCCTTGGACTCCCAGAGCAGCTTCTGGGAGGAGAGTTGGCAGAGCCCACAAGGAGCTGGCATAGCCCGTCCCGTGACAGAAGCGAGGAAGACTCTGCATGTGTCAGGCTGGGGAGAGATGATTCCTCTGAGGGTTTCACATCACTCCCACCTTCAGCCTTCCATGCAAGGAAAAGCCAAACAGTTCTCCACAAAAATTTTTCATCTCAGTGAGTGGAAATAATACTAAATGCCTTCATTTCTTGCTTGCTTTCTGCTGCAAGTGCCTCCATCTGTTGGAAACTGAGACTAACATGTACCAACAAACAGTTTAGAAACTGTGAAAAAATGAATCATCATGTCATTAGAATAGACCCACCATACAGATTTCGGTGATGGCTTACCAGATACTTCCATTCACCTGGAGACTTACAGTGCCTAGAATTTACTTAGCAGAAAAAATGCAGGTGGAAAAGGTGGTGTTTGCAAGTTGATTGTCTATATAACAAAAATGCAACAGGGACTCTTTCTTCCTTTGCTAGCACTAGCTGCGTGCTCCGCAGCACACCGCCCTCTCAGTATCACAACCCAACTTTGCTAATCGCTTTTTAAAAAATCTTGGCTAAGGTACTTGCCCCGAAAGCTTCCAATCTAAACAGACCGTGTGCAGACAAAAGAAAGGGATGGGCTGCAAGAGCAGCCGACAGTTGCGTGCCGCCAGGTCTGTGCCTGTGCATTTGTGTCTCGGTGTCCTATTGTCTGGGGGACACCGACGTGGGCGGACTAGTGCTTAAATTATGGGTGCACTCCGGGGATGTTTGTAGTTGGCTTGTGCAATGGTTATCTGCAAGCGCGTAGCGGCTGGGGGAGGTTACAAAATGTCGCTAGCTCAAATTCACACAATGTGACTTAATGCGTTGCTGTGTCTAAATGGATATGGGAATCATTGTTGGTTTCCTTTCTCTGTGTGTGTCTCATCGAAGATGGACAAAGACGAGCAATTGAATCCATTTAAATAAAATGGATATATTATTACAAGGGCATGCTTGCAGACCGAAGGAGCTGTTTCTAAACATCAGGCAGGACAGTCCTAGCAGCCCCACCAGCAGCCAGGCCAGCTCCGCGGTTCCCCAGCGCAGCAAGGGAACAACAGCCTAAATGTGCATCCTGCGGTTGAGCACGTCTCCCCTCACTGTGAAAGCTGTGCATGCAACCAGCCCATTTTTCATAATGAAAGTACACAAAGAGTGAAAGAGCAGAGGGCAGTTTGTCCCTTTGTGACTTGTGTTTTCTGAAGAAAAGTGAAGAGTGAGAGGGAAATCAGCCTGTTTCCACTACGCACGCACTTTCACACGACCAGCCTGAATTACTCCAGTGATACAGCACTGGAGCCTCTGGTTTAGCGCAGGACCGTATAGCACAGGAGCACCACATAGCACAGGGCCGCCTGACACTGGATGTTAAAAGTTTGGCTGCAGAACGGGACCAGAAGTTGCATGTCTGGGTGCAGTCAGCTCTGCAGAGCATCCATGGGTACCTCCGCGGCTCTCGGGTCCCGCTGTCCCAGAAAGGCCTCTCTGTGCCCCACATCCCATCTGTGGATAGTCAACACCCATCTGCTTGGCCCTTTGGGCTGGGGCAGCTCCGGGCTGAGGTTGGCCCCCTCACAGTGTCTGGGGGGTGCTGGTGCAGCACCAGCCCATTGTCTGGGGTCTCAGAGCCTCCCTGCCTGTCTATCCCGGGGGGCTTTCACTGGCAGCAGGAACGCGAAGCAAAGCCCCTGCTCTGGAGCAGTCGGTTTCAGGCTGGAAATCGCACCGCCGTACCAGCAGGCACGCTGCCCACGAGATGACAAGAGCAGTAAGAGCAAAGACCTGTAGCTGCTGTAACTGCCCCAGTGCAAAGATCCCCCAGCGCAGGCGAGGTGCAGGCAGGACCTGCTTCGTACGGACTTTAACAGGCTAGCAGCTACCTGCAGTGCCTAAAACCAGTGCTGGTTGTTCTCCACCAGATGCACAAAGGATTATGAAATTTATATGAATGGTCAGCATTCCCTGGCCTGACAGTGATAGGAGGGATCCTTTTTGTCCTACTCAATAGGTAGGACCTCAATAGGTTTTTAATACTGGCATCCTTGAGGTTTCATGGTGCAGACGCTTCTTTTCCATATGGAAAAAATGGAACAGGATTATTTTCCCTGGCATTTATCAGCCTCACTGCTGAGTCTAGTTAGGAGAGTTGATGTTGAGTGATGCGAGGCAAGGAATTTGTCATTTTAGTTCAATAAAATTGTCAAATACGTGCAATATGAAATCTTATGTCAAGACTGCATTTCTGGGAGTGTGGTAGCTCATATATAGTTGCTTGCCTAGTTATTTGGCCGTTTTTTTAAAGATACATAGAAGTGTTGACAAGGCGAGCTCCTTCCTCACATAAGCAGATAAACAGGAAACCAGAGTTACTGCGGTGTGGGCTAGGAACAGCGGTAAGACTGGCCCAGTCCTATAGACATTATTTCAACTCCTTTTCTGAGTCACTTAATCCCACATAGCTCTTTCCCTGCCCTTCCCCCCCTTGACTTAGTGTAATTTTAAATTGAGAACAGGTAGGTAGTTGTTTTTCATTTCTTTCACTTTTTTCATCTTGGTCTTTTTTTTTTTTTTTTTTTTTTGGTTTTGCGCTTCATTATTGTATCAACTAGCGGTTGAACGGCTACAAAGACTGTGGTGAATATTTTTAAGTGTTTACCTATATTTGCATGTGGGATTTTCAAGGGCTTTACAGCCTCAGTCTACCTCTGCTGAAATCAGTGGGCAAGTACTCTGAAACTGTGAAAAAAGCAGAATTAGATGAATGTATGTTACTTCTGAAAATGCTTCCTAAGCAGTCAGTAGGTCTTTCTCCTGTCACCTGCACTTAACCTACAAAGAATTTGTAGCTGTTAAGATCGGTGAACATTTTCCATAGAAATGGAAAGCCTTTGGGGGTGGGGGGAGCATTTTCCACAGAAATATGGCAAAAAAACCTGTATAGATGCCACTTGTATTGTGTGTGTATGTAAAGAGAAGCATTAATATGCAAGCAGTCTGATGAGTAGGTTGGCCATAGGCGATGTGGTCCCCACTGAAGACCCTAGTTCACCGACATGCCAAGTGTCTTTCCAGTGAAGTTAGTTGGTGATGCTTTGAATCCAAGATTTCTAAGTCTGGTCCTTCATCCATCGTCCTTCAGCAAGGCAGGCCTTTGAATGGCAGTCACTAAATGTGAGCGAGCGAAAGGTTTGTAGCAGCCAACATGGGGAAGAATGTGGAAGAAGCTTCAAGAATGACTTGTCACTCAAACCCCATGTTGCACCTGCCTACTGTGGTTCGAAGGGTGTCCTATAGCCCCTACCCTTCCCAGAAGGAGGTTAGCTAGCACAGCTGGGCTGGTGGAGCATCAGTCAGCAATTCTGCTGTCCCCTCCAGGGCTCACCACCGAATGCTTACTGCACTGCTGGCAGATGAGAAAGTTTCCTTCGGAGATGGGCTGGAGGGTAGCAGGACCCCATTGCACACAACCTCTGCCGCCTGCCTGCTTCGCCCTGCTCTCCGCAGGAGGTGGGAGCGGGGGGTCTTTCTCTTCCACAGGCTCCTAAGGGAGCTGGCAGAAGCGGGAGGGAAACTTTCACCCTGTCTGGAGTGGTTAGCCACTCCCGTTCGCCAAACAAGCTTTTGGCAGTGCAGGACCTTTTCTGAAGCCTCTGTTTTTCTGAGGAGTTGCCTTACTTACGGGTTTACCAAAACAAGACGTGTCTGAGAGAAAGGCCGGATGAAGCTGTGTGGCACTTTTAGTGAACAGCCCTATCTTCTTCTTGGAATAGAACTGGTTGGGGTGAAAACCCATCTGCGCTGCAGTCCCTCCCAGCCTCCCCTGCCCTGGATTGTCGGGAGGTGCAGCAGTCTCCTCCTTGCAGGCCCATCCGAAAACACCACGGGCCTTCGCTTCATCCTCTGTCACCCGTTGTGAAGAACGCAAAATGGACTTTTGCTCTGTACCTCCATTTGTGCCCTTGCTTTTTGCTTGTCTGCTGCAGTTGGGAATTGTAATGAGCAAATGCATTTTCTGTTAGTGTTTAAGTGATAGATCTCGGTCAGACCGTGCCTATGTCAGTGCTGCGCAGATCTGTGCAAAGCGTGAGGGCGAGTGATGCTTGGGAGAGGCCGTCTCGACTCCGCTTCTGAATTGTCAGAGGAGGAGTTGTCTGTTGTACGAGGGCACGATGCGCTCGTTAATAACTGAAACACATCCTAAAGCGAGGGAAGGATGGAAATATCTCACTTGCCTTCTTAGCCATGGAAAAGATAAGGAACAGCCTGTAAAAATGGGAGGAGACATGAGAAAGAATTTAAGCAGCCACAAATAAAAAGTTGACATATTTCTTTTTTGTTTTAATAGCCCTTGACCTGTAGTCTTCCTTTGCAGAGTGTTGTAGTCTGAGTCCATTAAGCATGACATGCACCAGGCCATCTTCTCAAGGCTGACCAGTCCAGAAAAGCCAGGCTATGTCATGACCTTAGCACATAAAGCTGCAGAAAAATTCAGGCGACAGTGTTGATTTAATTATTAAGGATTCTGTTTGTCTGAGTCTGTCTGCCTCTCCTACCTACACCCTGCATTATAGGCTGTTCTTCATTACCTGCTCTACCTATCTTCGCAATCTAGCCGCAAACAGTTTTGGTTGACCACACCACTTCCCTCTTGAAAGTTAATACTGTTTGACTCATTCTGTACTGCTAACACCAAGCCAAAGAAAACAAGCCAAAGAATAACCTGCTTGTATGCAGCTTGGAAACTTCTCAGAGGCCCTGCTTTCAAAATGCTATACAGTAGCTTACTATATCTCTGCAGCTGCAAAGAAAATGAGGAAAGCAAAAAATGGTTCAAGAACCTAAAATAAAGACTAGGCAGAACCACATGAAATTTATGAGCTTTCAGTGAACTGTAGTCCTGTGTAGGCACAATGGAGCATTAGTACGGAGGAGGGACTGCTTAGTAACCTACAGATTAAAATATCCAAACTCATTTATTTGGAGAAACAGGTATTTTCAGCTATTGTGTGGAAACACCAGTCACTGGACTTGGTAAAAGCAAAGGTCTTTAGTTCAAGGGAAGCGCGTAGCCCGGCTATATACTTTTTTTGGACAGGAGCAAAGTTTTTTACAAGTCGTGAAAGTCTGAATGGTCAGTATCCATGAGGAGTAAATTTACTTTTGTGTTGCCAAATTCCCCTGGTTTACATAAATGGTGAGCCACAGGACTTGACTTTTAAGTTGCAGGTCCCTTGTTCAACTCTGTCTGAGGCTGAATGATGGAGACTTTTTGCTGTCTAGAGAAATTTTGGTGGAGTGATGAAATGGGTTGCTGTCTAAACTACTTCTCTGACCTCCAATACGGTGATGTTTGTGCAACCCATTTTCCCGTTCGTCTGTCCTCTCGGAGGCACTGCAAAGGTGGTAAATGCTATCGTCCCTCGCTTTTCCCACTCAGGCTGAGGGAGGGCATCCAGATTTGTCCCACCTAAGCTTACGCATTTGATTAAGGTGCTTGAATTAGGAGCCTGGTCCTAATCAGAGAGACATCAGAGAGACAACTTTGTCCCAAGCGCTGTTCCAATGGCGGCTCAGTCCTTGCTGCCCGAACCTTGTGTTTCTGAAGGTTTTCTTTGGACAGAGGTGTCTTTTTGTGCCTGTATTTTTCTTGGTTGCTAGCTGAGCTGCTGGTTGGCTGGTTGTGCCTCATTCTGCACCTACTCTCTCATACATATCTTCAGCTACGATGTCTCAGCCCATGGCTGGAGGGTATTCTTATGGCAGTTTGTACGTGTGGGAAGATGCAAACTATAAAGAAACAAAAGAAGCTTTTGGCAATGCGATGCTTAAGTTGGGAGTCATTCAAACTTTGTCAAGGACTCAGGATTTTTAAAGTATATACATTGACATGGGGGAAAGGGAAAAGAAAGCGAAGGGTATAATTTTGCAGACTAATTTAACTTTCATGAACAACTTCTTCCCTCCAAACTCCTAACGCTCGGTTCCCTTACTTTACTTCTCTGCGATGACCTAATTCCTGGGGTCAACCCACAGAATAATTGTACTTCCATGACAGTAATAGGGGGCATGTATGTGTCAGACTCATCACAAGTTTTGGTGGATCCATGACAAGTGAAATAATTGTGTTTTAAGTGGAAATATGTTTGTGCACTGCTATTTGTTAATACAGCACAGGTCTCACCAGCAGAGCTGTGGGGAGAGGAAGTACATTTCCTGCCTCGCAAAAATTGTCAAGATTGCTTTTTCTGGCTGTGGTACCTCAGAGCAGACGTGAGGTTTTTCACATGTTCATCAGGAGGCAGGGAGAGAGCCGGAGGGACCCAGCCCAGGTAATGCCGCAGTCTTGCAGTCAGCATGCTGGCAGGAACGAGGGAGACCGGCAGCCTCCGCTTGTCCCTTTTCCTGGGCACATTCCCCGCTGGAGCTCTCCCGACAGAGCTGGACAGTGAATCACCAAAGTTTGTTTTCTAGTATAGACCAGGCAAGAAGGGCTTGATCCAGACTCTCCAGCCTGTTCTCATTTGTTCTGGGGCAGGACTTCATCTCCTTGCAAATTTTGCTCTATCTATAATGTCTGCGTGTTTGGTTTTTTTTAAAAAAACACTGAATTAAAAAAGAAGAGTTAAAAAAAAAAAAGGCAAAATATTGTTTAGCTACTGTCAAAACACATAGGAAAAAACCAAAAAGGCACCAGCTGCTCAGGGTGCATGTCGTTATAGTAGGGCAACTAGCCCCCCAACAGAGGTGCAAGTAGCTACCTGGGTTTTCCCCAGGCAAAGCGGGGAGTTACTGGGGAGCAGGGAGCCTGCCGTGTAAATCTTTGTTCACCTTGTTGATATCACTGGACACTTGTTCAACACGTAGCCAGATTGGATCACCTGGTGGAAAAAATTAAATGCTCAGCAAAGGATTGTACCTGAAACGCCTAGTCTGTCTGCAGTTACTCAGAGTAACAAGCAGATTTTTCCACAGAGAGACAGAACAGGTGAGGTTTGCCAGGGAGCTGCTAGGAGAAGCGCATCTGGAAGGGCTTCCCGGTGTCAGGATGCCTGTGCTTGGCATTGCGCAGCGTTCTGCTTCTGAAGGGCAGCTGGATGTCAGCCTGGTCATCGAGTCGTGTAATACCCAGCTTCATTGACACGATTCCCAGCATCTACAGTCAGGTCGGGTCTGATGACCAACACTGATTCTGCTGGTAATTACAGACAAGGCACTAAAACGTTTAGCATAATATCCTCTCTACAATGATGTGCCTTCTGTCTGGAAAGAAGGCTTGCCTTGTACAGTGCTTAAGAAAAACAACAAAAAAACATGATTGCTGATGAGTCTGACTACCATCACCATTATTTTTCCTCACCACAGCAATATTATTTTTAACTGAGAAAAGAGAAAATATCCTACGGTGTGTCTAATTCCTTTTTTAGGAACTGTTTACATTATTTTTTTAGCACTGTACAAGACGTTGGTGAGCTCTGACGCTGTCCCATACTGACCTTTCTAATGTCTGAGTGCGGTATATGTCTTTTCCAAGTGATGGAGGCCAGAGAGCAAACCACTCTGCAGATTGGTTTTATCTTCAAGCGTGATTTCCTAGAGCCCCATGGGCTGCTGTGTAGTGACGGTTAGTGCCTTATGCTAAGCACGTGCGTACATCTCTGCAGGATCAGGTCAGGTCTGTTTGAAAACACAGCCAACGGTGTCCTAGGAAAGTTATACTACTTACTGTTTCTGTGCAGATAGGGAATCAGGGAAAAGAGTGTGCAAATGTATGATATATCTGGGATATCTGGCACGTAGAAAAATATTACCGGTTTATGCACTTAAGGCATTATTTCTATTGTTAGAAAAAAAAGAATACTTTTTTGCAAGCGGGATAGCTGATTTTCAAGCATTTGCATTTCCCAGCTTGGTAGTAATATAGAAGCATTATACTTTAATTCATTTTTGTTTACAAGAATATATAATTTTTTGCACTAAAAATAGTGTGCTCACTTCCTAGAATAATGTGAAAGAGTGTGTTTTCTTCTTATTCTTCATTATGTACAAAATAATTGGATTTATTTTAGCTCCATGGCACAAAACAATGTTTACCACTTTATTAACAGGACACAATGAAACATGGCTTATTTTCTACCCTGCCAGAGCTGAAGCCAAACCAAAGCCCTGAACACAAACAGCCCTGAAAAGAGGAGATGCTTGGATCGAGGTCCAACGTGGTTCCAAAACAGTCAGTTTTCATTAAACCAGAGCGTCTGGTCTCATCAGTCACTCCTTAGTTCGGCAAAGTCTGGCCAGATGCTGCATTTTGCTGTGTATACTCCACTTTTTGAGTGTGAAAAGTTACCATTTCCACCTGGGAAGAGGTGGGGGCAGAGGAGAGAGGGGGAGGTATTCTGCTCCCCGTGGGGAGGAAGGACTCTGCTTAATTGAACTCCCCTTATATTATCTCCACACAAGTACAATCTGCTGATTTGGGGCAGAAAACTTGTGGATAATACACACAAAAACCTGTGGCATTTCTGCTCAGGTGTGCCTCTGGCTGGGATGCTCAGCAGCCGTGAGCCAGTGAGTCTCCATCGGACACCCGGTCCCCCAAGCCCAAACCTCTTGCGGGTGTTAGTACCTCCCGATGCACCAGATCCAAACAGCCAGATTTGCGAGTGACTGAGAGCAAGAGTGAGTTTGCTCGTCCTTTGACTTGATTAAGAGAGGAAAAAAAAAAAAAAGTCCATTAATTCATTTCAGCAGTGTTTACTTGTAAAACTGTCCTGGGTACCCACAGGAATTTCGGTAACTTCAGCTGGCAGAATGAGAGTAGCGATGCCTTTCCTTAGTCTCCGCTTCTCCCCCTCTGAACCTGATAGGTATCTAGTGACGCTTTTAAAAACTAGGTTAAAAGGAAGGTAATGGGAAACCTGTTTCTTTTCCTGCACCCGGAGGCAGCCTGGAGCGCTGCTGTAGTCTCTACGGGGCTGGCTGTGGTGCAAAACCCAGCCCAAGCAACCTTTCCCAACGAGTGCCCAATGTGCATAAAGATGGGGGCTGCCACGGCACTTTGTTCTTCTTGTTTCTGCATCCAGAGCCCCAACCAGATGGCCACAGGCCAAGCTGAGTGCTCCACGGTCTCTTAAAGTCTATAAAACTGCGTTTCCCTCCCATTAAGAGGGAAAGCACTTTCATGTTGCGTTGCTGTAAAAGTATCGGAAAAGCTAATGTTTTCTCTGCCCTCCTTGTTTAATATTCTACATAATAAAAAAAAAAAAAAGCCTCACCTCACTGGGACAGTATTTGAAAGGGATAAGGACAAAAAATTGTCCAGAAACACCAAACCCTGTGGTTTAGCCAAGCAGGCTGGACGTCCTATTTATTCCAGCTTCTCAAACACTGACTTTTCAACCCAAGGCAAAAAAAAACCAACAACAAAACCAACAACAACAACAACAAAACAAACAAACAAAAAAACCAAACCAAAAAACCTGCCCTTTCCTTTCCTCTGCAAATTGATTCTTGACAAAAAGTATGGAGACACGGGGAGGGAAAGAGGACAGCGGTGCCGACTCGTGGCAAGCCGTCTCTCTCTGCGAGTTGTGGTCCAAAGTCTTCTGCATTCAACAGCTGGACATTTGATTGACTTCCATGAAGTCCTATCCGATTTGTAAATGTGGCAGATCCTCCTGGCCAAATTGCCGGCTCAGCAGAGCCGCACCAGCTTCCAAGTGCCTTCCCACCGCTCTTTTTCATCCTGCATCTCGCTGCTCTCCTGTGAAGGGGAACCCGGGGCTTGTGGTCACCGCGCTGAGCTGGGAGGCGAGCGTCTGCCACAGGGTCACTGCCTGACCACGGGCAAGTCACCTCATTTCTCTGTCATTCAGTTTTTCACCTATAAAAAGGGGATAATAATAGTCCTGGGCTTTATAGGGGTGAACTGAGGACAACTTGCCTGCTCTTTAAGGAAGGTGTTTAGAGGGTAACTTCAAAGTAAAGCTAATAAACACGAAAATACAAGTCACCCTAGCAAAGCTCTGCCCGTGCATTTATAGTGGCTTGGGAAAACCATTTATATTTGTTATATTTTTCTGACACAGTTCTTCACTTTCCTGCTGCAGACCTTCATGCAAAACAGGTTCTGTGTTGCTACCTGCAGCAGTCAGCAAGGGACAAAAGGTTAAATAGCTCTTCTGATTGGGGGGGTGGGGAACAGCCACTTTTGGAGCTACATCGTGAGGTGACAGAAGGCTGGCATTGATTCTAGGTAGTTGCCCCCCAAAATTACATTATATGGATGAAAACAACAGCAGAGTTCCCCTGAGAAGAAATCTGATGGCGCCGGTCTTTCTTCCCCAAATGCATTGACACGAGTGGAATTTCCACAAGCCCAAGGGATGAGACAGATCTTGGGTGTGCCGAGGCACCACGGGTACCCCCAGGCTACGGAGGAGGCCCCGTGCAGGAGGCTGCTAGCTGGGGCACCCCCCTCCAATGCCCAAAATTCAGCAGGTCGATCTGGGGCAGCGCAGGGCTAGGTGGGGGGTCCAGGAACTTCACTCGGTGGATGCGCGGTGCAGAGACAGGCAGAGATACTCCCACCAGCTCGGAGGGAGCTGGCCTGGGAACGGGGTGCCCTGCGGTGACCTCGGGAGGATGCTGTGCCCGGGTTAATTTGCCCTGCTCGCCGTCTGCTTGCTGGTTTGCTCACGAGCTCGGGTTTGTCTGCCCTGCCCGGCGTTGTGTGCCAGCTCGACACAAATTTAGCGCCTGAGCTTGATTCAAAGAAGGAAAGTTAATTCCTGCCTCAGCAGCCTTAATGCAGCCCTTGTCCTGCTGGCTTCAGAGGAACCGCTCACCTCGTGCGAGGCTGCTAGCTCCCGGCATTGCGCTGCCGGGACGCTTGGTTTCGCGCCAGGCAGACGAAGCACGGGATGGCAGCGGCAGGGAGGTAGGAGGAGATGGTAGGGTAGCAGGGGGTCAGACTCGGCATTGGTGTGCTCACTTAAAAGCAGAAGGTGTCTGAGCTGAATTCGAGATTAGGAATAAATTACATTGGGGGGGATGGATTTGGAAAGACCTGGCTCTTGGCTCTGCAAGTCCTGGGTTCAGCCTGCTGAAGCTTAAAATAATCCAAATGTATGATGTATTTTACACATCTTGTATGACTCTGTGTGTTTGCATTCAAGTCCAGGGTCGGGAGCCCAAGGCTTGAGGCAACATCCAGCTTTGCACTGCTGACAAATGAAGGGTTTGCTCTTGACCAACCAGAATGTCAGATAAAAGTCTTTTTCATCTTTCTTTACTTCTCTCCTCCCTTTTTTTTTTTTTTTTTTTGGAAGCTCTAATAGGTCTCTTTAATGATGAAGCTGCTACTATATAATATGTCTTTTTATATTTCAATTTTCTTTTCCCCCTCTTGGGATAATTTACAGCACAGTGTGGAATTTGAGACAGTTCAAGCTGTGCCAAAGGGCCTGGCAACAGGAAGAAATGCTGAGCCACTGTGATTTGGAACCATAATACAAGTTATAAAATTTAATTTTAGAAATGCAGCTACTGGGAACTGCTTTTAAATGCACATTTTCCTTTTAGTGCATAAAACGGTCCTGTGTCTTGATTGAGCTGTTAGGGTGGCTTGAAAGAGCGCTCTGTAGAGTAAGGGGCATACAGAGCTCTTCAGAGATCTTTTGCTGCTTATTCGCTGATACTCAAAATTGGAAGCTGGATGTTTATGAATGTTTATGTATTAAATACTACGAGGACGTGTGGAATAGGGCATGGTGGATTATTTTCAGGAGTTTTGTGCCAGTCTGTTTCACTGCTGTAGTTGAGTTGAGAGACGAACATAGGAACCATAGTAACAGCACTGGCCATCTCCTTGCGAGAAGGATGGAGATGCAAAGAAAGCTGCAGAAGGCAACTCTTCATGACAACAGAAAGAAAATTGGAGCAGATAGACAGCAAACTATGGTGTTCAGCAGAAACCAAGGGCAATGCCAACTTCTTCAAGGGAACAAGTAGAAAAAAATGTCTGAACTCTGGGCTAGAGATTTGACATGCATTCCCGTCAGGGTAATAGTGTCCTGTGGGAAGAAGGGGAAGGGACAAGCCACAAAGATTCAGGAGGCAGCTGATTTCCTGAAACAAATGCAACGTGCAGAAATGGGATTGGGTTTGGGGGAAAAGGAGGGACGATGACATTCACTGCTCCACAAGAAGGTCCCCAAGCAGAAGGTATGAAAATGACATTTTTGGAGCTGGGTATCCTATTCCATTGACTAAATACGGATGGGGTCAGGATATGTCCTCATAGACTCTCTGCAGTCAGTATCTTGCCCTCCATTTGGACACAGCGTATTTGAAAGGACAACTTGTGTGCCAGAGACAGTCTGCTTTTGGGCTTTCTGCTGAAGGACTCTTTTCTGTGGTCTTTAAGAAAAAAAATCCCTATTGAGAGATGGGGGAAAATGACAAAGGAAAGTTTTGATTCCATTTGGTTGGGAATGTGGCTGAACCATCCCATTTCAGACATTTCACCAAATACAAGTCTAGGGACATTTCCATTTCAGTCCCAAAGTGTGGCATCAGCAGCCTTCCAGGATAAGATATCCCACTTTTGAAGGGTATCTCGTAAGACTGGAAACCGATGGACACAAAAATGGTTTGCGAAGTTGTTAGCTCTTAAGAGGGTGGGAAAAGGATTTAAAATTTTTGCTGTCATCATGCCTACGGGAGAGCAAGGGCTCCAGCAGACAAGACGTCCCTCTTGTACGCTCTGTGTGCAGTCTTTGTGGTTACAGGTTGACACACAAAGGATCCAAGCGCAGAGAGCAGCCACAGGCCACATTTAGAAATGCATTTCCTTAGTCCTTGTGTACGGCTCACTGCTGCTAAGGCTTATCTTGAAACCAGTCCTGCCCGTGATGAGATATGCCTCTGCCCTTCCAGCTGAATCTGGACATGCCCCGATGCTGCGCTGGAGCTGGGCATCTCCAGCACCTTCCCTGTCCCCTCCCAGCCCTTCAGGGCCGCAGCACCAGAACTTCACAGCGACGGTGCTCCAAGGGCTGTCCTGGAGAGTGCTGGACCCTCTAACTCCCATATGGCCATGACCAAGTCCACTGTGCACTGGCCGGTGCTGTAATGTCAGCATCTGCTCTCTTATAGTCAGATATCTGCTGAGACCTCCTCTTTCTGAAGCTCCCGATGCCACTAAGAGAGATTTCATTAGCCGGCAGTTTCAATTCTGCCAACTTCTGGTGTTTCTTTCCTAATTCGCCCTGTAAATCCATTCCAAAAGGATCCAAAAATGGGATTTGTTTGGGTTTGTTATTTTATAGCCCTATAGCACTTGTCTAATTAGTGTGCCTTATGACAATCTGGGATTCAATTTTTGAGGAGTTATTCCAGTGCAGGTTTAGCGTAGGAGCCGCTCAACGTTTCCTCTTTTTCTGCATCCCTGCAGACAGTCCTCCCTTTAGAAACACCTCCTCTCTCAGTGCGAGGTGTAAGGCGGCACTGCAATTGTCAGTGCATCTGGTTCTTCAGACTAGGCCATGTCTCAGGCTGCCCCACAATGCGGTTACAATGCATGACTTGCTTGTGTCTCTTGTTCCTACAGAAAGGTGGTTTCAGTTTAATTTCAGATGGCCGCTAGCTGGTTAGGGACTTTGCCAGTGGATGAGGGGTTAAAAAANGAAAGTAAGTCAACAGACCTCATGTATCAGTGAGATTTTCTGATCTTTTTCCCCCCCCTCCCACAATAGGACATCGTCAGAAAATAGATGAGCAGACAAAGCCCGGGAGCTTGTCCTTTTCAGAGCGCCTGAGTGAACTGGAGCAGTTGCGTCGTACAGCCATGAGGGTCAGCCCACACCACCCAGCCCCCACACCCAACCCACGAGCCTCCTTGAACCACACCACTGCTTTTAACCCTCAGCCTCAGAGTCAGATTCAGGGTAAGTACCTGAAATCCTCCCCCCACTCGCCCACCTCCACCCCGCCAGCCTGCGGAGCGTGGGGGCTCACAGGCGCTGCCCCCTCAATCCCTCCATCTCTTCTGGACTCTCCTTGGCTGCCTTTAAGGAGTGAGAACCTTTAATGAGCGAAAGGAGGGGCTTCCTAACGTATGTCTGTATTTCTAAAGACCTGACAGATTTTAAGGGTTCTGTACTGCCTTGTCTTCCCAGTGTCAGTACAGCTCATGTTGTTCGTTAACCTCACCTATGCTAGAACCGTGACATCTTGAAAGTCATTGTTTTCCTGCAAAGATGCATTATGTCAGGTCTTTTTCTATGTGTAGGTGTACATTTGTAAATCACGTTGTGTGCTTGAATGAGAGAGAAATACTGTCAGCACCTTGCTTTGACATTTTCCAGGAAGGCAGTAGCAAAGAAAGCCTTGGCAAAGTGCTTTGTCCCCTGAAGACAACCTCTTAGTGCTAAGACATTAATACGGGCAGGCTGGTTTGAGTGTATTTCTGTGGCTGGTGGTTATCCAGTGGGTTTTATTTGAACGAAAACCTGCAAAACGGTGACTCAGCAGCCTGATTGCCTCTGAGGCTCAGACTCAGATGATGCCAATGAAATCAAGTCATCTAGCTTGACATCTTGTTTACCACTGCTAGAGCTGAGCCTGTCCCTGCTAAAACCAACTCTGTCCCTGGGATTGGCTGGGGCTGGGTGAGCAGTGAATTGGGTTGCTAAACCGTCAGCTGATACATGTTCTGCAAAACACGTATGAAAATGCAGATTCATAGTGAGATGCACCTAATGGAGTTTTCCTCTAATCTTCTCGGCAGAACGAAATGGCCTTGGTCGAGGTTCTCTGCTGGGGTGGGGGGGACAAATAGTTACCGCGAATTGGAATAAGTTCTTTTTTTTGGCATTTATTTTTGAAACCAGGGTACTCTTTGTTGCATGCAGAAAAGGTTATCGCTTACCTAAGGCAAACGCTTGTTGCACCATTTTATTCCCAGGGTTAGGGAGGTCTTTGACTTAGTGAAATCTACTGCAAATCTGCCGTTGACTTCGCTGTGAGCAGAAGCAGGCATTTTTGAGAAGCATGGGAAATAAATCAACACATTGCCACGGGCCGTGCTGTAGAAAGAGGTGGGCAAAAAAAGACAGTTGGAAGGACCACACAGCTCCTTCCCTGCCTGGAGCCGTGCCAGGTCAGCTCAGGCGAGGGATCCAGCCCCGCACCGCTCCCAGCCCCTGGCAGTCCCCTCACGTAGTTTTTCTGATTTACAGAGCAAACCATGTTGGGTTTCTCCTGCGCACAGGTCTGTTCCTATAAAAGAAAACGCACATATTACCGCTACTCAGCAGCCAGCGGCTACGTGGGTGGAGGTACTGGTCGCAGACTTGCATTCTTCAGCTTCTTGGGAACACTATATGCTTAGCAGAGTATCGGGTTTAACGTCAAGTATCCCTCTTCCCTGGTTCCCTGTGAAAGTCCCTGGCCTGTACGACTTCAGAGCGATAGGCTTTTCACGCTCAGCCGGGGACTCAGCTGCTCTCTCCAGAAATAGTTTTAGTACTTTGGTCTCCTTCGCTCTTTGCAAACAAGATTTTAATGCATTTCACGTGCGGACGTAGCTCAGAAAACGATAGCAATTGAACTTCTCACGTTTCCTTATTGATATCCTCCTCTTCACCTATCGGGCTGCTTTCTCCCGGTTCCCCTTCCCCTCTGCCTCTGAAATGTGCGCGTTATCCATTGAGCAACTTGTTGAGGCTTGCAGTCGCTATCAGTAAAATAAGCCCCAAACCGAAGCCTCCCTCATTTGGGACTGTCTCTGCTGCAGGCGCCTCTTAATTTCTAGGGCTCGTCTTTTCAGGGTCACGCTATCACAGCGGGGGAAGAGAGCTAGGGTGGGAAGGAGCTCCAGCACCATCATTTTGTCCTCGGTATTTAAAGCATGATTGGTTTTCGGCTGATCTCCTGCATGACCTCTAGGGAGTTGGGATATTTATTTTTTTTTCCTATTTTTAATAAACAGCGCTACATTTCAGAGTACAGACCTCCAAAAACAAAATGCGTCTAACCTGCTCCATAGTATTGCTATACTTATCTGCACATCTTTGCATCTTGAAACACTTCTGTTGAAACTCTTACTGAAGAGAGCACAGAGTGCTTTTTATATAGCTAAAAAATAAAGCATAAAACCCCATATATCACTAACTTCCAAGTAGAAGCATTAAACTTCGCTTTAACTCACACCAGTATGAATCACAGGCAACTTCTCTATTCATCCAAGTCCAATTATCTTTTTTTAAACAACAAAACTAACTCAAAATAGACATCTCAGACCAGTTCTTGGATTTAAAGGGGCAGGTTGCCATGCCACTAAATCACTGTTTATTTGTTGAGGTTTTAATCTATAAAAGGATTGAGGTTAATTTTAACTTCCTATTTTACCAAGTCTTGAATTTGAGCATAAAGCTGCTTGTGTCATGGATACAAGTCCAAGCAAGTTAAGAGACCATAAATTGCTATAATCGAGTTTTATGCTTCTTTCATATCACAAGGAGGGAGAAAGTACACCTGTTCGTTTAAAAGATCTAACCATAAGCCAATTCACAGACCAAAGGGGAACAGAAGGGGAGAAAAATCTTCCACCACATCACACATGGTTTAAGTTGAAAGATTACTTTGTGCCAGTACCAAGCGTATAATGTCAAAGGATTTGACCTACGCTTACGGAGTAAGGATATTCAGTTAAAGCTCCAAACCTGGCCAACACTTCAACCTTAACTCACCCCTTCCTTTGGACAGCGGGGAAAGAAAAGAGGCAGAGCCATGTGAGCTGTGCTGGGGTGCTGTTAAGGAAAGTTTAGGTAAGACCCTTGACAAGCATTTAAGTTTACATATATAATAACTATAAATATATCTATCTATATATTATGGTTGAGTTCCTTCTAACACCAGCCTGAACCAGATACTAAATACGTAATTACTGATTTTACAGTGGTTAATGTTAACCAGAGGAGGTAGATCTGTAACTCAAGAGTTCTACAGAAATATGAATTTATATGGTTCCTGTTTTACAGTATAATTTTTTTCAGGGTCAATAGAAATATTTTCAATGGGTAAGTCATCAGAACAAGAAGGTATTCTTTTGGAAGCATTAATATTGAGTTAATAAATTGCATAAATAAACTTCTAACTAGTAGGGTTAGGAATATCATCCAAAAACATGTGCAATTAAATAACTTCAATATTTTTTTTCCAAATTAGCCCAAACAATGTTTCCAACTGGTGACTTACTAATTAGCCATGGGTTAAAAATAAAATAAAATAAAATAAAATAAAATAAAATAAAATAAAATAAAGCTATTTCTCCTGTCTAGGGAAAACAAGTAATCATTGTAATCACTTTAAGCTACATGCTTCTGGTTCTTTTTATGCTTTTATAGCCTTAAAAATACCTGAATTTGCTCGCTCGCTTTTTTTTTTTGCCTTTTTTTTAAAAATTTTGAAACCTTATATGTTAAGTTTCAGCTGGGACCACACTTTTATGACCAAGTCTAAAACCCCTAGAAACAGGAGTCTGTAATAAAACTGCTGACAGATCTTTAAGCGAAGCAGCAGAATTAGCACTGATAGCAATGCAAGCGAGATCATTTAAAGATCAGCTCTTTGAATTAGCAAGAAACATAATGACTGAGAGATTATTTTGTTACAAGCCAGCCTTTTGTCTTCCTCCAGGTGCAATACGCTTTGTTTAAAAGACATTTCAAGGTCCTTGCTATCGTAATCTCGTTCCACCAAAAACAGCCCAAGTTTATCAGGGTTCCCATGAACCGGTGAAACACAGGAGCGGAGTCAAGGGCGGCATTTAAGCCCGGGGAATTAAAATGGCTTTGTTCCTACTATGGCCATATCCTGCCCTCATTTTTAATATTTCCACTTTCAAATCAGCTTAATAGGCCGTAGGTTAAAGGACTGAGAAGCATTCGCAGAGCAGCGTTTCAGAGCCGGCTTCGCAGAGGCTGTCCTTCTGCCTCCGCTGTTTGCTGCTGCAAAATGCAGTTTTCAGGCACTTTTGAGAATCCGGATTGACGTGCTCGTAGCTCCCTGCAAAAACAGACAAACAGGCTGTCAGCATTAGGGACCCGCCAACTATTTCCATTATGCAATACGCTAAATGCCAATATTTGTATGTATGTTCTCTATGGACACGTCTGCATCTCCCCATCTTTCCTTAACCCAGCGCGCTTGCAGAGCGAGTCCATAGCGCTTTAACGGCCTATCATCCTGTTTCTACTCAATGAACCGCCTGACCTCTCCATCCCAAAATACACTCCCCGGCATGTCGAGCGAGTGCCGCCTGAGCTTGGCACCCTCCCTATCGGCACCGCTCCTGCCTCCCCCGGGCTGGCAGAGGAGCAGGGGCTGAGTCGCGCCAGCGTGTCGGCCGGCAGCGTGGGCAGCGCGGGCAGCGCGGGCAGCGCGGGCAGCACGGCAGCGGGCAGCGGGTACGTCATCTCCAATCAGCGCGGCCAGGGCTGCCAAGCTCCCCGGCTCCGGCGCTTCTCCTGGATGTGGGGGAGCCCTCCTCCCCAGCCCCACAGTACATTTTCCCCACCAGAAGCCAGGTCACCTACGTTTTGCTAGTGACCAGAGGAGATCCCCTTTGATGAAGCTCCACTCCATCACCCGTCTCCTGGGGCAGGTGGCCAACGTGGCAAATGCGTGCCGGGAGCCCGCTTTGGGTGAGAGGAGAGATGTTTTTTCTCCTTTCCCCTCGTTTCAATGCCAGTAGTCACCAAATAACTCCTGCCTGGGGAAAAGACAGGAGGTGAAGCCATCCCAGTGGCATGGACCCAGAGCACCTCAGCCACCAGGAGGTTGCAGGAAGTTTGTTGAAATTGTAATGTTTTCCCAAAATATTTTGCAAACCAAATCTGTTTAGCTGGAAAGTTTCCAACTGGCTCTATCGAAAAGGAAATTTTATAGCGAGAAAAATATCTTTTTCCTGAAAGTACAGCATGTTTCTTTCATTCACAGTTATTGCTCATTTATAATGCCGTGAGTAACCTCAGCAGTTTTTCTTTTTAAGGGGTACAGCGTCATTAGCAGTAGACTCACCCTGCTATCTATTTATTGTGCCATAAACCAGCTTGCATCCGAAGAGATGAGCGCATGAGCACGTGAACTTGATTAGTACACACAAAACAATTCTTTCGCTCAGTCTAATAGAAGTCCACTCTGGGAAAAAATCACTCCTTTTTCACACCCCCTACTAACAAATATATATATAAACCTCCTGTTTAAGGGTGTCTGAATGCATCCTGCAGCTCTGCAGGCACAGGTGCTCCTGTTTTTGTCCAGAGTTACATCAACCACACTGGAGCATGTCTGAGGAAGTCTGATCTAAAGCATAACCTAAAAGGCAGCAGCAGAAATGTGACTCTTGCCATCTGCAGAAGCATAAAAGTATGTTGTGCAGCATTTCTGACCAAGTAAGACTTCTCATTTTGCTGTGAAACTAATGTCCTCCATATTAGCATCTTGAAGAACGTTTGTGAGGTTATAGTATGTTGTTTGGTCCTTGTTACTCCTCGAGGAGCATAGGGCTGCAACAACACTATGCCACCGAACCCGGTGGGATGGTGAGGTTATAGTATATACAGAATATATTGTATAGACTAGAAAATATCAGTCTGGTAAAGATATACACAAGATGCACGTAATATAATATAGTGTCCATTTTTATTTGGCTCCAGCTCTCCACATCATTTTTTACTCAGTCATTTCATCCCATGTGGAAATAGGTTCCTTATAGCAAGAGGCATGTCTTCCATTTGATTTATAAAGTTCGTAACACCATTTGGGTCCCCTCCAAATGCTAATTTTGACAGGGATAAAATTTTGTTACCGTGACACATTATCTCTGCCAAGACTTTGCTTATCTGCAGGGCTGGTTGTGCTGTGACACACAAGAGGGGTGGTAATATGCAGTAGCAGCCCAGGAACGAGAACGGTCCCAAGGAATCCCATCCATCAAGCATTAGAAATCTCCTCTCTTCCCTCCTTCTCTGTCAGGAGTAAGCCAGAAGTTTTGCCAATTTGAAATAACATAGGTGGGATACTGTGTTAATAGCAGTATAGAAATTTTTAGAAAAACCTCCTCCGAGGTCCAGATGAAGTAATGGTTATCATGCATTCAAAAAAAATTAATTCAAGTGGCAGCAAATGAAAGGGGGGTGGTTAGTATGACAAGAGGAATAAAAACCTCACTTTAAAAAAGAGGTTAGCATAGGCAGGTTTATTCAGCGTGCCGAAACAGAGGCTGAGGGGTAAGATAATTACAGTCAATAAACACAGCAGAGAGGTTCAACATCCGGGAGGGAGGAGAAGCATTTGTGCTGAAGGACAGTGTTGGCTCGAGAACAAGTGGTTATTCTGTAAACTGACCGTCAATGAATTTAGGCTGGAAATTAGAAGATGGTTCCTAGGTATCAGAGCAACCCTGGCAGCCTTCCAGGGGGCTATTAGAGACAGAAAGATGTAATTTAAGATGGATCTTGCTATGTTATGTAAGTGCAGAACAGAAGATGTGGCTGGGCTGCAGGGCCCAGGAGATGCTCTCCGGGCCCGTATTTTCTTCCATTTGACCAATTCTCCACACCTGTGGCTTCACTGAGGTGAAACAAAGGACATTTCATTCTCTGAAACAGGCAGGAGGAGGCTCAGGGATCCTCTCAATTCTTTGCTCTCAGTGACAAGATAAAACCTCTGCCTGCAAACTCCCAGCGCACTCCTTATTCCCTCTTGGACCGCTATAAATCCCACCTGGGATGCAGGCTCAGCCATCTCTCCAGCACCCGTGCCGGACACCTCACACTTTGCCTGCTAAGGGGAACATTTTTCCCATTTGAGGGTGGCAGGAATCCGTTCTGCCGTCCCCTCCGTGCACCTCGAGGATTCATCCCCTTCAGCCACAGATTTGTGCCTCCTCCGTCGGTTCCCACTCGGGGCAGAGCGAGGTGAGGAAGCCAGTTCCTCAACACCTGCCCGCGTGTCGCAGGCAGCACGCCCAGCTCCGGGGCATAAGCCTTGCTCAAGAGCCTCCCCTGCCTCCTCACATTCAGCTCTAGGAAGAAAAAAAA